>JAMPIV010009400.1:280000-828003 GCA_024509875.1 Oreohelix idahoensis | reverse complement strand
TTTGGTCGATCGGTTTCCGCCCACCACTAGTGGACGTGAGCGATTTGGAATGGCGAAAGAGATGCCTCGTTGAAGAGGGGATCTCCGCTATTTTTGTTCTGTCAGGGATGTGTAGTCCTCTTAATGGATATTTCGTTTATTCGAGATAATACCTCTAGTGTTTCCCACATGTCGGGAGGCGTGATATTTCTGTGTATTTCATGAAAGCAAGGTAAATTGACTTTTTTCATTAACTCTATCGATTTTGGGTCGTGAGCGATTTCGATTCATAGCCTGTCTCCGAAAGTCGTCGTCACGAGATGTTCTTTCCCAGCTCACATGTCGCTGCATTGTACTGCATCGGTTGATGCAGGTTCCAAGGACCATTACTTGCTACTTTGTTAAATGAACTAGGTTTAGAAAACCTTTATTATCTAGAGGATATTCTTGAGGACATTATTTATACTTCGGCAGACGTGTCTGTCTTGCTGAAGTCAAACTAAGGAGAGTGAACTGATCTCATACATCTGGTTATCTCCTGGCTGTTATAGAAAAGGATGGAGTTGTTCACCTGACTACATTTACAGCACTATGAAATATAACATGCATCTGACTCATCATTGTAATGCTGTCTACCGTTTATTGCTGTATTGAATGTTGCTGTGATAATGACTGTTTGATGTGCCTACACATTTGCGTAACCATTTTGTCACTGTGGCGTCCACAATAAATAATGAAGAAAAACGTCAACGGCTGTTTCAAGACTCATTGACTTTATACGACGTGAGTTTACTGACGTCCTATGTGGATTGCCCTGTTATTGTTGTATGAACATTGTTTTGACTGAACACAGCTACACACTACACAAAACCAGACATGCGGATGTCATCCATCATCATATGGCATCACGCATCAATATGCAATGTTGTTTCTTGTATAAACTTCACTGTCTTTTGTAGTTCATACAGAGGTCCGTATAGTTTTGCTTCCAGTGTTGTTTCTCTGGGCCAGTGGGTTTGCCTCAATATATCATATTCGGGGCAATCTTGAAGTACGTGCTCTGCAGTCTGGGGGTGCCTGTCCACATGTACACATGGCTGAATTGCCAATCTTGAATTTTGTATACATGTGGCTGCGGAGACGGTTGTGTTCTGTTCTGACTCGCAGAAGGACAATTTGTTCTTATCTGTTCATAGCTTGGTAGCCGTCCTGTGTTGGTATTGGTGGCTTTCTGATTGATTTGATCATCTTTTTTTCTTCTGATGGTACGTAACTGGTACATCCGGTTGCTTGTCTGCAGCACCTTCTTTAGCCAGTCGGTCTGCTCTCTCGTTTCCTGGTTTTCACAGTGAGACGGTATCCATTGCATGGCGACCTTGCGCTGGCTGCACAGTTCAGACAGTAGGGCTTGTATACCTGGTAATTTTATATACTGCAGTGCTTGGAGGGCTGATCTTGCATCTGTCAGGAATACCACAGGCTGTGGACCGAGATTGGTGTTCAACAGTTTCTCGGTTCCCACCTTGATTTCCTGGATTTCTGCATCATATTTGTTACAGAATTTCCCCGTTGGTACTCTGACCGTATCCCTAATGTTGTTTGGATATTCTATGTACAATCCTGCTCCTCCATTCTTTAGGACTGGAACGGCACCATATTACCTTCATGTGGCAGTGGCGGTATATGCAGTATTTTCAGTTTACTTTACAGAGAGCAGATGTTTAACTGGCCTAATCACCAGAGATTTAGATTTCTCTCTTAAATTTGTGTTACCAGGTTCGATTTTCTTCTCTTAGGTGTTGATGTAGCGAATTTAATTGAAATGGATAGATTTCTTATCTAGATCTCAAAACTGTAGTAATTCACCTTTTCAACAGCGTTCGATTTCATGCAAAACTTTTAATATCTTTCAGCATGAAACTTAAAATTTCAACAAAGTCTGGAATTCAGAACATTTTTACAATAATAAGTATAATAAAATTCTATCATCTCATCAGATGCTTTCCTCGATGCAAAAATCCCTTTTTGCATCCTTGTCTCGTAGGCCTACTCAATTGTCAAATATGGCGAACCTTCTCATTCCACCGTGTTCCTTCTTTTAAGTTACAGTCTTATTTTAGGTTCGACGACATTTACCCATCTCCTCAGATTTGTCCTTGATTTCTTTATAATCATAAGCATTCCTTGAGTTAAATGCTTTCCAACACAAGAATATTTTCTACTCTACATGGTTTGAGGTGTAAGACTATGTTTTTGCAAATTGACTCAAATCCTCGAACCTAGTTCTGCTGCGACTAGGGTTGGGAGCTCTATTCAAAATACATATTTAACGATTGTCACTACTTACGCCAGTAAGAAATATATATATATATATATATCCACTCAATGTCCTGAAATACACATTTTATAAGAAATGTTGAAGTTTGATTTTCTCAAACTAAGAAATATGTAGAGCTGGACCAGATACGACCTCTTGAATTGCGCTCTTTCATTCTACTGCCAAAATGGCGTCGTTGTTCCATTTTCCCCGGGGTAAATCTGAGCTATCCGATTGGTCAGGGGAAATCACCCAATTATTAGAAATGGCGTGTAGAAGCGACTCTACCCTAAATATGTGACACTATTTATTATTTTCTGTTTCTCATAAAATATAAAATTATGGGGTGGTCTGTGCTTCCTCTGTCTTGTACGAATATAGTCTGTTTCCAAAGGAACAACTATGTACACGGCCACATATAGATCCCGGGGCTCCGCAAATGTATCCCGTAGGGAGACATTTGAGTACTATCAGTAACAAAAATCCATCCCCAAAAATTTCTAAGTTCAAAAAAAATTTTTCAGAAAAATTTAAAGTTCAAAAATTTTTCTAAGTCCAAAAATATTTCCAAAAAATTTAATCTAATTCCTATACTGGGGTCCTATGTCTATATGAGGTCGTCTGCTATGTAAAAAAAAAACTAGTAGTGGACATCAACTTCAAAAAGTGTAACTTATTCATCACATCATAATATTTTTCACCAAATTTACAAATTGGCAACACTGCCCAACAAAATCTGCAAAACACTCATAAGGTCATCACTAAAAAAAATGTGACGAGTGGCAACACTGGGGAATGAACAATAAACTATCTTATTAGCAGAACTTGGCTGGATTATCATAATCTATTACATTTCATTCAAAAATATAGTTGATTACATTCTCTTGGATATGGTGGGGGGTGTTATCTCTTTTCTGTACTGTTATTTGCTCCATATTAAAAGCCTGCAAGTACTAAAAAAAAAATCTTTTTTTTTTTTTTTTTCTGGCGTACTTATTTATTCTATTTCCCAAGTACTCTGCAATATTCCAAGAAATGTCCAAAATCTCTAATTCCTATGGTAATGGCAATCCACTTTCATAAAATAGCCAATGTTCTCATGGGTACTCATCATGTTCTCTTTTTTTTTTTTCAGTGAATGAGCCACTTGCTCATTATTACATGTAGAAAACATCTCTAGACATAATATGCATATTTATCAGACGATAATACGACCAGCATCATTTTTATAAGTAATCATTTTTCACAATAAAAGCATTGAAACCTCATGGCTTATCCTTATTTATTTATCTGAATGTTTCCTTGTTATTGACATTTTCCAAATGGTAAGTGTATAAATTCGTTCTAAGTCCGTCACTGTAGAAAAAATGTTCTATTTTACATTCCTTTTTTTTTTTCTAAACTATGTGATGTTTGTCTCTAATATCCGTACGTCTGGTGGTGATCCTGTCCATTAGTCAGTTATTTCTAATCATTCCTTCTTTTCTGTCAATACAGTATTTTTTTTTTTTTTTTTTTTTGTGAACTCTTCCCTAGAAATATTATTTTATATATATATTTATTCTTCAAAGATCTTCTTTGACTTCCCATACATCAATTTTCAAACATCACATTATTCAGCAACCAACAGACGAATGTGTTACTATCATTTTATGAAATATAAGGGAAAAGAAAAATATAGTTTCCAAATCATCATGAATTTTCTACATTGGGTTCCGTATTACTTTATTTTCTCTTTTAAGACAACTGCTTATACTCTTGACAATATGTATCCATGTTGTCACTCTCGAGGCATCCTTGTATACAATTTATATTTGTCTCCTTTTTTTTTTTTCATAACACCAATGTATCATTTATGGTGTTCCAATATCATTGTATCTATTCTAGTCCTCCTGTTATCTTGAGAATTCATCCTTAGTAACTCCCTATGTACCTTATCTAGCAATACCTTTATGCAAAACACATCAAACAATTATTTATGGAACTATCAACTGAGATGTAAGAACTTTTGACAATATGAGATGAAAAAAAAAATTTTGGGGTCATCACTCAAAAAAAAATGTGACATAGAAAGGAAGAAAATAATCAATTGATCGTGAGGAATCTACAATATTCTCGTAAGACCAATATTCTCGTAAGACAAAGTTCCTGGCACTCTGACTACTATTTATCCATATTATTTCTGGTTATCCTTGCATACAGTGTACCATTTCCATTTTCTTTATAAGTCCAATTCCTCGCTCATGGTGCTCCAATATTTAAAATGTGGATCCTTCCTATTCCTCTTATTCTGTACTGGAAATATATCCTTATTAATTGTCCATGTACTATATTTTTGAATATTTATCATCAATATATCAACTAATCATTTATAGAACTATTAACATAAATGTCTAGACTTTACCAAAACATGAACAAAAACATGTTTTTTTTACATATGTGCAAAATTTCGACACCAACTCTGCCTTCGCTGGTCGAGGGTTAGTCAGAGTTATGTGGTGCCTGTAACATCCGCTGACTACAGCCAGATGGGTGACTTATGGTACTTATAATTCAAAAATCTCATCCGTCAGTTATCTTAAGTGTGGGGCGGGGGTCTATTTCATGGTGTCCTTGACCAAGTTTGCTGCATTTCTAATCTAGATATTCTTTTTTTTTTTTTTTTTTTTTTCATAGTATCTCCATGATATATCTGTGACATGTCTGTCCTTGGGATAACATTATTTTTTTTTTTTTTTTTTTTTATCCAATATCCTCGGGGTGAGCAAATCTCAGTGTGTCCACTTTCATCAATCATTTATTTATTTTCTCTCCTGTAATTCTGGGTATGTTATGAGTATTTTAAATTGTCAATTTATTCCAACTATCTTACAACATTCTGTAATTCGTGATAAGGAATAGTCATTTGTTATACAACAATGTTCATATTACAAAGGCAATAAGCAAAAATCAAAGAGATATCTTCTCCAAAATGCGGATGCATCTCTATTTCCTTTACCTCTGGGCGTAGCAATTATTCAGTCATTATTTTTTTTCTCCATTATTTAATCTCCATTTTGTGTCCTTAGTACCTGTGGTTCCATGGGATTATCATAATTCATTTGTGTCTCTTGTCTACTGATAATCCTTCAATAATGACTTCAAATATGGTCCTCATATGTGCAACAATCATCTGCTCTGATTTGTTCCATGGTATTCATCAAATATTCTATTATATCCTTGTCTTATCTCGTAACCACGAAAGACTAAGATTATTCCTCCTCCAATGTTAATGTGGGGGATTTTGTGCATAAACATTACAACAAAATCTCAGCTGTGACAACATAAAGTTTCACCTTAATATAAAATGTCATCTTCATCATACATAACCTGTTGCTTCTTCATCTCATGTGTCATTAGTGGTTATCATGCGGTAATGGGTATTTCATTTGCTAGGTCAGCATGTGCAAATGCTATTTCTTTAACATGGGCAAAGGCATCATCAACAAATAGGTGCAATTTGTTCAATCTGGGGTTAGCATATACTAATGCTCTCAAGGGATTGTTCATTTGCAGAAAATCAGCATGCACAAATGTCATTGGGGTACTTGTGATATCAACAAAATATTGTTGGAATATCAGGGATCAAGCTGATGGGGGTATGAGTGGCATAGGGTGATTTATTTATTTTCTTCTTCATCTGCTAACCTCAGGGCAGTCAATGTTTTACAATATTGTCTTATCATCATCAAAATGTGTGTGGGTGGCATATAAACATATAGCATCTTATATAAAAAACATTCTAATTGTTTTTTTTTCTTTTATGTCTTTTCTGTTTGTATCACAAGTACTAAAGAATGATAAAAATCAATTCACTAAACACTAGATATTCTAATAGTAAATCCTAACCAATAGGGTTGCAAGTAATAGTTTAGGTTAGAATAGAAGGAATGTTGTAGCAGTGTCTGTTGTCAATAAGTGGCGAGGAAAGGGTACATCAAGGATCTCCTGATTACAACATGATTGTAATTCCAAGGAATGAATATGATTGGGATTTTAAAAAATCACAAGTCTAGAATGTCGTCTCAATATAGTGGAGAAAGGAAAAATAGTAAGTTAAAGATGTTGTAACAGTGGAGTGAAGAAAATCTTACTATAGAGAGTCAAGGTTGGGATATGGAATCTCTTTAGGAGAATGTTTAAAATTCTTGACAGTACTAATATACATCTGGGTCTAAAATAATAATGTACATTTGAAAATAAATAATCCTGTGGAGAAAAATAGCATAACCTACAATACTAGTTTTGGGTATGAATTATGTGCTGTTAAGAGATGTCATAGTAGGAACTGTATGATTGATCAAGGTGGCAGATATCAAGGAGTTTAGCATAATATAGATCAAAGAAATATTAGTATGAGGTAAGAAAAAAAAAAAACTACTGGTGTAAAGTGTCTGCATGAAAATGCTGGTGAATGGAGCGTGGAATATGATCAGTTACAAAAGTGGAGATGAATGTTACAACAGAATAGTGTGACACATGTGTTATAGGTAAAGTTGTGTAGCATTCTAAATATTAAGAAAATGTATGTAACTAAATAAGGGTGTCTGTAAACTCGTAACACCGTGTGTTATCAATTGTTTTAACATTTTTATTTCACAATTATGCTATCTAAAGAAAATCCTCCGTGTGCTGGTCTTGATTTCTTTCTGGGCATCAGTATTCTAAGGCTGGAAAAAAAAAACTTTCTCAGTGAGGCTTTGACATCTTAGTCTGTAAGCAAGTCATTTGAACTGTCAAAAACTGAAAATAGAGTACATGGGGAGAGTTAGTACATTGTTAAAAAGGTTTGTTCACATATGCGTTGACCGTGTTCGGATTTGCGAACATATAAAACACCTGGGCGTGTTTTTCAGAACAGCTTCGCTAGTTCCTCACCATCTCTAACCTTGCAATGTCCCGACTGCTTAGGCGAGCATCATACTGAGTAGCAGTGGTGACGGGTGTGATAGGCGACGACACTGCATTTGCTGATTGTTGGGACACTGAGGACATTGACGAATGCGGTGATGGCTTAACATCATTTGATTGCGGTGATGGTTTTACTGTGGTTAGGGTTTGTATGGCTGGAACATCTGTTGGTTTTGAGGCAGGTATATGTTTCGCCTTGATTTTTCTTCTGACCTGGTTGTGCTGAACGTTAGCACTGGTTACAATGGGCACAGTAATTTGCACACTGTTGTTTTTGACTAGTTGAGATGAGGCTAACACTTCTCGGCTTGGTTTTGGAACATGATTGCGTTTCTTCAGAATCTTTCGTCTGATATAGTTGTGCTGTATACGCGGAATTTTGTTGCTAGGGATTGAGTCATCAGATTCTGTTTTATAGGCGCGTTTGACGCTGGAGCTGACTGGTACAAATAATGTACTATCCGCATCACTGGTTTCAATCGAACTGGCTGGGTTTGGCGAATCAATGTCAGTACTATCAGGACTAAGAGTATCCATGTCAGATTCCGTGTTGTTAAGGGAGATGTAACTTGTGGGTCTATAGCGATATTTTGGCTTTCTAATAGGCCTGATGGATACATCTGTGAAATTTTTCTCGTATGGGGTGTTGGTGGTTTGTTTACAAATTTCTTCATCTGGAACCAGAGTGTTAGTGGGTGCTGCTGGAAACTGATTCTCGTGTGGGGTAGTGATCATCTTGTGTTCATACCGTGTAAGTGCAATTTCTATCAATTCTCGAAATTCTTCTCGGCGTGTAGATAAATCAACAGCAAACTTGTTCTCCAGCAATTCATACACCAGCCTTATTGAGAGGACGGCAAAGTCACCATCTCTCAGGATAACGTCTATCTCTGCCGTCAGCTCCTCTGTTGTAGGTTGACCTATTCCGCCAATTTTCTTTGTCTTGCTGTGCTTTGTCTTATCAGTTTTCGGCCAGTAATATTTTCTGCCCTCTTCGTCTGTTGTATGATCAAGTTCGTCTGACAAGTAGCCTTCAGTGGTCTCATCAGAGTCTGTCGTCTCTGACTCTGATATGTCAGACGAATCTGTACTGGATGGATTATAATTTAGGGTGGCTTTTCTGACTGGTCTTGTATTTGTCGTCAGAGGCGGAATGGGCCGGTGATTATCAATTTTTATTTGTTTTACGTGAGCTTTTGTTTGGTGTTGTTTCTCTATCTGATTTGCTTGCTGCCATCTTCTATCTCTCTCTCTAAATCTTTCTTCCACTTCTTTTCTGTACTTTGCTATCATTTCGTACCTCTCCGTGCATTCTAACTTATCTTCGTCTGCAGATGTCATCTTTTCTGTATTATCGACCATTTCAACATTGCACAAATCAAGTAAGTCCTCTATAACTTGTCTTGATTTTATCCTGACTGGAATTAGACTTTTCTTAAACCTGTCATCCGTTTGTACTGCGCATCCGTTTGTACTGCGACATTCTCTGTCTGAGGCTCTTTTCTAGTGATTGCAGGCGCAGTTCGTTGTTTCAAGTTCAATTTTGGTCTCCCTTCTTTGACTTTCAATGGTTGTAGCTTGATTTCAACAATCTCTTTTATTTCAATCTTATAAACTTTTGCAACCAATCCGTCTACTATTATTATGCAAGGGAAATCGATGCGTAGCTTCTACAACGTTTTGTCAATTCTGAAGCGAGGTCTCTCAATGCTATCTCTTCTTTCTGTTCTGTATGGTTGTCGAACTTCTATCATGTTTGAATAGTTTTTGTAGTTACTTAACTTACTTACTTAGTCGTTCCCTTCTAGTTGAGGTGTAGAGGTTTGGAAGAGAGAGCGCCAGACCATTCTATCAGCTGTCTTCTTCCTGGCCTGGTTCCATTCTAGTCCTCGGTCCTTCAAAGGTTGTCTAATGTTGTCCTCCCAGCGGACTCTGGGTCGTCCTGGAGGTCTGGTTCCCTGGCTTTTTGTTTCCCATGCTTGTCGTGGTAGCCGATCTTCTCCCATTCTGCAGACATGGCCAAACCATTTAGTTGGGACTTTCTATTTGGGTCCATCGGATTTTTAGGCTTGACGGATCGTCTGGTTGCGGACTGTCTTTTGTTGTAGTTGTCTGCTATGTAATTTTTCTTTTCTGTATTTTGCTATAGTGGTGGGTTTTTGCTTTTAAAAGAGAAGTGGTCACGGTTATGGACCGTCTTCTATTTTACCTTCTCCATGTAGCCGGGGGTTTTTGCTGTTAAAAGAAAAGTGGTCACGGCATCATTTTACTTGGTAGCACCTTAGACTGGAACGACCATATTACCTTCATGTGGCAGTGCCGGTATATGCAGTATTTTCAGTTTACTTTACAGAGAGCAGATGTTTAACTGGCCTAATCACCAGAGATTTAGATTTCTCTCTTAAATTTGTGTTACCAGGTTCGATTTTCTTCTCTTAGGTGTTGATGTAGCGAATTTAAGTGAAATGGATAGATTTCTTATCTAGATCTCAAAACTGTAGTAATTCACCTTTTCAACAGCAACTTTTAATATCTTTCAGCATGAAACTTAAAATTTCAACAAAGTCTGGAATTCAGAACATTTTTACAATAATAAGTATAATAAAATTCTATCATCTCATCAGATGCTTTCCTCGATGCAAAAATCCCTTTTTGCATCCTTGTCTCGTAGGCCTACTCAATTGTCAAATATGGCGAACCTTCTCATTCCACCGTGTTCCTTCTTTTAAGTTACAGTCTTATTTTAGGTTCGACGACATTTACCCATCTCCTCAGATTTGTCCTTGATTTCTTTATAATCATAAGCATTCCTTGAGTTAAATGCTTTCCAACACAAGAATATTTTCTACTCTACATGGTTTGAGGTGTAAGACTATGTTTTTGCAAATTGACTCAAATCCTCGAACCTAGTTCTGCTGCGACTAGGGTTGGGAGCTCTATTCAAAATACATATTTAACGATTGTCACTACTTACGCCAGTAAGAAATATATATATATATATATATCCACTCAATGTCCTGAAATACACATTTTATAAGAAATGTTGAGGTTTGATTTTCTCAAACTAAGAAATATGTAGAGCTGGACCAGATACGACCTCTTGAGTTGCGCTCTTTCATTCTACTGCCAAAATGGCGTCGTTGTTCCACTTTCCCCGGGGTAAATCTGAGCTATCCGATTGGTCAGGGGAAATCACCCAATTATTAGAAATGGCGTGTAGAAGCGACTCTACCCTAAATATGTGACACTATTTATTATTTTCTGTTTCTCATAAAATATAAAATTATGGGGTGGTCTGTGCTTCCTCTGTCTTGTACGAATATAGTCTGTTTCCAAAGGAACAACTATGTACACGGCCACACTGGATTTCTGCATCATATTTGTTACAGAATTTCCCCGTTGGTACTCTGACCGTATCCCTAATGTTGTTTGGATATTCTATGTACAATCCTGCTCCTCCATTCTTTACTGCATTCTGTTCTGACCCATCCGTGTATACTCGGACCCAGAGGTCATGTGGGTATTCATCATCCAAGAAACTGAGAGTGACTGTCCTACGTTGCACGGTGTTCTGTTCATCCTTGTCGAATATTCCTTTCACTGTTGTCTGGATGTATACTGGTAGTCCAGGCTCCTCTCTCCAATGGGTTTGTTCTGGCACAGACTTTAGGGGGCTGTCAACTTCGGGCAAGTCTGAGGTTTGTCTACGAAGTCGTTTGGCCTTGTGGATAAAACTGCTTCTTTTCAATCGCCCCATTGCTAGGTTTTGGAGTCATTGGATGGCTCGGCATACAGAGGAACATTTCTGCCCCTGTATTAGCACTTTCGTGTCTCTGCGTTCTCTCAGTGCTTGTATCCTCCCCATTTTCTCCATCTCCACTATAGGCGTTGATTTCATTGTCCCCGTGATGACCCTAAGCGCCTGGTTTTGCACCTTATCTAACTCTTATAATGTGGTGTTTGATGCTGAACACCACGCAGCTGACCCATATTCCAGGTGTGGTCGTATGCCCTGCTGGTATACTTTACTAAGTATTTTCCCGCTGGCTCCCCATGTGGTTCCACTTAGTTTTCTAAGGATGGCTAACTTCCTCCTTGCCTTTGTTGCTGCCTTGTTGGTGTGTTGCTTCCATGTCAGACTATCATCGAATGTAACTCCGAGATAGGTGGGTTGTTTATCTTCTCTCAGGAGCTCTCCATTTATCGTGATGACACCAGTTTTTTGTTTGGGAGAGAGGGTGAAGAGCGTAGTGCTTCACTTATCTGTATTGGTGCTAACACGCCATCTATTTGTCCATGAGGTTAAGGCATGTATAGCTCTTTGTAGCAGTTTGGTGGCCACTGTTGCATGCTCATCTGAGCACCATATTACCAGGTCATCAGCGTACCATGCCACTTTCATTCCATGTGGTAGTTCAGCAGCCAGGTCGTTGATGTAGACTAGGAAAAGTGTGAGGGACAGAACCCCTCCCTGAGGGACGCCATGACGCAGTAGAATTTTCTTGCTCTTGAGGCCATCTAGTTGTACTCGGGCTCATCTGTTATGCAAGTATGCTTCCACCCATTTGTACATCCTGCCATTCACTCTGCAGTTTCTCAGTTTCTTCAAAAGCCCTTCTTTCCAAACCTTGTCAAATGCTTTCCTTAGATCTATCCATGCTGCTAGTACCAGTTTCTTATCTTGGAACGCATCCTCAATCTCTTGGGAGAGGTACGTTGCCTGATCTTCGGTAGAGTAACACTGCCTAAAGCCCGCCTGCTGTGGTACAAGAAGATTTTCGCTTTCAAGGTACCACTGTAGCCTTAGGTTGATGATACGTTCCATTGTTTTGCAGAGACAGCTTGTAAGGCTGATTGGTCTGTAGGTGGAAGGCGTGGAACTGTCTTTCCCTGGTTTTGGGAGTGGTATAACGATTGCTTCCCTCCAGGTATGTGGAACTCTGCCCGAGTTCCAACAGATATTGAAGATCTGCAGCAGCTTTGTTTTTGCTGCGGTTCCCAAGTTCTTAATCATTTCATTGGACACTCCATCAACTCTTGGCGACTTCCGCATTTTTAATTTTGATATTACAAGCTCCAGTTCTCTGAATGTGATTGGTGCCTCCATAACTTCATGTATGGATCGATCTCGTCCTGCGTTTTGTCGTTTCTCACGAATCTCCTGTTGCTTCTATGGGCTAACTTCGATGTTGTTGTCTGTAACAAAGGAGTCTGCAAGTGATCAGCTGCCTGTTTTCCAGTGAGGATGTTTCCATCTTTATACAGTGCAATCTTTGAGCTTCTCCCTGTACCCTCATCGTTAAGTTGTTTTACCGGCTTCCACAGTCTCATTGTATCTCTTTCAAAGTTCAAGGACTCTGTTTTCTTCCTCCAGCTTCTCCGCCTGGCCTGCAACTTGACCCTTTGAAATTTGGTCTTAGCATGATGGTAGTTATTGTGGTGTTCTTGGCTTGGGCTGGTGTCTGCCTGCTTTCGAGATGTTTCCACGTCGTTGTGAAGTTGCTCCCGTTCACTATTCCAATATGGTTTGTAGTGCTTACGAGCCCCTCTAGGTATTGTTTCACGAGCAGCTTGTAGTATGCATCTGCTGAATTAATCGACTACCGTATTGATGTCTTTGTCTACAGTCAGATCTCTAGCTAGTATACTGGTACGATGCTGGTACATTGTCCAGTCTACCTTCTCGTAGTTCCACTCAGAAAGAGTGCTGCTGTCCTTGACAAGTTCATTTTCCACAATTAGAAAGACTGGCCGGTGGTCGCGCCTCCAAGTTGTTTCCCAACATCGCGTGTGGTGTTCCACTCCAGGCCTGGTGAGTGTAATGCCAGGTCTGGTGTAGAGGTGGTGTGCCATGATCTCGGGTAGAAGGTTGGTGGGTCGATTGGCTGGTCAATCAGGATAAGCCCATTGTCATCCTGCCAGTTTTCAAGCTCCTCACCTCTCCTGTCTATGTGATCATAGCCCCAGCTCTGTGAGTGGCTGTTGAAATCTCAGCACACAATCGGTCTTTCTTTTCCTAGGATTGTGTCTAGTGCCAGTGGGCGCTCACTCGGACAGTAGTAGTTGAGCAGGGGGAATTTTGTACTTTCTTTCCTAAGATGAAGCATCTGGTATTCCGCCCCTTCCATATATGTTTCAAGCTGACTTGCACTGATGTTATTCCTCACGAGTGTCAGTATTCCACCTTTTCGCCTGTCTATTCTGTCGGATTGGTAGCACTGGTAGCTTCTGATTTTGAAGGCTATGTCCTTGTTGAGGTGGGTTTCTTGCAAGCAGCATACATTTACTTGCTCTTCATTCAAGATAATTTCGAGCTCTAATTTTTTGCTGTAGCCGTCTTTTTTACAGTTGACGCCTTCAGCATTCCAGTGCATTATTTTAAGTGGTCTTTGCTTTGCTTGGCCCGTAGCTCTATTCTCATACCTCCTGGCTCCACGGGGCAACTGAGAAGGACCTCCAGTAGTAAGGGTTGGGCCCTTTTGAGGCAGAGGGCCCGGCACTGCACCTGTCTGAGTGTCCGTCACAGGGAGAGTGTCATAACGTTTTGAAGATATAGGCCTCCGTCTTCAGCATTTCCATTGGTTAGCCTCCAGTCTTCAGCACCTTGGACTGGCCTCGATGCATGAAGGCATGCTCTCTGGGTGTAGAAGGCTATTGTAGATCCTTCGCCAATTAAATGATCTTTACTAAACGGTGAAAATATCACAGCTGCTGCACTTGAGGCCCACCTCCACGTCCACTTCAATCCTTCTATTCTACGCAAGCACCCATTTATAAAAGTCTGTAGTTTTTTTTTTTTTTTGGTTGCGGTTCTTTGTTGTTCTCCATGTTTCAGAGTCGTACAATAGGACTGACTTACATTTGAATTGATTTTTGTGTTGGACTTGGTTTCGTTTGATCTCCACATATTTACCAAAGCAATGAGAGCTTTGCTTACCTCTTTTTTTTTATTTTGAAATCTGTATCTGTCCTACCAACAGTGTATATATTGCTCCATGAAAGATGGTGCAATAATATGTTATCAATTTTTAATTTTTAACCAGACTGGAACCCATAAGGGAAAAGAGGTGTGGGGAGGCCAAGGAGAACTTGGAGAAGAACTGTGGAATAGGAGGCTAAGGAAATTGGAATGATTTGGGCACAGCTGAAAAAGACAGCCCAGAATAGAAATCGATGGAGAGCAACTGTTTCAGCCCTGTGTTCAACGGGGACTGGAAAGGAGTGACGATGATGATGAATGTAAGTTATATTGTTTAAACGTTTGACTTCTTCGTTAGTCTTTATCACACTTAATACAGTAATAATTATGTATGCTGCATGGGCAACAGCTTGATCTTTATTTAACTCTGCCCAAGCTCGCGCCCTGTAGAGGACGCTCCATCTTCACCCTTTAGGTGTCGGCACAACACGGGAAGTAGCAGTTGCCAGTTATAAGCATCTTGCCCAACTGGCGTAGGGCATGGCGCCAGGGGCTACTTCCGACAGGGGGAGAGGTTTTAGGATCTCACTGGGCAGCTACCGCCCGCTTCAAGCTGAGTAACCCCCCAGCGAATTAAGTGTTGTCCCGCAGATGTTTGCTTTCCCCATTGGGTGCTTGGTGATTAGGGTCACACTCGAACTGTGGACAGAAAATTGTGCACCAAGCAATAATAACAAAGCAAGAAAAAATATGAAGAAACCAACTATCAGATTGGGGATGTTGGAACGTCCAGACTATATTGACTGGACTATCCAAAAACTTGCAGAACATAAGCGATGTCAAGAAGACAGTCATAATCAACGATGAACTTAAACGACTTCAGGTGAATATAGCTGCACCAGGAAACGCGCCCGGCAGGCTCTGGAATGGTGAGCGAGGATGACTACTCGTTTAATTGGCAAGAGAAAGGCCTTAATAAAACTAGAAAACACACTAGAGTAGGTTTTGTGGTTTAAAAATCGCTAATTAAAATGGTTGAACCAGATGGGAATGGATCAGAACACCCGTTAACGCTTAAGCTGCACAAACGCTTAGGGTGTCATCACCCTTGTCAGTGTGTATGCTCGTACTCTGCCCTCTGCCTCAGAAGCTAAGACGAGTTCTACGGGGATCTAGCAGCAGTCATCAAAAGCACACCTAGGCAAGAACAACGTGTTCTCCTTGGTGACTTCAACGTTAGAGTGGGTGCCGCAGAACACTGTTCATAGTAGTGCGCTTGCTACCTTTGGTAAGAAGACAGTGAAGTCTAATGACTGCTTTGATGCTTCATCAGATGGGATGATACCTGTCATTGAAGCTAAGCACAAAGCTGCTATTGTACTTTAAACTTTCACCGAGTGCTAGAACTCTACAGATCCTGAAGGCTACGAGAAGCAAAGTTCAACAAACTGGGATGGAAAGACCTTGAGCTGATGGCACGTGACACGAAATCTTGGCATAAGTTTGTTGAAGGCTTATGTTCCTTGGGGAGCTGAAACGTGATGATGATCACTGACAAGAACAAAGGTAGATAATGATTTAAATATTTCTGAAATGGGAAACTGGTGGATAATGGTAGTGGTGCTTAACTGGATAATGGTTGTGGCACTTAACCGGATAATGGCATTGGTGCTTAACCGGATAATGGTAGTGGCACTTAAACGGATCATGGTAGTGGTGCTTAACCGGATAGCGGTAGTGGCGCTTTGCCGGATAATAGCAGTGCTGCTTAACCGGTTAATGGCAGTTGTGTTAAACCTGGTAATGATAGTGATGTTTAATGGAGTAATGGTGTTTAACCAGATAATCGTTGTGGTGGTTAACCGAATAATAGTAGTGGTGTTTTACCAGATAATGGTAGCGGTGTTTAACGGATAATGGTAGTGGCGCTTAACCTGAAAATGGTAGCTGTATTTAACCGGATAATGGTAGTAGTTTTTAAATGGATAATGACAGTGGTGTTTATCCTGATAATAGTAGTTTTATTTAGCCGGATAATGGTAGTGGTGTGTAACCGGATAATGATAGTGGCGCTTAACCTGAAAGTGGTAGCTGTATTTAACCGTATAATGGTAGGGTAGGGTGTTTAAAGGCGTGATGGGAAACAATGGCAAAGAAAACCTATCTGCTGTTGCCCTAAGACGCCACTAGGCGTAATGGCCACTGACTGCTTTGACGGTCTGTGGCTAAGGACAGAAGAAGAAGAAGAAGGGTGTTTAAACGGATAATAGTAGTGATGTTTGGCCGAACGAACGAACGAACGAATGAACGAAGGGTTAAGAATTGGGCACGAAGGCCCATCTAACATTATGCTCTCTCTCTCTCTCTCTCTCTCTCTCTCTCTCTCTCTCTCTCTCTCTCTCTCTCATCTTGCATACTGTATCCGTTCATTCCCACATGTACTTCAAGCATTATTTAGACATGCAACATTATAAAGGTAATATAACAGCATACATTTATAATAACCATTCATAATCAAATTTATGCATGTTAAAACAAAACAAAAACATAAAGAAAGTAATCAAAAAAAGAGGAGGAGGGAGAACAAAACAAACAAACAAAATGCAAACCTTCCCTGCAGTGTTTTTGTTTGCGTTTGCTCAGCCATCTCTCTTACAACTCTGGCCATTTTCAGTGGTAATTACGTTGTGTCGTAGTTTACAGCTATGCTGTGATATCTGCGCCTTTCGGCCAGACACATCCGATTTCAGCAAGCAATTTTTACGGGTTGCTTCCCTGTCACCTCACGCCTATATGTATGCTATACAATACATCATGTCCATCCAATAGTGCAGTGAGGTGGCTGCATCAGTGACGGTACTGTGCCTCAGATCTGGGAGGCCCCGTTTCCGAGAACACCACACAGAGCCAATGGAGGCAATGGTCGCCGTTGGGAGTGCCCTACAGCAAATTAGACAATGATTTGAAACATGATCAGATTTGGGTGGCAAATAATAAGAACTCCTGAAATATTTGAACAGCCTGCTATTGAATGACCAGAAACCTGTCGTGTTGTCATGGAAGATTTTACCAGCGCTGAGCCGTTTAGAGTCCCGCTGCAGATATTGACGTAGGGAGTGAATTGTTAAAACCTTCGTTACACTGTGTCGGTAATGGTAGTGGCGTTTAACCCGATAATGGTAGGGGTGTTAAACCGAATAATGGTAGATAGCGATCTCAGGTCCAGATAACAATTTATGCAATGTTCCTTTAAAGCAGGGCTTCTGAAGCTGTGGCCTACGGACCTCTTTGCGGTCCGTGAATGAATTCTAGATGGCCCGTGTAAAGGTTGTCCCATAGCAGATACTGCCGTAGGAAGGGGGGTGTAACCGTCTGGTCTATTCTAATGGACTGAGAACTGATCCAAAGGCACCAATTAGTAGTATGTAACCGTGTGTCTGTTGTAGAACTTGTTACGGCACCAATTAGTAGCATGTGACAGGGGTGGTCTGATCTAATTATTACTCAAGTCACAAAATCTCTTTTTGTTTATCTTCCAAGTGGGTTAAGAGTGTACTTGTGTACTGGCCATCTCCGCCAGAGGTGTAGATTCCTAGATGAACATATTTTCCCTCTTTTCTTTAACCCACGACTCGTTCGGTTCCTTCTTTGCTGTTTCTACTGACATTCGCATAGTGGTAGTTTGTTTTTATTATTCTTATTTGCTGGCCACATACATCAACGCTCACAGACGGACTCAAACATCTGCTGTATCCATCAAAACATTTATTTACATAAATATGTATATATATATCTTTATCAGCAAGACAAATAATTCATCCCAGAGCTTGCATACGTTTATCTCATGTTGGCTTCATATATAAAAGCTCTATATCTCATGTATATGCATCGTCCTCCTGTATCTTGTTTAGTTCAATCAACTTTACTCCTGTTCACTTAAATACCTCTATACTCCATCTCCTCACTCCCATCTCATTATATTCCTGCCTTTATTTCTTTCTAACCTCTGTAGGGCTCTGTTACTATCGCTGAAAGATTAGCTTAAACTATATACAAGTACCATCTAAGCATATACCTACGTGCGAGGGCGTGTGAACAGTTCTTACAAAAGTCGACTCTTCAAATCATTTACTTGTCGTAACTATTCTCTGAAGACAGCTCATTAGTTTACTTGTCGTAACTATTCTCTGAAGACAGCTCATTAGTTTACTTGTCGTAACTATTCTCTGAAGACAGCTCATTAGTTTACTTGTCGTAAACTCACCATGACAAAGGTGGTTATCCTTCACCTCTAACTTTACTCTTTTGTTGCTCAGTCCACAAAGTTCTCAACATATATCTTTGACATATCGACTTGGTACATCTGCGTTACTTCTCCTGTAAATCTCTTACTTGTATGCATAATAAGTTCAAAATCATACTTACAATCAAATCGCTGAATATCTCCTGAAATACATTCACTACTCTCATAATCTACACAAGACTTCTTCATTATCTTATACAGTTACTGTCTAGCGCTAATACTCTCATAGTCTACACAAGGCTTCTTCATTATCTTATACAGTTACTGTCTAGCGCTAACACATCCTCTGAACAATTTCTGGACTTAAGTTCCTTATCCTATAACCTCTATATCTTGCTAGACTTATTCTTATATCTTGCTAGACTTATTCTACTTCTGTCAAACCACAGAATCCGTTCGTCTGCAGGCAACCGCCCAGAACAAAAACACTTCTTGTTTCTTCAAACTCAGAAACCGGACTCCCCTCCATGACCTCTGGTCATTGTTCTCACGTACGATTCCCTCGCTACTTCTGATTCGTCGCCTTCACTTGTTTTTCACTACTTTCATTGGTTAAGCCTTTGATTTACAACTCACGAGGAAAAAAAATACTCACGTTTTATTAACGCGAGCCAAGTTACTGAACACTCGTCTTATTTTATTCATACTTAACTTTCTTCCCCGTGAACTGTCTTAAGCGTTCATCTAATCTTGACAAATAGCATGAGTAATGCTTGGGCAAACCCCACGGTGACATACTTTAGGCGTTCCTATAACCTTGCCTATAGCATGAATAATGCTTGGGCAAACCCCACGGTGACAAGGGTGAAGTGTTAGAGACTTCACAATACTAGGTCCAGCATCGAGAGGTGGGGGTGACCAGTTCCCTTCCTCGCTGCCTTTTCTTTCCCTAACTCTAATAGCAGAGTCAGGTACCTATTTACAGCTGGGTAGACTAGAGCGTTTCGGTACCGTGATTCGAACCCGACACCTATGTAACTACTATGTCAATCGGATGCTCTTCTGCCATAGACTCAGTTGATTGTCCGGAGAAAACTACGAGCCCCTTCTTAGAAAAAAAAGAATGTACATAAACGTATAATAAAAATTATAATAGAAAAGTCAGCGATGCTGGACCTAGTATTGTGAAGTCTCTAACACTTCACTCTCCTACGGCAGCATCTGCCACTGGACTACCTTTATCTATTTTTACCTATGGCAGAAAAACTGTTAAGAAGCCCTGCTTCAAAGTAAAAAAAATAAAAATAAAAAATAGGCCAGTATCAATCAAATCTGGCAAGTGGGCTATTTTAATGGCTTTGTACGTCACGATATTTTCACTTGTAATAAGTGCTATAGGCACGACTGTAAATTAGGAAAGCATATTCATTTGTTCCGTGTTAATTTTGTGCTCGTCTTGTTTTAACACTTCACGCAAGTTAATAACTTTAGGAGCCAGCGGTAATTTCTTGCTACTTTATAACTTCATTGCATTTATAACATGTGTAGCATTACACTATATTTATAATTTTACTCTATATTTTTTGAAGTATACGTGTATAACTTTATGCGTATTTATGACTTCATAGATCACTGGAGTTTTCCAGATCGTATGAGAGAAGACGCCCATGATGGATAGGATAAAAATTGATACAATCTGCTGCATTACAAAACAGCTCTTTTTCTGCTATCCCCGAGGTATGGAATTAGAAGGATACCAAAATTACACGGAGATAGAAATGACAGGTATGAAAATATGTGGAAAAACGTTGAGCGGATGGTACAGGACAGGAGAGCTTAACCTGCGTTTGTTGAAGGCATATTCTCCATAGGGATCTGTAGGGTAGCGTTGGTATAGTACTGTTAACTACATACTTCAGAGTGACAACAGTTATTTCTATTTAAGGTTGCTATAATTTGTTTTACTTTATATGCATTTATATTAGCTATGAATTTCTGATTTTTGTACTGTGTTGGTCCGTTTGTCCATTGACGAAGGTCCTGTGGTCGTAACATAAGGTATTTCTTTGTCCGTTGTTCTAGGAAAAATTAAACTATTTATTTACTCTAACACCACCGTGACTTGATCAGAACATCAACAGCTGCCATTTCCATAACGAAGGTTGGCTGCATTGCATCTCCAACGTCTTCTGCCTCTTGTCTTGGTGATAAACTCTGATAGACGTTTTTACCTGTGTCCATCTCTGGCACGCTTGCCTTACATTCTTCCTTCCATTATGGTCGTCAGCGAGGTGTTTTGTCTTTTTATATGGCCAACATATTTTATCTAATTTTGATCTTCTTCGTTAATTCTCTTTTCACTCCTAGGTTGTCTAGCTTCTATTTATTTGTTTTCTTCTCTTTCCATATGACGCGCCAGATTCTTCTACGTACAAGGTATTTAGATCTCAATGGACCTCACTTCTTTCTTTCAGTTGCTTGTTCATTGTCCATTTTTCTACACCATACAGAAGTGAAGAATATATAATAATAATAATAATAGCCCCTTCAGTCATAACTGACTATGGGAATGCGCCCCTGAGGTGACAGCCCGCAGCTGCTTATTTTCCTGGTGTTCCTTTCGACGTTTCCTCCTCTCTTCTGCTTGCTGTGTGAGCTTCGTTTCGCCCAATCTGAGGTGGCTCCGTAGCATTGCCACTTGATGCGATCGGCAGCTTCATCCTCCCAGGTTGCTGGATTTATGTCTCTATTGCACACCTCTTTGAATCACAGCTGCGGTCGCACAACTGCTCTTTTGCCATCTGCTAGTTGTCCGTAGAAGATATCTTTCGGGATGCGACCATCTTCCATGCGGTGGACATGACCAAGCCAGCGTAGTCTGCGCTGTCTAAGCAGTGTATATATGCACGTGACAACACCTCGACATTTGTCACTTTATCTTTGCACGAAATTCCGAGGATGTGGCGTAGACACCGTAGATGAAAGGTATTGAGCCTTTTTTCTTGCTTAGCATAGGTTGTCAATGTCTCGCTGCCATATAGAAGTGTTCTGGTGACGCAGGTGTTATATACCGCAGCTTTGGTCTTCATTGTGAGTTTGGATTTCCCAAAAAACTCGACGAGGTGTGCAAAGGTAACTGCAGCTTTTATACATTTTATACCACAAGCATAGCTTGACTGTTTTACACAATCCGACAGCATTTGTGGTTTCTAAACTAGGTTAACAGGTTGGCTCTTCACTTAGAACGAAAATAAACAATGACAAATCCGCAGCTTTTTGGATTCGTTTTGACATTCACCGCCGGGTTCGTCTGTGTCCACGCTTTTGCCAGAGTGGATTTAGGCGGAGATGGATGGACAGTCTCACACAACAACTCAGGTGAGTTGACTAGTAACTTATGCGGAATGATGGAGAAGTGGTCAAATGGCGGGTGGTCGGGTAGGATATGAGGAATGTCAGTGCTGTTAAGTTGACAGTTAAAAGAGAAATGTTTGTTGGGTAATATAGTTTTTATAATTCAATCTATAGCCAGTCAGAAGGAAAAGTGACCAGAGGTATCCCTGCTACACTCCAGTTTTTTTGTTTTAAAGAGTTATCCAAGTTGTCTTTACTCCATGTAGGTCCCGGGGATCTCTGAAGAGACAATGGAAGAATAGGACTGCGGCTCCCCCATGCATGTCGTACAGTGCGACTAACATGAGTTTGTGCATGAGGCTGACAACCTCATCCTATAAAACAAATTACTACAGCAACCATCGCTACAAGACCATGTCAAAGCTTGGTGGAGACTTTCCGAAGTGGTGGCTTCATTCTCCATAAGGAGCTATAAAGAAAATGATAATGTAATTGTATTTGATGAAAAAGTCTGCGTTTCATATCTTCCTGTATTTTCTCTCTTATGTGAATGTCGGCGTCTGTGGCCAAATGGATATGAACGCAGTTTCATAATCCAGATATACCAGGTTCCGAAACCTGCTGCAGGCGGTTTGGTAGCAGATCGCTTTGTGTGGATTTTTAACAATGGTATAAGCGCCGTACCGTTCAGAAAGCAATGGCAAACTACTGAATGAAAAAAATTGCCTAGAAAAATCACAAACAGCCAATAAAAGCTGGGGTTGATTGCCACGTCCTATAAAGGATAAGCAACTAACTTATGTGAATAAATTTACAGAGGACTCTCTAATTCCTCATTCGTTTTTAAAAGTAATTATATGTCTAGACTGTCATAAACTTTTTCTTAGTCCACAAATCCAGTGTAAATTGGTGAGTTCAGTCCGATGGTCATTTCAGCTATTGGGCAGCAGAGCATCCAGGCCACAAAAGAAAAATGATGCATTTTATTAACTCAGCAGAAGAGAGCAAGTGGTAATCTTCAGACTCCGCGCTGCCCACAACAGACTGGGATACCATCTATTCAACAAGCTAAGGATATGAACTACCGATGAGTGTAAATGTGGAACTGATAACATGACTGCTGAACATCTGCTTCAAAGTTGCTCAACTTATGAGGAACAGAGAAAACACATCAGTACCATTCTTGGAAAGGCTCTATGGACGTAGAAAAAAAGAAGCCTCAAGCTGGCCACTGATTTCGTTGAACATATTCAAGTTGACGGCTGGGACCTAAAACGCAGCAAACGAGATGAATGCAGTCAGCGACTCATAGCTTGACTGCTTGCGTCAGGGTCAGCGAACCAGAGCTTACCAAGACCCTACTCCACCTCCAAGTGGTGGTCCTGGAAACAGGCTGCATCACTGCAGTCTGGCTGAGAGAGTAGGGATCGAAGAGGGAAGGCAAACCCGGTTCCAAAAAATGCTGTGCTGAAGTCGGATGTGTCGGCCGAAAGGCGCAAATATCACAGCCCCGCTGTAAACGGACACAAAGCAACCAACGTCCTTTTCAGGACGAACGAGGAAGAAGAAGAAGAAGTTGACGTCTGAGAGTGTATGAAGAAGAAACGTTCAGCTATTATTCCCAGTGTGACTTATTGGTCTTTACTGGATCTAATTCGTGGAACAAATTACGCATTCACTCTCTTAACTGTCTGTCTATTGCCTCTTTTAATCTCTCAAGAATGATCCTGTTTGATGTTTTTCCTGGCATTGGTAATAACAGTATTCCTCCGTATATTCACACACTCTTGCAAATCTCCCTTCTTTGATAATTTAAATAGATGTCTTCTCTTCCAGTCTGTTAGTATTTCGTCTGTCTTCCAGATTTACCAAGTTATTTGTGTAATATCTTGATCGAGATATCAATACCAGCATCTGTTCGATCTCTCTTACTCTTTTTTTAATTTTTTTTTTTTAGAAGTTCCAGCTGAGTTAATTCAGCGAATTTCCTCTTATTATTATGTAGTCAAAACAAATAAACGTTTTTGGCGACGGTCACGCACAATATAGCATTTTATGAAATATTTTTGACATTTGAACATCCAAATGAATAAGCGTTTAGAGCGCATTCCTCTTGCAGCATAGATGACGGGTTATCGGATACAAACCTGGTAGCTTCACGGTCCAGTCTACACAGCTGTAAAAGAGTACTTGGCTCTGCTCTGGCAGATAACATTGGCTTGGGCATGTCACATCCCTAAAGATATTTTCTACTGGCAGATGGCAGATGGCAAAAGAACAGCCGGGCGACGAATGATGTGTGCTAGAGACATGAAAGCTTTCTTCTTCTTCTTTGATCCTTAGCCGCCGACCGTCAAAGCAGTCAGTGGCCATCACGCTTAGTGGCGTCTTGTAGGGCTTCAACAAATTGATTCTACTTTGCTCGGTCGGCGGCCATCCTTCGTACAGTGCCCCAACTCTGGTTCATTCTTTGCATCTCAGCCTCCACAGTCCTCCTCCAGGTTGTTTTTGGTCGGCCTCTCTTTCGTTTTCCTTCAGAGGTCCAAAGCATAGCTGTTCTTGTGATGGCATCGGGAACTCTTCTGAGGACATGGCCAACCCAGCTCCAGCGTCTGCCAGCTATGATGGTGTACATGTCCTCTTGCTTGCTCCGAGCAAGCAGATCTTGGTTGGTGATGGTATTCGGCCAAAAGATTATGTGAATTTTTCTTAAGCATGTTATGTGAAAAGAGGACAGTTTCGACATTTCCTTCTCTGTAACTATCCAGCATTCTGCACCATAAAAGGATGGCCGCCGACCGAGCAAAGAGGAATCAAGTTGTTGTTGCCATACAAGATGCCACTAGGCGTGATGGCCACTGACTGCTTTGACGGTCGGCGGCTAAGGATCAAAGAAGAAGAAGAAAGCTTTCATGTCTCTAGCACACATCATTCGTCGCCCGGCTGTTCTTTTGCCATCTGCCATCTGCCAGTAGAAAATATCTTTAGGGATGTGACATGCCCAAGCCAGTGTTATCTGCCAGAGCAGAGCCAAGTACTCTTTTACAGATGTGTAGACTGGACCGTGAAGCTACCAAGTTTGTATCCGATAAGCCGTCATTTATGCTGCAAGAGGAATGCGCTCTAAACGCTTATTCATTTGGATGTTCAAATGTCAAAAATATTTCATAAAATGCTATACTGTGCGTGACCGTTGCCAAAAACGTTTATTTGTTTTGACTACATGAAAGCACTGGACATAAGTCCAGCAACTTGGGAGGGCTAATCTGCTGATCGCACCAAGTCGTGATCTCCCTTTAGCGCCACCTCAGATTAGGCGAAAAGAAACTTTTACAACAAAGAGAAGAGAGAAGAACACACCGAAAGGAACACCCCGTGGGGGAGGGGGGCTGAGGGATATCACCTCAAGGGCGCATCAACCGCATGGTTAGTTATAACCGGAGGGGGCTACTATGGATCTGCTCTTGAGTTCAGAAAGGCAAAGGCAGCGAAGAAGGGAACTGCTCACCCCACCTCATAAAAAAACTGGACCTAGTATGGTGAATTCCTCTACGGCAGTTTCTGCTATGGGACTACATTTACTCATATTCAGCATTTACTTTTCATTCTTTCCAACAAGAAAAAAACATTGTTGGTATTACCATAATATATTGTATATCACTTAATTAAGATATGTCAGTACGAATGGAGGCATATCTGGGGTCATCTTTAAATTTTTTTTTTTCGTACGCCCGCTAATACTCGAGGCGAAATCTCAGGTTATTATTAATGTCTAACCTGACATTGATTTTACGTGAGTATCCCTTTTTTCTTGTTCAGAGACAGGTGTCCCTCGCCATTCAGGCAGATACTCGCCGATTTCGGAGGTACCCATTAGAGCTGGGTCGGCTCAGGAGCCGCCAATCCCTGGTCGACGACACTCCTTCAAATGTCATCGCCAGGTCTCGAGTTAATCCAGTCCAATTCCCGGTCGACGAAAAATCCTCAAATGCCGTCGCCCGGGTTTGATCCTGGATCACCCGGTATCCAGAGCGGTGTGGTAACCACTACGCTAGCGCGGCTCCCGTCATCCTTATATGACCACCAGCTATACATAATGCTACAATATATGTATGTGGAAGTAAACCTATGTATATGAAGCTAGTTACATTGACTCTTGAAATCATCTACACACTTCCAGGGATTCCCCCTGTGGTGAAACTTGTTGAGAACCCAGCATTGCGCACTAAGCTTGGAGAAGTCACTTGAGCCCCTGGCGTAATTCTTTGGCTTTGACTCGGTTGACTGCATGCAGAAGGATCTCACTATGGACCCAGTGATAGGCAGGGGAAGCTGAGAAGTGGCTCTGTTTCGGAATGGCAGAAAAGCCACAGGAAAAGCCTATAGTGTAGAAATACCAAGGAGTCTTCAACTTGGTATTGGCTGCTAAGGAACGAGAAGCTCAACAGCCCTAGTTAAACAACAATAATATATGTCAGCTGATGTCTCTGTCACGGTTACCTCCCCTTAGCTCTCTGCAGTCGTGGTCCAACAGTGGCCAAAACTCAAGAGTAACTGATGTGGGTCTTCAAAGGTGTCTACCTTTGCACAATATTGCTCTTGGCAGAGATGTAGGTAGGAGGATAATGATGCTTCTACCTCCACGGTGTGTTCACAAGGTATTCAGAAAAGCGAGAACAATGCTGCATTGGCTGAGGCCGTTAACTCTAGGATCTGCCGACAACTTTTGTGAAGGATAGGGTATCTTATAATTCGTTAGCTTGTTCAAGCCCTCAGCTGAGTTAATTCAGCGAATTTCCTCTTATTATTATTTAGTAGCTCGGACTGAGTATATTTAAGAAATTGTCTGAGACATACGGATACAACACATTCAAAATGATTAAATCAACTTTAAATTTGGATAGATATAAATAAAAAATTTAATAATCACTTAGGTTTTAACAGTTATTAAAAATTGAATATTCTTTAACAAAAATTGATCATCATCATATGATGCTAATGGGGAATTATATAAGGGGAAGTTTCACTTGGCAGCTTTTATTTGACTACTTAGCTGCCAATGAGGTTTCTGCTCCCGCTGGTGTTTTGGTTCTTCGCAGATAGGTGACTGGATTGCTCACGTTCCTGGTCAAGATTAAGAGTTGCAGCACGTTCCAAGTAGAATTAGGGAGTAACTGCAAAGCTGGTCCCGTGTCTCTAAGACCCATCTGATGATGGTGTCTAGCGTCGACTTCCAGCCACTTATACCCTCACTTGTTCCAGAAATATTACCCTCGACTGGTACCACCAAGCCAATCTTTAGGCTCACAGACTGCTGGCTCAGAGAAATAAAGGCACTTGTAGAGGCCTCTTACACTTGGTCTGGGGTGTTGTTACTTTAACAATAAGTTCCCACTTTGATTTGTGTTTCAGTTCCCTCAGATTCCGGTTTTCCGTGTTAAAACGGAAGAGTTTTTCCTGGGCTTCTAAGTCCCGAGAATGCTCAAACAAGGTCCAGTCTGATAAATGAAAGCTGATTTTAGTCTTTACTCTGGCAAGGTCTGGTTGTCTTCTTAACGCGAAGTAGATTTTCACAGTTTTCTACTTTGACTGAAGTGTCAGATTATATCGCCTGTCTTCCCCCACATTTGTTTGTTATGATGTTAAGCAGGACTCCAATCGGAAGGGGTGTTGTGCCTTCATTCCGAGTGTCTGTCAATAGGTTCAAACATGCGTGTTTTGTGGGGTAATTCAAATTATTTCCTCGTGGAAATTTCGGTGCGTTACTGCAGAAACTGTCTCTCAAATATGAAATGAAAACATCCGATCCTCTCTCGGAAATTTTTGCAAATAACTTCTTACATCTGCCCGGACTATTACATCATTTCTGCTCAGGTGTGTCCGACTGATAATTATCGTTTTTGTGCAAACACCGACCCTCGCATACCCATCTGGGCTGTGACTCTGCATGACAGTAATTAGTGAATCACAATAGTAATATCAGCTCAAATAAACTGGCTGGGTGTACGCCGTGTTAATCCGGCGCAGCCAAGGTTTGGTACACGAGAATTTTACCAACATGACTGTCGGTCAATATTGCATCACCTGTCTACTCTCTCAGCTAGGATGGTCAGGTAAACAGACAAGAAGAATTATCACCGAAGGAAGTGTAAAATTGATAAGGAAATAGCTCCTATCTGCTTGATAGCAGAGAACAAAAAATGGGTCGACCACGGAAATTGCGAGTGATTTAGTACACACACAAATGTAACTAATTACTACCGTAGAGGAAAAGAGATCGACCAAATGTTTTGTGTCAGTCTCACTTCATTATCATAGTGATCATAAAGTCATTTTTATATTTGGACATGCGCCCTAATATAACCGATTACCCTTGCATCTAACTTGAACAGGACATACCTCGCCATAACGAGGCGTAACTCTATTTTAAAAATAAAACAACGCTGATGTCTCCTGTTTTTATGAGCACATGCAGAATGGAGATAATAAGATCACTTATTCTTGGACAAATACTTTAACATAACTGATGGACCTTCTGGCTAAGCTGAACAGAGCGGGCTCCGCCAAAGCATTTTAAAAACGCACTGCGTGTATATACATTTGTTTTCTACGTGCCATTGTGGTGCTCGTAGTACTATAAAAGATTGTGGTGCCGAGACATAAGCCAAGGAATGAAAGTTTCCCTCGGGTGGAAATAAATAAAGCGACAGAATGATGAGACACATGGAAGAGCGCAGTCGATGGGCTATACATCCAAGGAGGAAAGTTGAGGGCAATAACTGCTTTATTTATGCTTTTGTCTTAGCTTACTGTGCAATACATTATTCCTTAACCCTTTATGGCTTAACCATGTATGGCTGCACTTTGCAATTTATAATAAAATATATATTAATGTCCAAGGGGTCAAACGTGAGTCATTTAATAAATAAGTAAATTTATTTTCATATTTGTGAAACAAGGTTATATATATATATATATATATATATATATATATATAAATATATATATAAATATATAGATGTATATATATATATATATATATATATATATATATATATATATCTGAAGCACATTAAAAACGCACCACTATTATATATACTGATGCCGAGAAGCTGGAAAAAAAAGTGTGGGAATGGATTTTCCTAGTGTTTGTCATGAGGTAGAGAGCGAATGGCTGCTGGAATGGAAAGTGCATGATTCAACCCACGGGTTTATGTACAGACTACATGAAAACAATGAAAGTTACACATGCAACACGATTCCCAACAGCTATGACCCTGAAAATGTGTACGCGTAATGGCAGTATACTCGGTATAAAAAGGCCGTTGAGACAAAACACCCAGTACATGTGCTTGAAATGCCACGACTATCTGAAAACGACCGCCAACGAGCCATTGGTATGTTGGAGACCGGAATGAGCTCGCGGGCCATTGCCAGAAGGATGATTTGCCACCACAGCACTATTGTACGTCTCAATGAACGTTACGGAACCAATGGCAGTGCCCGGGATAGACTTCGGAGTGGCCAACCACGAGTTACTACCCCTGCGCAAGATCGTCATATTGTGCTGAGTCACCTAAGGAATCGTTCTCTCCCGGCAAGTCAAACAGCAAGAGCAATAGTGGGTAGACGTTGGCAAGTCTCACGAATGACAGTCATACGACGACTCAGAGATACAGGCCTTACTGCAAGACGACCTTATGTTGGGCCAAACTTGACTCACAGACATCGTCAGCAGCGCCTGCAATGGGCAGAGCAACATGTCAGATGGACTAGACTGCAGTGGAATGCTGTCCTATTCACAGACGAGAGCAGATTCAACATATCCTTTGCTGATGGACGTATGCTGATTTTGCGACGGTGTGGAAAGCGCTTTGCAGATTGCTGTGTTCGTCAGCACAACCGATTTGGAGGTGGCAATATTCACATTTGGGGAGGATTCAGTTTTCACCATCGCTTGCCTCTTCACGTCTTCCGTGGAAATGTTAATGCTTTGACATATCGAGATGAGGTTCTGGATGCATTGGTTGCTCCTGCGTTCACAAATTATCCAGACTTGCAGCTTCTCCAGCAGGATAACGCACGTGCGCACACCGCATGCATTACGCAGCAATATCTACAGCAGCAGAACATTGTGATGATTGATTGGCCTGCCCTATCACCAGACATGTCCCCTATAGAACATCTGTGGGACGAGCTTGGACGCAGAGTCTACAGGCAAGGTTCTCCAGCTAATCTGCAACAGCTCGAAGCTGCTCTTACACGTGAATGGGACTTGATTCCCCGGAATTTCCTTCAGAGAATTGTGCGTTCCATGCGCAGCCGCTGCCAAGCTTGTTTGCAAGCACACGGTGGACATACCAGATACTGAGGATAGTGTGAATGAATTTTTTTATTGGTTGCATTTTTGGTTTTCTCCCTTGCCTGCACAGAATGCAATGAATTTCATAACAATCAAATGTACAAATTAATGACCAGCATTGATTCATAGGAAAATGAATAAAGATTCCAAATATGTAAACTTGTAAACACTTATATTTACATTTCACACTCTGTTCCTGGATTATACAGGTGGTGCGTTTTTAATGTGCTTCAGTATATATATATATATATATATATATATATATATATATATATATATATATATATATATATATATATATATATAATATATATATATATATATATATATATATATATATATATATATATATATAATATATATATATATATATATATATATATATATATATATATATATATATATATATATATATATAATAAAATTGAGGATTCGATCTTTTGAAATTCTTGATCTTTGAGGAGTAAAGTATATGTGACACAGGATAGGTTAATAAAAATTTATAAAATTGATACTTTTTTGCGAGGGTGGGGATGTATGTATGTTTCAAGACAGCGGCATGTAATATGATGTTTTATGGAAATCAGATTTATTGTGTAGTATTTCAGTGATTTTTAAAATTTTGTTGTTGTTGGTAAGAGCAGACAATCGCTTCTGAATACATTTAAAGTATCACCATATTATTAATTGTCTAAGTGAGACGTCTTGTAACGGACAACGGAAAAAATTACAAAGCTTTTCGGGAAAATACGGATACGACGTGCTTTGCACCGTGAACGCTAAATTGAATACCCATTAGAAAGCACGTAGTACTTTCAATTTTGTTCATAGTGCATTGGCCGTAAGTCATGATATGTTTGTCTGCAAAGATCCAACGAAGTTTAAATGGAATGGAAAGAAATGAAATGAGCACAGGAGAATTAATGCCGTCATCAGGGCGTGCAACAGAAAGCGCACACATACTAATTTGCAGTCATGTTTTTGGCGGATTACTTGCCCATAATAAAAATCTCATGACGTTTGCAGTACTCTTTGCCATTAGGCTGCAGAGAAGTTGAATTTTTCATGAGTACTAAATTTCTAAATAAAATGTTGCAAAGTAGATCAATAATTACCACGGTTTCTCGGGAACACGTAAGTGTGATTTTGTAAGTCTAAATTAAATATGCATGTCATTCTTGTTGTTCTTACAACTGCCTGGTGAAAATATTGAGTTAGGCTGCACTTTTTTTTACGAGCAGGTCTGAAAGTCCCTGGCAAGGTTCCAGGTTCAATGTATACTGCCCTCCTTGAACACAAAAATATATCGGACCCCCTGTACAGAGACAATGATATTCAGTATGCCTGGGTGGGACAGGCCGACTGGACATATTCTAGAAACTTCTCAGGTAGGTACAGCCTGCTATGACTAGTGTGTGTCACTGTTAGTTATGCAATAAAAATACGAAACTACACGTGTACGATCATTAAGAAATAAAGTTTGATGGCGGCAAGTTGATCAAGTGTTATTGTGTGTATCGTGAACCTTATGTGTGCGGTTGAAGAAGATATAGCCGAGCTTATATACATACACAATAAGGTAATCTTTAGTGCCGTCGAGTATGTATAATATGTGTATTTTCGTACCATTTAGAGTTAGGGTTAACCCTAACTCAATACACATATTAGGCCTATACATAGGTAAAGATTACGCACAGTAGCACTACAAGTAACAATAAAAGATACCGCTAAATACGTTTAGTGGAGGTGAGGTCACTTTTATATTTAAGACAAAGTATCCCGTTCAACCCATGATGGGTTTTATAATTATGATATAGGGGCCTGAAATGTAAATCAAGATAGGCCTAATAAAATCTTTTTTTTTAAAACAAAATATCTCGTTCAACCCTCGATGGGTTATAATTAGGATATATAGTGTAATAAACTCAAGACAATATAGTAAATATCCCCCCCTTCCAATCAGTCCAAATAGAGTAAATCAAAACCAAAATTGTGTATGTGTGTGTTACCTACCCTTTCCAAGAAACAAACAATAAAAATAAACATACAAAAAATGGGTAATGTTCGCCTTTAGCCCCACCGATGTCCTATTGTAACTTTTCGTTTACTTTGTACATCGACTATAAGCAAACATTCGTCATCATGTGACGTATTCTTTCCAGAACGTTGTCTCCATTACAGCTGCTCTGAACGCATCACGATTCTGGGCAAGTCGACCTGCATCAGCCAAAGACAAGTTCAGACTCTCTGTGATGTCCTGGGTCCACCGTCGTCTAGGTCGACCCCTTCCCCTTTTTCCAGGGACCATGCCTTCCATCACTGTTTTTTCCAGACTATTATGTCTTTTTATATGACCGAAAAATGTTAGCTTCCTTATTGCGATGGTATTTAGGAGCCAATGTTCCTGTACATTTAGTGAGTGCAGTACTTCTCTGTTGGTCTTTTTTTCTGTCCAGGGTATTCTCAACATCCTTCTGTAGCATTTCATTTCGAATGATGTAATCTTTTTTGCAACTGTTTTATTGAGTTTATTATGCAATAAAAATACGAAACTACACGTGTACGATATTCGTACGATATCCATATCGACTTTTTAATCAAGATTTAACACGGGGAAACGCTATGAATTTTGCGTTTCTGTCACTGCAGCATACTTGTTTGTGCCGCGTACTTCTCGTGGCTAAGGTGATGGGTTCGATTCATGGTATAATCGCACTCCAGTCTACCCAGCTGTAAATGGATACCTGACTTTGCTCTTGAGTTAGGGAAGGAAAAGTATCGAGGAAGGGAACTGGTCACCCCACCTCTTGATGCTGGACCTAGTATTGTGAAATCTCTAACAGTTCATTCTCCTACGGCAGTATCTGCTATGGGACTATCTTTACCTTTATATATATATATTGCAATTTGCTCTTTAATAATTATAATCACAGTGTTTTATACATATATTGATATATATAATCACACTTTGATTATAATTATTAAAGAGAGTCAGAGGTAAACCAAAAAAAAAAAAAAAAAAAAAAAAACACACACACACACACACACACACACACACAGACAAGATAACTAGATACAGAACTGAAAAAGAAGAGGAATTCGTGGAAAGACCTCGCGCGAAAGGCATCTGACAGGAGGATTTGGCATGCGTTTGTTGAAGGCCTATGCTCCTTGGGGAGCTAACTGGTAGCTTAAAATATTTATGTATGTTTTAAAGTCAATACATGTCATTATCTTACAAACAAATTAATTATATTTATTTATTAATTTTGTAACGTTGTGATTATAATTATTTACTGTCGTGACCACTGGAGGAACATCATTTATGCTATTCGTATTTCGTACGAATGTTTCCTTACTTGTAAACTCCGATTCCAAGTACATAGTAAACGAAAAGTTACAATAGGACATCGGTGGGGCTAAAGGTGAACATTACCCAAAAAATGAACTCAAACAAATGAAGTCTGTAATAACTGCCCTATTATTAACAAAGTGAAAAGGAGTGAGAAAGCCTAGGGGTGTTTGAGATTACACTAAATCCACCAATTATCTGCCATCATCCACACGAGCACCCCATCAGACTACCCCTTATCCTCACACCATCATTGATCCTTATATATTAATTTTAGTTCTTGTTATATACTGTTTTGTCATTAAGGCATGTAAGGAGAGAACAAGAAAGTATGCAGTGGGGTACTGGAAGATGAGACAGGTCTGTATTTCGGAGCTGGCATTTGCTGATGATGTTGCCCTGATCAGAGGCACATCTCCAATCCAACCTGCAAGTCTGGAAGGAAGAGCTGGAGAAGAGAGGGATGGTCATAAGCAGCTCTAAAACAAAATCCATGATGATATCACGAGAAGAAAGAAGACATCAGATTAAGCTGGGAGAACAGGTCCTGGAGCAGGTAGACCACTTTAAATACCTCGGAGCTATTATTGACCGAAAGGGAGGCATCAAAGAAGAGTTGGCCACTCGAAAAGCAGCAGCTGGGAAACTTTTTCAGGCCATAAATCGAGGATTCCTCAGCAAGAGAGAGGTTGGTAAGAAAATGAAGATGGCTGTATACCGCTCCACCTATGTCCCAGTATTGACATATGGATGCGAGTCATGGGCAATGACTACAACCCACAAAAGCCAGATCCAAACCTCAGAAATGAGGTATCTGAGGAAGGTGGTTGAAGTAACAAGAAGAGACATGGTACGCAACCAGACGATACGTCAAGGCCTTAAATCCCACCCCCTGCAGACCCAAGTAGAACAGTCCCAACTAAGATGGTTTGGACATGTCTGCAGAATGGGAGAAGATCGGCTACCACAACAAGCATGGGAAACAAAGAGCCAAGGATCCAGACCCCCAGGACGACCCAGAGTCCGCTGGGAGGATAACATTAGACAATCTTTGAAGGACCGAGGACTAGAATGGAGTCAGGCCAGGAGGAAGACAGCCGATAGGATAGTCTGGCGCTCTCTCTTCCAAACCTCTACACCTCACGGTAGAAGGGGAACGACTAAGTAAGTAAGTTATATACTGTTTTACTATATTGTGCAATTTTCTAAGTGGGTGAGGTCACTGTATGTTACATAGGCATAGCTAACTACACTAACCCTTACCCCTTTTTGCAGCTTCTCTGAATTCTTTTATAAGAATATATCTAACAGAGAGCCCACTGTTTTCATTTCAACTGTAAAACAGTGTTTAACAAGAACACAAATTAATATATAATGATTAGTGAGGGTATGGTTTGGAAAGTGAATGTCTGGTGAAGTTCTAGTAACATATATTGATACAGGTCTGACATCTTTTATCCGAAATTCTCTGGGACAACTTTTGGAAACCGGATTGTTTTCAGATGTCTCCCAAATTGCGTTAGAAATTAACCCAAATTGCCCAAGATATCATGAATTCGCCTAAGTCGCCCAAACTGTGTTAGAAAAATTGCCCAAAGTAGCCAAAATAATCGGAAATCATCCAAAAGGTGACTGAATAGTAGCCAAAGGAAACTTTTGATTTTCAGAACATTTCACCTGTTCAACAGAGCCTTTAAAAAGAATTCAGAGCTGCATTAAAGAGGGTTAGGTTTAGGTGTCATAAACCTAACCCTAATGACGTTGGTGATTTACTGGGATGACATCAAAGAAGACGGCTCACTGTGCTTCATTTAAACTGACCTGTAGTGACAAATAAATAGTGACTTAGGTAACATACCAAACACCAGTGACTTTCACCACCCTCCATCCTCTTATTAACACCATGACAGATGTAGGGAAACTACCATTTTGGACGCGATTTCTTGAATTTTCTCCATTTGTAATTTGGGTGAGTAGGAATACAGCATTTACATACCTAGGGTGCATAGTTACAACAGATGGTGGAACAAGCAAAGACATCAACAACAGAATGGATAAAGCGAGAACAGCCTTTGCAAGTCTAAACAACATCTGGAAGTCCTCTCAGTACAGCACAAATAACACCAAATTAAGATTATATGAGAGCTGTGTACTTTCTGTGCTTCTCTATGGTGCTGAATGCTGGAGACTGTTAGTCTCGAAATGTCGAAATTGTCCTCTTTCCACACAGTCTGCCTAAGGAAAATTCTCCAAATCTTTTGGCCGAATACCATCAACCAAGAACTGCTTACTTGAAGCAACCAAAAGAACATGCACACTATCATAGCTGGCAGTCGCTGGAGTTGGGTTTGCCACATCCTCAGAAGAGGCTCTGAAGCCATCACATGAACAGATATGCTATGGACCATTGAAGGAAAGCAAAAGAGAGGTCGACCATAAACAACTTGGTGGAGGACTCTGGAGGCTGAGACGCAAAGAATGAACCAGAGCTGGGGCACAGCACGAAGGATGGCTGCCAACTGAGCAGAGTGGAAGCAGTTTGTTGCTGCCCTACAAAACACCACCAGGAGTGATGGCCACTGACTGCTTTGACAGTCAGCGGCCAAGGATCAAAGAAGAAGATGAATAAAGAAAGTTTGTTACATTTGCAGTAACTCTGCTGATTTAGTCGCTCAAGTAGATGCTCCCTTAAATAATGATTCAGAGACGGAGTAATAGAAACTTAATTAATTTTGAAAATAAATATGAAAAAATACACTTACTTACTTACTTAGTTGTTCTCCTTCTACCGTGAGGTGTAAAGGTTTGGAAGAGAGAGCGCCAGACCATCCTATCGGCTGTCTTCCTCCTGGCCTGGTTCCATTCTAGTCCTCGGTCCTTCAAAGATTGTCTAATGTTGTCCTCCCAGCGGACTCTGGGTCGTCCTGGGGGTCTGGATCCCTGGCTCTTTGCTTCCCATGCTTGTTGTAGTAGCCGATCTTCTCCCATTCTGCATACATGGCCAAACCATCTTAGTTGGGACTGTTCTACTTGGGTCTGCAGGGGGTGGGATTTAAGGCCTTGACGTATCGTCTGGTTGCGTACCATGTCTCTTCTTGTTACTTCAACCACCTTCCTCAGATACCTCATTTCTGAGGTGTGGATCTGGCTTTTGTGGGTTGTAGTCATTGCCCATGACTCGCATCCATATGTCAAGACTGGGACATAGGTGGAGCGGTATACAGCCATCTTCGTTTTCTTACCAACCTCTCTCTTGCTGAGGAATCCTCGATTTATGGCCTGAAAAAGTTTCCCAGCTGCTGCTTTTCGAGTGGCCAATTCTTCTTTGATGCCTCCCTTTCAGTCTATAATAGCTCCGAGGTATTTAAAGTGGTCGACCTGCTCCAGGACCTGTTCTCCCAGCTTAATCTGATGTCTTCTTTCTTCTCGTGATATCACCATGGATTTTGTTTTAGAGCTGCTTATGACCATCCGTCTCTTCTCCAGCTCTTCCTTCCAGACTTGCAGGTTGGATTGGAGATGTGCCTCTGATTTAGCAATCAGGGCAACATCATCAGCAAATGCCAGCTCTGAAATACAGACCTGTCTCATCTTCCAGTACCCCACTGAATACTTTCTTGTTCTCTCCTTACATGCCTTAATGACATCGTCCATGAGGAGTATGAAAAGGTAAGTTGACAGGATATCACTTTGTCTTACACCAGTGGTGGTCCTGAACTCTTCTGACTTATGGTTTGCTGTCCTCACATAATTTCTGCAAGACTTGTAGAAGCTCTGTATAGCATGAATCAGAGATGCTGGAATGTTCTTCCTTGCCAAACAGTCCCAAAGTTTGCTCCAGGGGACCCTGTCAAACGCCTTTTCCAGATCTATGAAACAAAGATGGATCTCACTCTTATACTCAAGGGCCTTTTCACTCAGCTGTTTGAGTGTGAAGATTAGGTCTTGAGTACTTCGGTTCGCTCGGAATCCGCACTGGACCTCATCCAGTTGTGGCTCAGCTAGGCGTCGGAGTCTCTGCTCTAGGATTCTAGAGTAGATTTTACCGGGGACACTGAGAAGGGATATGCCTCTATGGTTTCCACACTACCGATTGTCACCCTTTTTGAAAATTGGTGTTATGATGGCAATCTCCCAGTCCTTTGGTATGGTCTTGTTGTACCACGCTGCCTGTAGAACTCTTAAGAGTAATAGGTCGCCTGATGCTCCCATGTACTTAACCATTTCTGGTGTTATACCATCATGCCCTGCTGCTTTGCCCATCTTGATTTTCTCCAGTGCTGCCTTCAGTTCTTCCATCTTTATGTCATCTTCACCATCACTGGTTTTCTCTTCTGTGCTAGTGGTTATCATTTCTGATGCTTCACCATGCTCACCATCCAGGAGTTCTGAGAAATATTCTTTCCATCTTTCCATTACTTCCTTCGGGGCAGTAAGCAATTTGCCTTGCTTGTTCTTTATAAATTTGAGAGGGCATTGTTTTTCCTTCCTCATGTTCTTTAGGGTCTTATAGAACAATTTCTGGTTTTCTTGAGCATCTTTTTCTAGCTTTTCTCCAAATTCTTCCCAGGACTTCTGTTTTGCTGCTAGCACTTTGTTCTTTGCTTCTGTTCTGAGTGTCACATATTCTTTATATTTTTCCATTTGTCCTGTTGTGTTTTTAGCTCCTAAGTATTGTTTCCATGCCATTTTAAAACAAAACGTGATAAAGCAGCTGCTAATATTACGTAGTCAAATTTCAGTCCATTGGCATTTTTTTTTGCTTCTCCCATACCATTTTTTTCACTTCTCCCATATCATTTTTTCACTTCTCCCATACCATTTTTTTCATTTCTCCCATTCTGTTGTTTTCACTTCTCCCATACCAATTTTTTTCGCTTTTCTCATACCATTTTTGACGTATTGCACCAAAGCTTCATAACCAATGCAACCAGATAAATGACCACAGGAGATTCCCACCATGTTTTATCGGGTGACTTACTTTTATATCTTAATTATGACCCATAAAAGGTTGAACGGAATATTTGTCTTCCTTAAAAGAAAAAAGTACTCTACAGAAAGTTTTCAAAACATTGTTCCATGACTAATACAGCAAGTGCACTGTGAAGTTCCCAGGGTTCTCAGAATGGGGGCATTGTGAATTTCCCAGGGTTCTCAGAATTGGGGCACAATGTGAAGTTCCCAGGGTTCTCAGAATTGGGGCACAAAATGAAATTTCCAGGGTTCTCAGAATTGGGGCACTGAAATTCTCAGGGTTCTGAGAAGTGAGGGACTGTGAAGTTTCCATGTGTTCTCAGAATTGGGGCACTGTGAAGTTCCCAGGGTTCTCAGAATTGGGGCACTGTGAAGTTCCCAGGGTTCTCAGAATTGAGGCACTGTGTTCTAAGGGTTCTGAGAAATGGGGCACTGTGAAGTTCCCAGGGTTCTCAGAATTGGGGCACTGTGAAGTTCCCAGGGTTCTCAGAATAGGGGCACTGTGAAGTTTCCATGGATCTCAGAATTGGGGGCACTGTGAAGTTCCCAGTATTGGGGCAAGGTGAAGTTTCCCAGGGTTCTCAGAATTGGGAGCACCGTGAAGTTCCCAGAATCGGGGTAAGGTGAAGCTCCCAGGGTTCTCACAATTGATAATGAAAGAATAGGACAAGATCTACCTTTGGCATGTTGTAAGAGGCACCAGGACCTCAAGACGCAGCAATAGAGACTGCAGTCAGCGACTCATAGCTTGACTGCCTGCGTCAGGACCAGCGAACCAGAGCTGGTCAAGACCGCACTCCACCTCCACGTGGTGGTCCTGGAAACAGTCTGCAGCTGTGCAGTCTGGCTGAGCGAGTGTGGATCAAAATGGGAAGGCAAACCCGGTCCTAAAAAATGCCGTGCAGAAGTCGGATGTGTCGACCGAAAGGTGCAGATATCACAGCTTAGGCGTAAACAAACACAACGCAACCACCGTCCTTTTCAGGGCGAACGAAGAAGAAGAAGTAAGAGGCACCTAACATGAGGTTGGACACAGGACTGGCAGCCTCATCATGTAAGACAGGTTGGACACAGGACTGGCAGCCTCATCATGTAAGACAGGTTGGACACAGGACTGGCAGCCTCATCATGTAAGACAGGTTGGACACAGGACTGGCAGTCTCATCATGTAAGACAGCTTGTTACACAAAAATTATGTTGAATCTTTCTTTGAGAAAATTCTTTCTGTCCCTACTAGATATTGTCATATGATTCTTAGCTTAAAACTCACAAGGGAATATAAAATGTGGAAGGTCAAATGACATATTGATGAGAAACAAATATAAGAGTTTTAATCTCAAATGTCATGCAAGACAAAATGAAAGTGCTTAATGAGAGGTCACAGCAAGTGGGTCTGAAAATGCACAAGAAGAAAACAAAGATAATGAGATTAAATCAGGAAAATAATAACAGTATTGCACTTGAAGAAACATAACGACAAGATGTAGAATCATACCTGGGCAGCAATAGAGACAGTCATTGGAGGGACAGACAAGGATATCAAAATGGGAAAGATGGTTATATATTTTAGGAGTTAAGTTACACATTTGACTAAACTGTGAATAAGACAATATCCTTTTTTTTTATAACAAAAATGGGAAAGATGATTATATATTTTACAAGGTAAGGTAGAGTTATGTTACGTGTTTTACGACACTGAGAAAGGGAGAGATACCCATGATTTCCATCTATTGTACTGAGGTAAGGGAGATTAGGAGAGCTATGATCTATCTTTTAGAAAGATGAGGGAGAGTTTTGACATTCATTGTACTAAGTTAAAGGAGATTAGACGAGTTGATACAACTTTAACCAAGGAATAAGAGATTATGAGAGTTGTGATATACCTTTTACTAAGACGAGAGATTAAGAGTTTTACTTAGCTAGGAAAGATTAGATTTATACCTTTTACTTAGATAAGTGGGGAGTTATGTCTTCCATTTTTCTAAGGAGGGAAATTAGATGATTTATGATATATCTTTCACAAAGGTAGGAGATATTAGGAGATTTATGATATACCTTTTACTAAGATACAGATATTGGAAGAGTTATCGTATACATTTTACAAAAATGAGGAAGAGTTTTGGCATACATTGTGAAAAGGTAAAGGATATTATGAGAGTTTGATATACCCGTTTACTAAGGTGAAGGAAATAATTATAAAATGCGTGTTACTTTGGTGACGGACAGATTTTATTATTTGTTTTACCATGGTGGGGAAGAAAGGTTTATTTTTTTATTTATATTTTAATAGTTTTTCACTTTATGCATGTTGTAAGAGGCAACTAAGGATGGTTGGCCATGGGACTGGTTACCCTACATCCTGTAGAGAATTCAGGCCACACAAAAACTTCAGCAAAGCTGTATGGACAAGTCAACTGAGGAAAGTAATTCAATTCAGCCTTCCATGACAGTAGGTCCCATTCAGCCTTCCATGACAGTAGGTCCCCCTGGTTGAAAGGCTCACGATGCAATTCAGAGAAAGCCAAAATGAGTCTGGGTTGCCGAAAATGATGAATGAGGAAGACATAAAAAGACCTGGAGCTGATGGCACGGGACATGAAGACTTGGCATAAGTTTGTTGAAGGCCTATGATCCTTGCAGAGTAGAAAGGGGATGCTGATGATGAATTGGTCAATTTTATTCATTCTGTCAGTGTCAAGTGACGTAGCCAACTCCAAACAGGTGTGGCTAATTTGTGAGGGTCTGGACACAATAGCCACAGTGCTCATCAATGGCAAAGTGGTTGGACAGTCTGAGGACATGTTTGTGCACTCAGCTTTTGATGTGACTGGGGTTGTCAAGGTAATTTTTTTGGTTTCTTTTAATATATTGTTGGTAACATGCACTAGATGCTTGCGTAGAATAGAAGGACTGAAATGGTATGACAAAGTCACAAATGTGGAATTGATGACAAGAACCAGACAAGTGCCAGTGGAACAAGTGTTGGCAAGAAGATGCTGGCGATGGATAAAACACACATTGAGGAAACCTATTGATAGCATTACAAGGCAGTCCTTGTTCTAGAATCCACAGGGAAAGAGTTAGAGGTAGACCAAAAAACACATGGAGAAGAGAACTGGACACAGAGGTGAAAATGATGAGGAAAACATGGAAAGAACGAGCAGATGGCACAGGACAGGAGGACTAGGCATATGTTTGTTGAAGGCCTATGCTCCTCAGGGAGCTGAAGGGTATTGACTGATTGAACATGCACTAGTAATTCACCCAGGGTGAGAGAGGTAGAGGAATACCAACAAGCACACGGGAAAAGGTGTCACAGGGTGGTATCACTATTGACACTAGGTGGCAGATGGCAGGCCTAGTGACATGATTTAAGTTTACAACTTCTCTTTTTAATCTTCCAAGTTATTAGTTAATATCTTTAGTGACCATCTCCGCCAGAGGTGTAAATTCCTGGATGATACTATAATCCTTTTCTTGTATACCTCGGGTTCGTTCAGTTCCTTCTTCAATGTTATAGTGACTTCTCATATAGTGGTAGTGTAAACAAACATGACCTACTTTCAGCAACTCTTAAAGATGGAATCAAATTCATTCTGATCCTTCAAAACTTTAATAACATAATAATGCAACACATATGATGAGTCATTCAAATGATAAAGCTCGCATATAAGCATTAACTGGGTCTTTGTACATCAGGGGTAACTCATATGTGACGGGTGTTGCGGTTCCTTCATCTTATATTATTTATTGAATATTAAAGTCACTCTATTGACGTGGTTAATGTTTGTTATTGATGGTTAGCTCTGACCATAAGAACATCCCTTCGACGTTCTGATTTGCATATTGTACATTAGTTGATTTCCCCTGTGGGAGAGTTATCGTGCTGAGCAAAACGTAAACATTAACAGCTGTGGAACCAAACCCGAAACGTAAGTAAGATATCAAGCCTTCTGTTCTGAGTCCACATGTATTGACGTTCATATAAACGATATCCGACATTCACAAAACTTCATGTACAGTTCAGCATAACAATAAATTCCAAATAATATAAGTAAGTATCCGTCCGTGTCAAAACAATATGCCAGATGAACATCATGGCTATGTACATGCGCTGCTGTAGTCAACAGCCAGAAATGAGCGCATGAGTTCTTGACAACTACAAATTGAATCATAATACGATTCTCCTTCCATCATTTAATTTACTTAATAATCTCATACTTTAGATTAATATCTGAACTGACCCTGAGTTCTATATTGAATTCATATATCGGCTATATACTAAACCTCTCCTTGGAAGACATACAAGACACGACTTCTCTGCTTGACGGATAGCGTAACAAGGGTCATGTAACCAAGTCACCAAGCGTGACCTTCCCAACGTGAATGCGTCATAATCTTAGCATATATTTCGCGTTCAGTATACCGTAAAATATCGACATATTCTATTAATGTTATTGACCCCTAAACGTTGCGCACTGCTAAACCCCAGCAGACGCCGTCATTTAAAATAACACCGTAACAGATTTCCTGTCAGACGGGGAAAAAAAAATCTATTAGATAGATTTTTATTTTTTTTTAACTATATTAATCAAATTATTAAAAATTGAACAAAACCCGACGTATGGCCAACGATGTTCTATCTAGAACAGTGTCGCGGTCATGTCAGTAATATCTTATAATAAAATAAACGTCATATCATACATATAACTAATATTAAATAAAGAAATGTCACTGTCATTAATTAATTACAGAAGAAGCTGTTGCCAATTGGCAAGACTCAATAATATTATTCCGAAGATTAATCACATACTCATAAGATGACTGAGTGTCCTGAGTCATCTCTGCATCAATTAATAAATCTTTTATCAGTCCCATAGGTCCTCTCGGAGGGGCACCAAAAACTAACTCAAAGGGAGAGAAGCCAGTTTGTTCATGTGGCACCTCTCGGTAAGCAAACAGGACAGCTGGGAGTGCTCTGTCCCAGTCCTGAGGGTGTTTAACTGTAACCTTATGTAAAAGTTGTTTAAGCGTCCGGTTAAGTCTTTCAACTGCACCGTTACTCATGGGATGATAAATGCTACTCAAATTCCTATCAATGTTCCAGGTTTTCATTACTTCCTTCATGGTATCGGATATAAACTGCGACCCATGGTCAGATAATAATTTTCTAGGAAACCCTATTCTAGAAAAAATTAGATGTAGTGCATCAGCTACATCTGTGGTAGTGGTGGTCTTCAATGGAATGGCTTCTGGCCATCGTGTGCATAAATCAATGCACGTGAGAACAAATCTATGTCCTCTGGCAGATGGTAGAAGTGGACCAATTATATCTATGGCCATCTTGTCAAAAGGTCGTACTGAGATATCGCAAGCCTGAATAGGCGCTGTGTGAAAAGCTCCACGTGCTTTCACTTCCTGGCATGTAGTACAGGAACGTACATACTGCGAAATATCCCGTGACACTCCTGGCCAAAAGAATGAAGACAATACTCGAGATCGTGTTCGAGTATATCCCATATGTCCTGCACACTGCGAATCATGTGCGTGTTGAAGAATGTACCGTCTAAAAGCACCCGGTACCATAACTTGTTGTTTTACCTGTGATTTATCACTAAAACATCTAATCAGTATATCATTTTTAATAATAAACCAATGTTTGTTCTTATTACATGAAGTTAGATTATCAACCTTATTAACTAGATTAAAAAATTTGTTTAAAGATTTGTCATTTTTTTGTTTGTTTGCAAATGATTCCCTGTCAATAGGTGAATTGACCTCAATATCCTCCTGTTTCTCTGCATCCATCTTATTATCATTGACACTCTCCATGAGCTGAGTCTGAGCTCTAGTCGTCACGGCGTTTCCAGTGCATAGATTGTGTTTCTCCCATTCAATAATATCTTCTGGTGAACAATCCTTGCTGCCGTGTATGCGACCCACCATAAGATCTGCAATCGGCTTTTTCAGCATGCATACCTTCACGTTCCCTGTGAAAAAAGGTGTTTTGACATGGATAATAGCTGTGGGGTAAAACTCAATAGTTCCCCCAAAAGTCATGCAACGGACATATTCCCCAGTTGCACAGCTAGGATGTACCAGCGACTGTCGCACTCCAATTGTTGTGGACCCCGAATCTCTCAATACAGAAACTATGGAACCATTAACTATCCCTCTGTTAAAAATCAGAGAGCCTGTTCCATCATTGGCTGCAAGACCTACTTCTGGTGGAATGTGTCCGCAGTTTAGCACTGTCTCCTTTGCCTTCTGAAAAATAAGATTGCATTGTGGGCAACTATTTGCCACGTTATAATTTATAGCAAAACATGCAGCAGAAGATTGTATTGCATTATCGTTAGGTGGAACCTGAACACTAGGGGTTGTATCATTTGTAACTGCTGCACCAGTATTATGGTGAAAATGGGATGATCCACGAGAATGAGATCGATTATGGGAATAATCGTTAGAATTATCTCGTTGTCCCCTGTAGTAACTGTTATCTCGATGTCTCGAGCCACGATTATTACCATTCCAACTGCTGTTATTATTGTAGTTATTTGATCTATTATAATTAGCGTTCTGTTGACTGTTGTTGTAGGTTGATTGCTGTGAATAATTCCTATTCCGTGATCTTCCTCTGTTCAAATCATTTTTATTGTTGAAATTATTATTATTATTATGTCCTTTATGAAAATTGACATTGTAATTTCCCTTGAACCTACTTCTGTCTACGCTATGAGGTCTCGGTTTGTTATTGTTATAGTATGCCATATTGGAAGCCACAGGTAGAGGTTCCCTTATCAAAGAGTTAGAAATGTTTGCATTCGGATGTGCAGTACAATAATTTAATGAAATTTTTTCTAATTCCTCGATTGTAGAAGGTTTTCGTTCTTGCAAATATGCAAGGAACGGTGGGCTGACAGAGGATAATACCTTATCACGTAACAACAAATCAAATAATTTGTCATATGATTTGTTGACATCTGCCAGTTCAAGCCATCTGTTAAATGTATTGCGTATGTTCGCAATAAAACCTGCAAAGTCTTTAGGAGATTCAGGTAAGATGTGTTTAAATTTTAACCTACAATTTTCTTCGTCCAGATGAAACCTTCGTAAAAGTAAGGTTTTAATAGCCTCGTAATTATTAGCTATCGCTGGGTCAGCATTCAGAGATGCCGTCAATGGTTCTCCATCTAAAAATTCATTTAACTTAATTACCCATGAATCTATAGGCAAGTGATTTGTTTTGCATGTCTGTTCAAATCTTGATAAAAATGATGATAAATCATCAAAATTTAATTTAAAATGGGGTAATTTAAAGTTATAAAAATGTCTGTTTTGGTTGGATGAAGATCCATTTTGTGCGTTATCATTCTGTGTTGCAGCAGCACCTTGTGCCTGTAATCTAGCTGCTTCCAACTTAAGACGTGTTAATTCCATCTCTTGTTGTCTTGCAATCTCTTCTTGTCTCATTTTATTTTCTTCTTCTTGTCGACGTTCCTCCCTTTCCTGTCTAGCAATTTCTCTTTGCCTATTTTCTTTTTCTATTTCTTTCATTTCACGATCTGCCTCTTCTTTTTTTAAGATTGCTATCCATTCTGCTTCTTTTGCTTCATATTTAGCGAGTTCCGCTTCTGCAAACTGACGAAGTTCCTGTGCTTTGTAACCATAATCTTTTCCAATTTTAACAAAATGGTCCAACCCAAGCATCTTGAAGTTAATAGTGTAAGAAATTACAGATCTATAATAGTCAACAATAGAATCTATGTACTTATTTGTAACAGCTCAAGTATGAATACTCAGTATACCTAACTGTAATATCCTCTTAATAATAGTTGTAAGTTCAACAACTATTCAATATTTTATAATAAAATTATATGTAATCAATAATATATATCATAAATAGTTATGATATTTATTTATATCAGATGCTGTGTTTATTTCCTGCACCTAATATAATTATTAAATAATTATGGGCATTATTCCTCCATGAACTATTTTATATAATTAAAGAAATGTGAGGAGTCAACAATATAGTACTATGAAAATGTACCAATTACTATGTTATATATATAGTTTTTTAATTCAACACCTATTCATGGTGTGAATACCAAAAAATAATTCAATAAATTATTTTAATATAAAATTTTACTTGCAATTATAAAGTTATGATTTTATGCCTTACTCATCATGTATAAAGTGCTTTGCTAGTTTCTGGAACCACCACTGCAAATTGTTGCAATGTTCTTGATTCATCATCAAAGTTCCCAAAAATTAATTAAATTAATTAAATATATTATTAAAATCAATTCATAGAAATATTATTATTACATAACATTAATGAAGACAATACAAATGATTAACCAAGGCTTTACAGTACAGTAGCACAATACAAAAGTGACATTTTCACAAAAATAAGTGATATTATAAAACCAAGTCTACTAACCGGAAATATAGAAGGGTGAAGGTTAACTGAAGCAAAAGGACATATTTGGCACTACGAATAATGACGTCACAGGACTAATTTGACGATCATACAATACATTTAAATAAAATTAAAGATAGCCAGATTAGAATAAACAGGATAGATTACGAACATATGACTGTAACTGAATAAAAATCAAACTGAATACGGTAAAATACAACGGTTATTTCACAGAACTAGACACCAAACATACAAGGTGAATTAATGCAGGTCCGAACGAAACAATCACCGGTAATGTCTTCGACGCGTTCTTCGCGAAATGCGATTAATTCACGGCCCTAAGGAACGATCGGAATTGAGCTTGACACGTTCGAAAAGCCATAAGTTCAATTCCGATTCCCAACCTACCTCCCACTACATGTAAAAAGACAGAAACAATATTTAACATGGCTAAAAAAAAAAGAACATGGCGTGGTCGGACAAAAAGGACGAAATATTGTAACGTTTAAAATCAGTTACTTATCTTTTTTTTGGCAGTAATTCAGTACATTATCTGCTTCGCCAACAGACTCGTAAGCTTGTTTGAAATAATGAAGACGTTAGCAATTTGTTTCCTTTGCTGTTTGAGAGCTGCAAACAATTTTTTGAAGGGCATTGATTGTTGCTGGCTTTTGCAAACGTTCATACTGTTGTCAAGGGCATGACGTCACCGGTGTTTCGCATAATAATGTCCATTTCGGCTCGAAAGGAAAAATGTTTTATTTTTTTTGAGGTTCGCTCTTTTGAAAAGTTTCAAGACCACTACTGGCCACCAGTTGTGACGGATGTTGCGGTTCCTTCATCTTATATTATTTATTGAATATTAAAGTCACTCTATTGACATGGTTAATGTTTGTTATTGATGGTTAGCTCTGACCGTAAGAACATCCCTTCGACGTTCTGATTTGCATATTGTACATTAGTTGATTTCCCCTGTGGGAGAGTTATCGTGCTGAGCAAAACGTAAACATTAACAGCTGTGGAACCAAACCCGAAACGTAAGTAAGATATCAAGCCTTCTGTTCTGAGTCCACATGTATTGACGTTCATATAAACGATATCCGACATTCACAAAACTTCATGTACAGTTCAGCATAACAATAAATTCCAAATAATATAAGTAAGTATCCGTCCGTGTCAAAACAATATGTCAGATGAACATCATGGCTATGTACATGCGCTGCTGTAGTCAACAGCCAGAAATGAGCGCATGAGTTCTTGACAACTACAAATTGAATCATAATACGATTCTCCTTCCATCATTTAATTTACTTAATAATCTCATACTTTAGATTAATATCTGAACTGACCCTGAGTTCTATATTGAATTCATATATCGGCTATATACTAAGCCTCTCCTTGGAAGACATACAAGACACGACTTCTCTGCTTGACGGATAGCGTAACAAGGGTCATGTAACCAAGTCACCAAGCGTGACCTTCCCAACGCGAATGCATCATAATCTTAGCATATATTTCGCGTTCAGTATACCGTAAAATATCGACATATTCTATTAATGTTATTGACCCCTAAACGTTGCGCACTGCTAAACCCCAGTAGACGCCGTCATTTAAAATAACACCGTAACATCATACATGAATTCTATGTCTTGTAAACTCCCGTATTCCTTTTTAACATATTATTATCTCCTGTAGACTTTCTTAGTCTTCCCAAATCTGCTCCTATTTATTCGTGGTACCTATGCTCTTTATTAGCCTTCCGTACTTTTTTTTAGATACTTAAATATTTTCCTCGACGAACTGGTCAGACATTTCTCTATATCCGTTCCTAGAAACAAAATTCATCTCATGCATAAAAAATATATGTTCACCATTCTGATACTTACATGAGAGAGCATATTTGTGGTTCTCATATAGAAGTCGACACTCACTTTTTCTTAAAAGTCGTATGTAATTCTTGACAACTCAAACTTTGTTCAACATGGCTCCTCCATAATATCTCTAGTTTCCTTCACATATTTACAGCCTTTTGTTACTTTATACATAAAAAAAAAAAAGGTAAAGGAACCCGTTACACACCCATTGAGGCATATTGGGAATATGGTGTTAGGCCCATATTATCTTGACCGTCGGCACACTAGGGGTGATGTGGTCAGCATCACGCCGGCCGCCTTAACCTTCCCAGAGTTGCTCTGGTACCCATTTGGAGCTGGGTTGACCCAGGAGCCGTTTGTGGCCTAAAAAATTCCCGCCTCATCAGGGGATCGAACCATAGACCACTGCGCTAGGAAGCCAGTGCACTAACCACTATGCTACCGCAGCTCCTTTATACATAGTCGTTATATATTCATAACTATCCGTTTCTTGATACATAGTCATAAAGTTCTCATAGCGAACTGGCAAATCGTGCTTCTGCAAAACTCTGCTGGAAACAAAATTCTACTCTGTGCAAAATATAATCACAATCCAATACTTACAAGACAGCATAAATGCTGATCTCCTTTTAGAAATACACACTAACTATGAACTACAGAATCAAATACTATCTTCCGATAGAATAACACTGGCTAGTGATGGCTGGACATCTATATATATATTCATATAAACCCTATCTGTAAAACCACAGATGGTACATCTTGTCCGCACAGCAGCTCGAAAACTTCTCACCTGATCACACACTTATGACCAACCCAGGACTAACTAATGACCTCTGGTCATTTCAGCATGGTGTGTTTTTCTCGCCACTCTTCTGATTTGCTGACCCAAATCTTTTTACTTAAATTTATTGGTCGAGCCTTTTTTCCTTGTTCTCGAACATTCTATTTACAACTCTAGATAATCACTCACTTTTAGTTAACGTGAACCGATATTCTGAACTGTTGTCAGTTAGCAATTTATTGTTATTTTCATTCATTGTTTTTTTCCTTGCGAGCTGTCCTAACTGTTTATCTCACTCTAACAATAGCATAAATAATGCTAGGGCAAGCCTCGCGGTGACAAAGGGAATTAAGGTGTTAAATGAATGACTTGGCATAAACCTGTTGAAGGCTAATGCTCCTTAGGAGCTGAAGGGTTATGTTGGTGACGATTTTACAGTTGCACTCGTATGCATGGAAGCATATATGGAGTCATCCTTACATGACCACTAGCTGTGCACAATGCTATAGCATGTAGATTTGGATGTAAACTTCTGTCTGTGAGAGTAATTACGCCATCATTGACTCTTGAAATCATCCACACGCTTCCAGGGATCCCCCCTATGGTGAAACATGGTGAGAACCCAGCATTGTGTGCTTACTTGGAGGAGTCACTTAAGTCCTAGTCGTACTCTGGCTTTTACCTGGTTGCCTACTCTGGCTTTTACCTGGTTGCCTGCATGCAGGAGGATCTCACTATGGACCCCATGATATGCATTTCGCTCTATTGCAGTCAATGCCAAGTTGAAGACTACTCAATATTATCTACATTGTAGATCTAGGCTTTTCCTGTGGCTTTTCTGCCATTCTGACATAAATGAATTATCCTTGATTTATGATTGTGCTCCTTTAAGACTACCGCATCATAAGTCATTATGGTCATAAGTCAGAAATTGATATACACTATATGAACCATAAGCATCTGATTGACAGAGTGGTTAGAGCGCTGGTCTTTTGCAACAAAGGTGCCGGGTCCGATTCACGGTATCGACACGCTTCAGTCTACCCAGCTGTACATGGGTACCTGACTTTGCAGTTGAGTTAAGGAAGGAAAAGGCAGCAAGGAAGGGAACTGGTCACCCCCCCCCCCCCCCCCCCCCCCCCCCCCCCCCCCCCCCCCCCCGCCCCCCGCCCACCACCCCCCCCCCCCCCCCCCCCCCCCCTCCGCCCCCCTCCCTACCTTGATGCTGGACCTATTATAGTGAAGTCTCTAACACTTCACTCCCCTATGACAATATCTGCTATGGGACTGCCTTTTATATGAACCATAAAGATAGACACGTCCGTATCCTTGTATCTAAAATCCTTGGGGACAGCGATTTTCAGAAAATAGATTTTCCCAGTTTCCAGATGTCACGGAGTTGCCAAACATCACCCAGTCGCCCAAAGAAACTTTTGATTTTCAGAATATTTCGATTTTCTGCTGTTCGGGAAAAAAGGATACACTCCTATATTATTAATTAAGATGCCTGATTGGCTAAAGTGTGAATGACTGTTTTGTTATGTGAACTACTTTAACATTGTTTTGCTGTAAATGGTTTCCATATTTATCCATGTTCTTTTATGTTTTTTTCCTCATCTACAGAGTGGAGCTAACTCCATTGAGGTTCAGTTCAGTTCTGCAGTCAAAGAAGGTTTAGCGAGGACAAAGAACTCTGCATATGTCGTTCCCCCACAATGCCCTGCTGCTGCTCAGAATGGCCAGTGCCATGTGAACCAGATTAGAAAGGAACAGTGCTCATTCAGCTGGGACTGGGGTCCATCCTTTCCAACACAAGGAATTTGGTGAGTTGTGTCTGCTTGTGTGTGTTATGTCATGACTCTCTGTGAACCATCTTTCTGATTCACGGCTTCATTCACTAACTAGAGTGACAGGGCAGTGTTCATTATTGGCCCTTCAGCACCCAAAGGAGCATAGGCCTACAACAAACTTATGTGCAGTCATGCTGTCCTATGCCATAAGTTCCTTCCTCATACCTTTATTTTCTTTAGTGACCTATCAGTTGTGGCTTAAAGATTTTACAGGTTGGGATAATCTACTCTATGTCCAACCCACCTTAGGTGACTTTTAGGACATGCATGGTAGGTTACAGAGTTTCTGTTCTTTGGTCCCCTCTTTTGGGCCCTAGTAACACATAGGTATACATTGTTTCATCCACTGTTTATTGGACCTGTCTTTGGCATGGTGTACTAACAAGTGGTTTATCATTGGTCATAATGTGCTAAATAAAACCTGTTGAAACATGGAGGATCCTGCGTGCTAGGATGGACAACACTTATCTACTCAGAGATCATTATTTCAATTTCCCCTAATGTTAGGGTACAAACCAATTTTCTATCTAGAGATCTACATTTTCCTCTGTATCCTGTTACTCGTTAAGTACATACCATATGGCATTCTGTTTTAGGCTACATACACCAAATCCCTGTCCAGAGATCTATATATAATACTCTGTGTTAAGGTATGTATCAATTTTCTGTTCAGAGATCTATATATTACTCGGTGTTAAGGTATGTATCAAGTATCTGTTGTTGAGTGATGGAGCTAATAACAGATGGTATATACAGCACTTTCATTATCTCTCATATTCTGCCATTGAACAAACAATTCAAGGACGTATTTCTTGATAAGATAACAGGTTTCTTTACTGTTAATTGGTTGTTTTATCATGATGGACACAGCAAATGCCACCTGCTGGTTCCCTGGCCTAGCATAATCTTAGGTAAAAATCTTTTTGCTGTATTGGCAAATTGTATGTTTGGAATGTGGTTCTTCTTCTGGTTACTACAAATGAAATGGAGATAAACAGTTTTAGGCTTAAAAAAATAAATGTGTATACAGTCCTTGAAGGAAAGTGCATTTGAACTGGTGGTGTGCATAAATACATGGAGAATGGTGCATCCTAGGGTGGTATATGAATCAGTCAATCAATACCCTTTAGCTCCCCAAGGAATATAGGCCTTCAACAAACACAGGCCAAGTCCTCCTGTCCTGTGACATCAGCTCAAGATCTTTCCATGTCTTCTTCACCCCCCTCTCTCATGTCAGTCTCCTTTCTCTTCTCTGTGTGTTCTTAGGTCTTCCTCTACCTCACTTTCCCTGGGAATTCCAGAACAAGGACTGGCCTGTAATGCTATCAACAGGTTTCCTCAGTGTATGTCCTGTCCATCTCCAGCATCACGGGCACTTGTCATTAGTTGTATGTGGTGTGCATATTAATTTCTTCCATATGTATTAGAGTGTTTAGACTTATCTGTTTTATATTTAACAGGAAACCGATCTACATTGATGCTTACAACAGTGCGGTCATCAGAGAAATCTCTGCACTTGTTAAGAAAGGTATGCTTTTTTTTTCTTTTTTTTTTTTTACGTACGCCTGCTATTACTCGAGGCGAAATCTCAGGTTAGTATGTCCAACCTGAGACTGATTTTACATGAGTATCCTATTTTCCCTGTATGCTGACAGGTGCTCTTTCGCCATTCAGGCAGATACTCGCCGTCTTCGGAGAGTACCCATTAGAGCTTGGTGGGCTCAGGAGCCGTTCAGGTTACTCCAGTTCCTGGTCGATGACACTCTTTCAAATGTCCTCGCCAGGGCTCGAATTAATCCAGTCCAAATCCCGGTTGATAACTTACTACTTACTTACTTAGTCATTCCCCTTCTACCGTGAGGTGTAGAGGTTTGGAAGAGAGAGCGCCAGACCATTCTATCAGCTGTCTTCTTCCTGGCCTGGTTCCATTCTAGTCCTCGGTCCTTCAAAGATTGTCTAATGTTGTCCTCCCAGCGGACTCTGGGTCGTCCTGGAGGTCTGGATCCCTGGCTCTTTGTTTCCCATGCTTGTCGTGGTAGCCGATCTTCTCCCATTCTGCAGACATGGCCAAACCATCTTAGTTGGGACTGTTCTATTTGGGTCTGCAGCAGATGGGATTTTAGGCCTTGACGGATCGTCTGGTTGCGGACCATGTCTCTTCTTGTTACTTCAACCACTTCCCTCAGATACCTCATTTCTGAGGTTTGGATCTGGCTTTTGTGGGTTGTAGTCATTGCCCACGACTCGCATCCATATGTCAAGACTGGGACATAGGTGGAGCGGTATACAGCCATCTTCGTTTTCTTACCAACCTCTTTCTTGCTGAGGAATCTACGATTTATGGCCTGAAAAAGTCTCCCAGCCGCTGCTTTTTGAGTGGCCAACTCTTCTTTGATGCCTCCCTTTCGGTCTATAATAGCTCCGAGATATTTAAAGTGGTCGACCTGCTCCAGGATCTGTTCTCCCAACTTAATCTGATGTTTTCTTTCTTCTCGTGATATCACCATGGATTTTGTTTTAGAGCTGCTTATGACCATCCCTCTCTTCTCCAGCTCTTCCTTCCAGACTTGCAGGTTGGATTGGAGATGTGCCTCTGATTTAGCAATCAGGGCAACATCATCAGCAAATGCCAGCTCCAAAATATAGACCTGTCTCATCTTCCAGTACCCCACTGAATACTTTCTTGTTCTCTCCTTACATGCCTTGATGACATCGTCCATAAGGAGTATGAAGAGGTAAGGTGATAGGATATCACCTTGTCTTACACCAGTGGTGGTCCTGAACTCTTCTGACTTATGGTTTGCTGTCCTCACATAATTTCTGCAAGACTTGTAGAAGCTCTGTATAGCATGAATCAGAGGTGCTGGAATATTCTTCCTTGCCAAACAGTCCCAAAGTTTGCTCCAGGGGACCCTGTCAAACGCCTTTTCCAGATCTATGAAACAAAGATGGATCTCACTCTTATACTCAAGGGCCTTTTCACTCAGCTGTCTGAGTATGAAGATTAGGTCTTGAGTACTTCGGTTTGCTCGGAATCCGCACTGGACCTCATCCAATTGTGGCTCAGCTAGGCGTCGGAGTCTCTGCTCTAGGATTCTAGAGTAGATTTTACCAGGGACACTGAGAAGGGATATGCCTCTATGGTTTCCACATTGTCGATTGTCACCCTTTTTGAAAATTGGTGTTATGATGGCAATCTCCCAATCCTTTGGTATGGTCTTGTTGCACCATGCTGCCTGTAGGACCTTTAAGAGTAATAGGTCGCCTGATGCTCCCATGTACTTAACCATTTCTGGTGTTATACCATCATGCCCTGCTGCTTTGCCCATCTTGATTTTCTCTAGTGCTGCCCTCAGTTCTTCCATCTTTATGTCATCTTCACCATCATTGGTTTTCTCTTCTGTGCTAGTGGTTATCATTTCTGATGCTTCACAATGCTCACCATCCAGGAGTTCTGAGAAATATTCTTTCCATCTTTCCATTACTTCCTTCGGGGCAGTAAGCAATTTGCCTTGCTTGTCCTTTATAAATTTGAGAGGGCATTGTTTTTCTTTCCTCATGTTCTTTGGGGTCTTATAGAACAATTTCTGGTTTTCTTGTGCATCTTTTTCTAGCTTTTCTCCAAATTCTTCCCAGGACTTCTGTTTTGCTGCTAGCACTTTGTTCTTTGCTTCTGTTCTGAGTGTCACATATTCTCTATATTTTTCCATTTGTCCTGTTGTGTTTTTAGCTCCTAAGTATTGTTTCCATGCCATTTTCTTCTCTCTTATTTTCTCTTTGACTTCCTCTGTCCACCAAGGTGTCCTCTTTCTCTGGTTCCCAAGTCGGACTCCACCGCATGCTTCTGCAGCAGCTGTCTTTATGATATCCTTGAATTTATTCCAGAGGGTTTCCAAGTCATCAGGTCGTTCTTCTGTGTTGCTCACTGCTGTAGCAATAAGCCCCTGATATCTGGTCTTAATTTCTGGCTCTCTCAGCTTGTAGGTCCTAATGCTCATTTCTCCTGCTCGTTTACTTGGTTTCTTGCGCGATGTTGGGCAGTTCCTAGGCTGAGCAACTCTTTCAGTTGTTCGTTTGATTGTTAGCAGGTAGTGATCACTTCCAATCTCTGGCCCCCTCCAGACTCTTGCATCTCGGACATATCTGAATGAGCTTCTCCGAACAATGGCATAGTCGATCACTGACTTCTCATTCTTGGTTGGTTCACATCTAGTGTATGCATGTATGCGCTTATGGGGGAACTTTGTGTTTGTAATGATCAGATTCTGCTCACTGCAGAATCTAAGGAGTCGCTTTCCATTGTCATTGAGAGTATCTTCTCCATATCTTCCGATAACTCCACACCATCTAGCATGGTCATTTCCAACTCTGGCATTAAAATCTCCGAGCATAATAACTTCATCTAGGCAGTCATCCACTGTCCTTTGAAGCAGCTCGAAGAATTCCTCCTTGACCTCTGCTCTCTCATCCTCATTTGGCCCATACACTATGACCAGGTTGACTATGGTTTCTCCTTCTTTTAGTTTTACAACCATAATGCGCTCCGAGACAAAGTTCCATCCCTTGATACTATCTTTTTGATTTTGGGCCACAATGCAACCCACGCCCCCCTTTAGCTCTTTCAGATATGGGTACACCACTGTAGAGCAACGTGTTGCCATCGAGATCCATGACTCCTTGTCCTTTTTTCTTCGTTTCCGTTATAGCCAGGATTTCTAGTTTTGCTTTCCTCATCTCTTCCACCAGCTCCTCTTCCTTCCCATTTATACTTCTTGTGTTCCAAGTTCCATAAGTCGTAGTCCGTAGTCCGTTCCAGTTCGCCGGTCGACAACACTTCTTCAAATGGTCTCGCCCAGGCTTGAACCTGGATCGCCCGATCGCCAGCGCGGTGTGGTAACCATTACACCTGTTCGGCTCCCTAAAGGTATGGTTAAAAATGGATTCAAATCACCTTGTAGACATAATCATCATCATTAACCTTCTGCTCCCCAAGCAGCATAGGCCGTCGGCAAACTTATGCCATGTCTTCCTGTCCCGTGCCATCAGCTTAAGTCCTTTTTCATGTCTTCCTCATCCCTTTCGTATCTCCTGTTCTCTTCTCCATATGTTCGTTGGTCTCCCTTTACCGCTCTTATTCTGATGTAGACAAAATACATAAGTGAACATTTTGGCAGGTTTGACTCCAGATTACTTGAAAGTCATTGCTAGTATGACTTCTTATTAACTACACATTTCATTCTATAAAATGAAAAGTATTCAATGCAACAACTCAGGTTCAGTGGAAGTAAGAAAGATATTTATTTAAATTATATGGTTCCAAAATAAAAAGAAAGGGAATTTCTTCAGTATTATATAGAGCTAATCTTAACATATGGAAGTGGATCATAGACAGTTAGTAAACACGCAGGGAAAGTGCTGGATGTCAAAGAGGTAGGGTTTTACGGAAGAAGGTTAAAAATACCATGGACAGCCATCAAGAGTAATGAGGATGTCCTAAAAGAAGCCAGTGTGCAAAGGAATCTTATTACTCACAGAAGGAAGCGATCTTCTTTGGTCCTTAGCCGTAGACTGTCAAAGCAGTCATTGGCCATCACATTGCATCTTGTAGGGCAGCAACAAACTGCTTCCACTTTGCCCGGTCAACGGCCATCCTTCATGCAGTGCCCAAGCTGTGGTTCATTCTTTGCATCTCAGCCTCCACAGTTCTCTGCCAAGTTGTTTTTGGTCGGCCTCTCTTTCACTTTCCTTCAGGGGTCCATAGCATAGCTGTTCTTGTGATGGCAACAGAGTCTCTTCTGAGGACGTGGCTAACCCTGCGTCTGCCAGCTGTGATGGTGTGCATGTCTTCTTGGTTGCTCCAAGTAAGCAGTTCTTGGTTGGTGTTATTTGGCCAAAAAATTCTGAGAATTTTCCTTAGGCAGATTGTGTGGAAAGAGGACAATTTCAGCATTTCCTTCTCTGTTACTCTCCAGCATTCCTTACCATAGAGAAGCACAGAAAGTACACAGCTCTCATATAATCTTAATTTGGTGTTTGTGCTGTACTGAGAGGACTTCCAGATGTTGTTTAGACAAGAAAAAGCTGTTCTCGCTTTATTCATTCTGATGTTGTCTGCTTGTTCCTCCGTCTGGTGTTACACTACTATAATTATCATGTTTGGTGCCATAAAAGAGGGGCAGACTACTCCATACTACAAAAACATTAAGTCGCAAGAACTTCAGTCAGGACTTTAATTCAATTAAGCAGTCCTGTTACAAAGTGGATCATTGTTGCATGTCTTTTATATTGTAACTGTCATTTTGAATAACCGACTGGTTACTCTGGCCAAGATCACTGCTGGAGTAGCACCTGTAGACACCGCAAACAGCCAATATCAAACTGAAGCAGTAAAGTCACAAAAGGCGAAGTGAACAGATTACACACTGTTTATTTTACGCTGAACGCTGCTCCAAATGCATTATAATGAAAGCCAATATATCAAATGGCATAACATATGCAGTCATCGATATAACTGTACAGTCTGTTTGTATCTAGAACACTGTCCTTTTCAATCTTCAAAGTTTTATTATATCAGTCTCACTCGACATTAAGAATCCATACTCCCTTTACGAAGATAGCTAGATACACCTCACAAAAGATTTTGATGTACTAGTGATGGAACAACATAGGGATGTAGAACAATTATATATAATTTTCGTGAGCTCAAACACTTGCGTCCACTCGCCATGACACACACACATCGAAGTCCCTGCAGACGATCTCTGCCTTCTGCATTCCTAGTTTTCATGTCTGCCAATCTACACTATAGAGGCAATGACATCACTTCCTGTATTAATAAATGACTCTGTATAAAATAAACATACAAGGAGCTCTGTCGAGCTACCTAATGATTTTGACACAATCATTATGAATTTTAATCATAACAGTCATCTATCAGTGAGATTAGTGATGCAGTAATTTAACTATCGTAAATTAAATTAGGGGGCTGCTGTAATACTGGTAAGGAAATAAATATATATATACAGTAGAACCTCTGTATTCGGATGCACCTGTAGTCGTAAAATCCAGTATTCTGAAACAAATTTGGAGAAAAAAATGTACCGATATTTGCAAATGTCGCTATATTTGGAACGGCTTGGAAGAAGATTTGATTGGGGAATACAGCTTCATTAAAACGAAATTTTTACCCCCCTAACACCAACCCTCTAATCCAACCCATTGATCAGCAGGTCATTGCTAACTTTAAAAAAAACTGTACACAAAATTCCTGTTTCAAAGATGCTTTGATGTGACCAATGTCTCAATTCTTACCCTCAAAGATTATTGGAAACACCACTTCAATATCCTCCATTGTCTGAGGATAATAAATAAAGCATGGGAAGAAGTTTCTTTGAGGACACTGAACTCTGCCTGGAAGAAATTGTGGCCAGATTGTATGGAAGGCAGAGACTTCGAGGGTTTAGAGCCCGAGGGTGTGGTGGATGAAATTGTGCAAATAGGCACTCACTTGGGATTGGAGATGAACAATGAAGACGTAGATGAGTTGTTGGATGATCACAGGCAGGAGCTCACCACAGAAGACCTGCAAGCCTTGTACAAGGAGCAGCAAGCAGAAACTGTAGCTGATATACTTTCTTCTTCAGATGATGATGACAAGGAAGCCAAGGTTTCCACTGGGGAGATTAATGAATTGCTTTTCCATTGGGCTAAAACACAGAACATAGGGGAGAAATGGCACCCTAACATTGCTGTAGTGAATAGAAGCAACAATATGTATGATGACAATGTGATTACACACTTTAAAAATTTTTTGAAAAGTAAGGAGAAACTGTCAACACTCGACAAGTTCTTTACCCCAGCAAAGAGGCATAAAAGAGCCACAACATCTGAAGGGCAGTTACCTGATGTTTTTATGGAAGGTGACTCCCCTTCCAAACAATAATCTCCCTCCTCCACATCACTTCCTCCACACCATCATCACTCCTCAGTAAAGGTAAGGTTCATCCTAAATTGTCATTTTTACTTGTACAATATTTCATTATTAATATTGTTACAGGGTTCATGTATGATTTTTTGCTTGTACATGTTATTTTACAAATTTAATTAACCAATATTCTGACTTAAAAATTGTTTGTCAAGAGTAACTTTCGGGGTCTGGAACGCATTAATCCAATTTACATTATTTCCTATGCAAAAAATTGATCCAATATTGAGAAAATTAAATATTCAGAACACTCTCTGGAACCAATTAATTCCGAATATAGAGGTTCTACTGTATTAACAAATAAAATGGTATTGAATCAGTTTTACAAATTAACGGCAGACAGGAAATGCTGGACGTTTCGGGTTTCACCCTTCGTCAACCACAGTTACAAATAGGCAACAAGGACAATAAATATAGACAGGTTAAAGAAAAATACTATAGACACTACAAACATGTTATATATATATATATATATATATATATATATATATATATATATATATATATATATATATATATATATATATATATATATATATATATATATATATATATATCTCTGTGTGAGTGAGTGAGTGAGAGAAAGAGAGAGAGAGAGAGAAATATAACAACACCCGTGAAGAGCGAAAATAAAGCAAGGAAAATACTAAACCATAAAAATTATCAATACAATTAATTCAATAATCAATGAAAATCAAAAGCAGAAAATGGAATAACAAAACAAGAAGTCCTGCTATGACAATCTTCAATAAAAGATCCGATGAAGCTATGAGTATGAATACGTAAATTGTGACATATACATTGACTTTTTAAACCTGGAAAAATCTCTACACAGCCAGGGGTTGACTTATACGACGAGTATAAAATGTGAACCTTCATCTAAATGTTAACTCCAAAGATTAATTTTGCTTCAGAGTTCTATTTTATTGACAATGAAAGCATGTATGATCACAATTTAAAATCCTTCAGTCTTGCTGTAAATGCAGTTCATCATATGACGTAAAGAGGTCTGCATACGGGTCGAATTCCTATGGATCTACTGACTTGGTTTTCGATATTTTCTCAGTGGAAGTGGTGTGGCCATATTATGAGCTTTTGCTGTAGGCTTCCGTATACTGTATCCGCATTTTAGTTCTAGCCTATTGATAGTTTGACCGTGTGGGGGCCGACTTATACAACAAATGTTGGCCTAAACCAGAATTTTGAGCTATAAATCTTGAGGCGTCTTCTTCTTCTTCTTTGATCCTTAGCCGCCGACCGTCAAAGCAGTCAGTGGCCATCACGCCTAGTGGCGTCTTGTAGGGCAACAAGCATAAGCCTTTAATAAACATATGTCAAGTCTTAAGGTGAAGGTCTTTTCGTGTCTTCTTCATCCCTGTCATGTCTGTATTCAGTTTCCTTCTTCATGACCCTTCATTGCGATAATGGAATTACACATGAAGTGAATACATTAATGCTTACTTACTTACTTAGTCGTTCCCCTTCTACCGTGAGGTGTAGAGGTTTGGAAGAGAGAGCGCCAGACCATTCTATCAGCTGTCTTCTTCCTGGCCTGGTTCCATTCTAGTCCTCGGTCCTTCAAAGATTGTCTAATGTTGTCCTCCCAGCGGACTCTGGGTCATCCTGGAGGTCTGGATCCCTGGCTCTTTGTTTCCCATGCTTGTCGTGGTAGCCGATCTTCTCCCATTCTGCAGACATGGCCAAACCATCTTAGTTGGGACTGTTCTATTTGGGTCTGCAGCGGATGGGATTTTAGGCCTTGACGGATTGTCTGGTTGCGGACCATGTCTCTTCTTGTTACTTCAACCACTTTCCTCAGATACCTCATTTCTGAGGTTTGGATCTGGCTTTTGTGGGTTGTAGTCATTGCCCACGACTCGCATCCATATGTCAAGACTGGGACATAGGTGGAGCGGTATACAGCCATCTTCGTTTTCTTACCAACCTCTTTCTTGCTGAGGAATCTACGATTTATGGCCTGAAAAAGTCTCCCAGCCGCTGCTTTTCGAGTGGCCAACTCTTCTTTGATGCCTCCCTTTCGGTCTATAATAGCTCCGAGATATTTAAAGTGGTCGACCTGCTCCAGGACCTGTTCTCCCAACTTAATCTGATGTTTTCTTTCTTCTCGTGATATCACCATGGATTTTGTTTTAGAGCTGCTTATGACCATCCCTCTCTTCTCCAGCTCTTCCTTCCAGACTTGCAGGTTGGATTGGAGATGTGCCTCTGATTTAGCAATCAGGGCAACATCATCAGCAAATGCCAGCTCCGAAATATAGACCTGTCTTATCTTCCAGTACCCCACTGAATACTTTCTTGTTCTCTCCTTACATGCCTTGATGACATCGTCCATAAGGAGTATGAAGAGGTAAGGTGATAGGATATCACCTTGTCTTACACCAGTGGTGGTCCTGAACTCTTCTGACTTATGGTTTGCTGTCCTCACATAATTTCTGCAAGACTTGTAGAAGCTCTGTAAAACAACACCGTCAAGATTAATTTGCCAGTTCCAACTGTGAGTAATTAACATTTCATTTATCATTGAAATTTCTTTTTTTTTTTTCAAATTTCATTCATTCATCAATGGGGTTGGAGTAGGTAAGAGATATGGCATCCGCCTCTAATTCTTCAGGTACCGGATATGCTCCCAGTACAGGGAATATAATGATGGACATTTTTTTTTTCAAAACCAGTGGTTCTTAATGGTGCCATACTCCCCCCTGATCTCCTGAATAGTGAGATCTGATGCTTAGCCTTCTCGGATAAAAATAGGAAGTCCCATGTGCAAGTTGCGCGCGTTAAAAATGCTTCGGCAGTTGGATATTGTAAAGAGTAGACCAAATGGCCGCTGCCCTGGCAAAATTTAAAAAAAATTAGGATACCTATCCCACCACAAATATATATAGAAATCTTCAATTACTGTATACACACATTGGGATCCTCAGAGGAGCTACGGAGTTCATACACTGCGCTGAGATCCTCCTTGTGTGATCTAAGGGAGGAGATCGGAGCAGTGATGGAGTTGTCCGTGTGCAATGAACATGATTCGTAAAAGCAAATAAAACCGTTCATCAGTACCTTTCAGCTCCTGGTGGAGCACAGGTCCTCAACAAAAATGTGCCTATGCTTCCCTGTCCTGTGCCGTCCATTCAAGAACTTTCTATGTCTGTGTTAATGTCTGTCATGTCTGTCTCCAGTTCGTTATAAAGTTTGTTCATTCGTTCGTTCGTTCCCTTCTCCGTGTTTTTTTTGGTGTTTCTTGAGCTCTTAGAATGGGAATGACAGAACAGGGATTGCCTTGTAATGCTATAACTGATGCGGAATTTGAATGCACTAAATTCTCCGTTTAGAGGAGCTTTCATTGCGTTTGGTAATATATGGAAATACAAAAAAAAAAATCCTGTCTGACACAGACATAAGAATCTTTAACTCGGATGTGAAGTCAGTCTTATTGTATGGCTCCAAAACATGGAGAACAGCAAAAAACGGCAACCAAATAGTCACAGACTTTCATAAAGTGAGTGCATGCGTAGAATAGAAGGATTGAAATTGTATGACAAGATCTAAGATGTGGAACTGATGACAAGTGCCACTGGAACGAGAGATGAAAAGAAGACACTATCTACGAAACATTGGATCACTGTGTTTTTCACTTCCATGCTTTCACTTCTGTTCTCTGTGAAACAGGATAACTCAGTTTTTCCCTTCCATACTCTTTGTAACATTGGAGAGCTCCGTTTTTAACTTCCATGCTTTCACTTTTGTTCTTTATGAAACTTAGGAGAACTGTTTTCTCCATCTATGTTCTTTGGAACATTGGAGCACTCTGTTTTTCCCTTCCATGCTCTTTGTAACATTGGAGCACTGTTATTCCCTTCCATGCTCTTTGTAACATAGAGGCACTCTGTTTTTCCCTGGCATGCTCTTGGTAACATTGGATAACAGCTTTTCACTTCCATTTTCTTTCACTTCTGTTCTCTGTGAAACATAGAACTGTTGTCCCCTTCCATGCTCTTTGTAACATTGAAGCATTCTGTTTTTCTCTTCCATTCTCTGGATGTCTGTACTTTGGTATCGTTGTTGTGACATTAATATCGCACTATGATATAACATTGACCAATACGCTAGCAAAACAAAACAGAAATCTTCCATGCTCTTTACAAAATTGGAAAACTTTTTCACTTCAGTTATCTTTGTAACATTGGAGAACTCTGTTTTGCACTTCTGTGCTCTTTGTAACATTGGAGAACTCTTGTTTTTCCCTTCCATGTTCTTTGCAACATTGGAAAACTCTATGGAACATTGGGGAACTCTGTTTTTCACGTTCATGCTTTTACTTTGGAGAACTCTTTGTAACATAGTAGAACTCTGTTTACACCATCCAGTATAACATTTAAGCCCCAAAAACATCCTTCTATCTTCTTCTTCTTTCTTCTTTGATCCTTAGCCGCCAATCGTCAAAGCAGTCAGTGGCCCTTACGCCTGGTGGCGTCTTGTAGGGCAACAACAAATTGATTCCACTTTGCTCGGTCGGCGGCCATCCTTCGCACAGTGCCCCAACTCTGGTTCATTCTTTGCATCTCAGCCTCCACAGTCCTCCGCCAAGTTGTTTTTGGTCAGCCTCTCTTTCGTTTTCCTTCAGGGGTCCATAGCTTAGCTGTTCCCGCGATGGCATCGGGGTCTCTTCTGAGGACATGGCCAACCCAGCTCCAGCGTCTGCCAGCTATGATGGTGTGCATGTCCTCTTGCTCGCTCTGAGTAAGCAGATCTTGGTTGGTGATGATATTCGGCCAAAAGATTCGGTGAATTTTTCTTAGGCATGTTATGTGAAAAGAGGACAATTTAGACATTTCCTTCTCTGTAACTCTCCAGCTCTCCACGCCATAGAGAAGCACAGAAAGCACACAGCTCTGATATAATCCTAATTTTGTGCTTGTGCTGTATTGAGAGGACTTCCAGATGTTGTTTAGACTAAAAAAGGCTGTTCTTGCTTTGTTCATTCTGTTGTTGATGTCTTTGCTTGCTCCGCCGTCTGGTGTTACTATGCATCCTAGGTATGTGATATAAGTTTATAAACTAATAAAACGGTATTGAATCAGTTTTACAAATAACAGTTCACATGAGACAAGGGACGTGTGAACTGTTATTTGTAAAACTGATTCAATACCGTTTTATTAGTTTATAAACTTATATTCCTTACCAGTTTTACTGCAGCCCCATAATTTATTTACTTATACTATCCTAGGTATGTGAAGGCATCTGTCTGTTCCAGTTGCTGATTCCTTACTGATATGGGCTCAAGGTTGCTCACATTGAGCGTCTGTTGCATGGTGGTTTGCTCTGAACAATGTTCCATGTGATATGAATAAAACACTTATAAATTTCTGGCCATTGTTTCTTTCTTGATATGTTTGTTTTTTTCATTCAGAGATAGTGCATCGTGCCTTCGATGGAGATTAAGCGAATGCGGGGGTGGAAGATTCCGAACAATAATTGAACCTTGGAATACGATTGATTTGATAAGTCATTTCATTGAGTCCGTACTATGAGGATACAATGCAGTATTGTCGTCAGAACATCACAGCTATATGCACGCGCAGCTAGACATGGCTACCTGCCGACAGTGAGACTGCGAGTCTGAATATATTCATACGAATTTGACGATTATTCTTCTCCTTCTGAGAATTCTAGTTAAATACTAACCTCCATAAATTTCCCTCTCATATAGAGTTCTAGGACTGACCCTGGTCCATAAAAATGCACATAAAATGGCTATATCATGCCATTGAATTGGAAGGTTAGAAAAACGCAGCTATTCAGCTTGGCGGTCAAGTAACAAAGGGTAGCGTTTCTTAGTTACCGACTGTGTCCTAAACAACGCTATACACGTCATGATCGATCGTGTATGGAGCGTTCAAAAATTGAAACATCTATCGCAATATATTAAATGCCTTAACCTTTTACAATTGCACGTCTGATAACCTTTAGCAGACGGCGTTAATATCATATACCGTAACAATTCCCTGTACACCCGGGAAAAAAAAATCGATAGATTTTTTTTCAAGATCTATCCGACTTAACAATTTTTCAAAAAAAATTTAACACAATTGTGACATATGGCCGACGATGTTCTGAGTAGAACCGTGTCGCGGTCAACTAACTATTTGTCATAGTCATCTAAGCAAAAATGTTCAAACGTTTACGTTGGAAAGAAATGTCATTTATCACAGCATCCAAGAATTAAGTGCACATAGGATAATAAGTTCGACTTGTCGTCAGATATTGTTCCATGATTGTTCAACGAATATTCATATATCGTGTATGGACGTTAGACGAAGTTTCAATGACAATATGTAGACCTTGATTGTCTTTTAGTTCAATTCTGTGATGCATATAGTGTTTATAAAGTTTAAATTGAAGGCAAGGTTAGTTCCTTTATAGTTGATATGTTTTAGGAATGTTAATGTTGATTATTCGTCGTCAATAGGATTACGTGACAACGCATCCGCAACAATATTTTCAGTGCCAGGAATATGTTCAATGGAAAACTCAAATGGCTGTAGGATGATTGAATATCTGGCGAGTTTCTGGCTTTTATGATTACATCGACGCAAGGATGCTACAGCACGTTGGTCCGTCTGTATGGTGAAGGGAGCACCAAGCAGGAACTTTTCGAGTTTAGTTATTGCCCATATCACAGATAAAAGTTCCTTGTCGACTGTTGAATACTTTGTTTCTGCAGGCTTTAGCTTTCTTGAAATGTATAAGGTAGGATGTAGAATGCCGTCATGGTTCTGGAGCAGGCATGCACCAATGCCGTAGTTACTAGCATCTGTTCATAAGAAAAATCTTTTGAAAGCATCGGGAAGTCTTAAAATTGGTTCATGCGAGAACAAATTTATAATTTTGTTGAAAGTTTCATTGCATGTACCAGTCCATGTCACCTTCACCGGCATGTCTTTCTTTAACAATGAAGACAATACAGCCGTGATGGATGACAAGTTTGGTATGAATCTACTGTAATATTGAACAAGTCCTAACAAACTCCTGACCTGTTTCTTCGTCTGAGGAACTGCTATGTTTAGAATTTTGGAGACTGTACTAGGTAACGTTCGGATATATCCCGATCCAATGATATGTCCCAAAAAGGTTATCTCATTACACGCGATTTGCACCTTTGTAGGTTTAGCAGTTAGATGATAATTCCTTAGAGTGTCGAAAACATATCTAAGTCCCGAAACATGTTCCTCAAACGACGAACTAAACAAGCATATGTCGTCAATATATGTAATAACGTCTGGTCTACCTGATAAAATTTGTCGCATCAGGCGAATGAAGGTAGCTGGCGCATTAACAAGCCCAAAAGGCATCACATTCCACTGGTATAGACCTTGTGGAGTGGAAAATGCGGTGTAGTACTTAGCCTTTTCGGTCAGTGGTATCTGCCAATAACCTTTAGTTAAGTCTATCTTACTAAATATAGTTGCGTTGGATAGCCGTGGCAGTAAGTCGTCGATAAGTGGATGTGGTTCGCTGTCAACTATAGTCTTAGCATTTAATTTTCTATAATCAACACACATAGTCTGATGTTATTGTCCTTCTTCCGGACAATCACTAATGGAGAAGAGAATGGCGAATTACTAGTCTCAATGATTCCCAGAGACAACATCTGTTCAAGTTCCTTAGTAGTTTTAGCAAGGAAATGTAAAGGAACAGAATAGGGATGTACACGAATAGGTGTATCATCATTGAGAGTAATGTCATGACTGATAGCCGATGTGCGACCCGGGACGTCGGTCAATACATCTGGGTAAGATTGTAATAGATTAGCAATCTGTAGACGCTGTTGCGGTGTAACCGTTGAAGAGATGGTTACATCCCGCCAAGATTCAGTAGGTTGAACTACTGGTACCGGTAACGGTAACTGTACCTCAGGAAAAGAAGATTCTTCTTCCTGGATGACAGATAAGTTAGCATAATAACAAGTAGATACTGTGTTGTCATCTAGTTCATGAAAAATTGACTGTAAGTGTTCAGGACGTGTATGAAATTGCTTGAGCATGTTAATATGAAATATCTTTTTGTGTCCCTTGATATCTAAGACGTAATCAACGTCGGAAATTTTATCAATGACTTTGTAAGGACCATTCCAAGATATCAATAATTTATTGTTATTGTGAGGAAGTAACACATAAGCCTCGTCGCCTGGGAATAATTGGCGTAATCGTCGAGACCTATTTTGTAGAGATCGAGCCTTAGCTTTTGCAGCCTCAGAAGAAGCTGTTGCCAACTGGCAAGACTCAATAATGTTCTTCCGAAGATTAATCACGTACTCGTAAGATGACTGAGTGTCCTGAGTCATCTCCGCGTCAATTAATAAGTCTTTTATTAGTCCCATAGGACCTCTTGGGGGAGCACCAAAAACTAATTCAAAGGGAGAGAAGCCAGTTTGTTCATGCGGTACCTCCCGATAAGCAAATAGAACAGCTGGGAGTGCTCTGTCCCAGTCATGAGGGTGCTTAGCAGTAACCTTATGTAGTAGTTGTTTAAGTGTACGGTTAAGTCTTTCAACCGCACCATTACTCATCGGATGATAAATACTACTTAAATTCCTATCAATGTTCCAAGTTTTCATGACTTCCTTCATGGTGTCAGATATAAACTGTGACCCATGGTCTGATAAAAGTTTTCTAGGAAACCCTATTCTAGAAAAGATGAGATGTAGTGCATCAGCTACATCTGTGGTAGTGGTGGTCTTTAATGGGATGGCTTCTGGCCATCGTGTGCACAAATCAATGCACGTAAGGACGAATCTATGTCCTCTGGCCGATGGTAGCAATGGACCAATAATATCTATTGCCATCTTGTCAAAAGGTCTTACTGAGATATCACAAGCCTGAATAGGCGCCGTGTGAAAAGCTCCACGTGCTTTCACTTCTTGGCATGTAGTACAGGAACGTACATACTGCGAGATATCTCTTGACACTCCTGGCCAAAAGAATGAAGACAGTACTCGAGATCGTGTTCGAGTATATCCCATATGTCCAGCACAATGTGAGTCATGTGCATGTTGAAGAATGTACCGTCTAAAAGTATATGGGACCATAACTTGTTGTTTCATTTGTGATTTGTCATTAAAACATCTAATCAATATGTCATTTTTAATAACAAAACAATGTTTGTTATTATTACCTGAGGATAGATTGTCAATTTTATCAACCAGCTTAAAAAATTTTTTTAAAGATTTATCCTCTTTTTGTTTGGTTGCAAATGTTTCCCTGTCAATAGGTGAATTGACTACAAATTCCTCTTGGTTGTCTGCATCCATTTTATTATCATCAACTTTCTCCATGAGTTGAGTCTGCGCTCTAGTCGTCACGGCGTTTCCAGTGCATAGGTTATGTTTCTCCCATTCTATAATCTCATCTGGAGTACAATCTTTACTGCCGTGTATACGACCAACCATCAGATCAGCTATAGGCTTTTTTTGCATACATACTTTTACGTTCCCTGTGAAAAAAGGTGTGTTAACATGAATAATAGCTGTGGGGTAAAACTCAATAGTTCCCCCAAAAGTCATGCAACGGACATATTCCCCTGTTGCACAGCTAGGATGTACCAGCGACTGTCGTACACCAATCGTTGTGGATCCTGAATCCCTCAGCACTGAGACGACGGATCCATTAACTAATCCCCTGTTAAAAATTAGTAGGCCTGTTCCATCGTTGACTGCAAGACCTACCTCTGGTGTAATATGTCCGCAGTTAAGCACTGTTTCTTTCGCCTTCTGAAAAATAAGATTGCATTGTTGGCAACTATTTCTTCTTCTTCTTCTTCCATCCTTAGCCATCAACCGGCAAAGCAGTTTGTGGCCAGTACGCCTAGTGGCGTCTTAGGGCAACAACAAATTGATCAATCTATCGCTGTTTCCACCACGCCTAGTGGCGTCTTTGTGGAACAAAAACAGACCAAACAATCTATCATTGTTTCCGTAATCAGATTGGTTGGCAAGCAGGTGATCAGCCCACTGTGCGAAGTTTTTTACGGGATGGGGTAAACAGCCCCATGCCCATACCCTCCTTAGTCGCTTTTTACGACATGCGTGGTAGGGTGCAGTGTTACTATTCTTTGCTCCCCTTTCGGGCCCCGGTAACACACGGGTGTGGCAACTATTTGCCACATTATAATTAATAGCAAAACATGCAGCAGAAGACTGTGTTGTATTATTGTCAAGTGGGACCTGAGCTATAGGGGTAGTATTATTTGTAACTGCCGCCCCTGTATTATGGTTGTAATGAGATGATCCCCGAGAATGAGATCGATTCCGAGTATAATTGTTAGAATTATCTCGTCGTCCTCTATAGTAACTATTATCTCGATGTCTCGAGCCATGATTATTACCATTCCAGTTACTATTATTATTGGGAGTATGTGATCGATTATAATGAGTGTTATGTTGACCATTGTGGTAGTTTGTTTGAGGTGAATAATTTCTATCTCGTGATCTACCTCTGTTGAACTCATTTTTATTGTTGAAATCATTATTATATTCCTTCTGAAAGTGAACATTGTGATTTCTTTGGAACCTGCTTCTGTCTACACTGTGATGTCTTTGTTTGTTATTATGATTGTAGGCCATATTAGACGCCACAGGTAGAGGTTCTCTTAATGAGGAGTTAGAAATGGTTGCATTCGGATGTGCCGAACAGTAGTTTAAAGAAATTTTTTCTAAATCGTCCATAGTACCTGGTTTACGCTCCTGCAAATATGCAAAAAATGGCTGGCTAACTGAAGATAATACCTTATCCCGTAGTAGTAAATCAACTAATTTGTCGTATGATTTGTTGACTTCTGCCAGTTCAACCCATCTATTAAATGTATTGCGTATATTCGCAATGAATCCTGCAAAATCTTTTGGAGATTCAGGTAAAATTCCCTTAAATTTCAACCTACAGTGTTCCTCGTCCAGGTGAAACCTTCGTAAAAGCAAGGACTTAATAGCACCGTAGTTATTTGCTATTGATGGGTCAGCATTTTGAGAAGCCGTCAATGGTTCTCCAACCAAGAATTCATTTAACTTGAGTACCCATGACTCTTCAGGCAAATGGTTTGTTTTGCAAGTCTGTTCAAAAACGTGACAGGAACGATGAAAGGTCGTCCACGTTCAAGTTGAGAGTGGGTAATTTAAAGTTGTAGAAATGTTTAGTTTGGCTGGATGATGATCCATTTTGTGCGTTATTATTCTGGTTTGCATCAGCACTTTGTGCTTGTAATTTTGCTGTCTCCAATTTAATACGCGCCAATTCCATTTCTTGTTGTAAAATAATTTCCTCTCGTTTCAATTTATTCTCTTCTTCCTGTTGAGCAATTTCTCTTAATCTATTTTCCTTGGCAATTTGCTTCATCTCACGTTCCTCTTCCTCTTTCTTTAATGCAGCCTTTTGTTCTGCTTCTTTTCTTTCATATTTTTCCAGTTCTGCCTCAGCAAACTGACGAAGTTCTTGAGATTTATAACCATATTCCCGACCAATTTTAACGAAATGGTCTATAGTAAGCATTTTGACTTTTATCTGTAAGTAATTATTGATAATTACTGATTAAAATAGTCAATAGTAGCTTCAGAGTAATTATTATACTTACTCAACTTAGGAATATTCAATATAAATAATCACAATAGTACTGAACTCTAATGTCTAAGTTCAACTAATAGACAATATTTTGTAACAATATTGTATCTAAATAATAACTATATCATAAATAGTTATGATATCTGTTAAATATAATGTAATTACTTCACACAATTAATCTCAATATCCAATAATGTTGGGTATGATTCCTAGTAATTATATTGTTCAATGTACTAAGTCACTCTCTTAGTACCAGAAAAGTATATTAAATAATATACAATGGGTCTATTACCTCAAAGGTAGCTATAAGATTATTTTATTTTGTCAATATATATATTATATTATTATGCCCTAGGCATCTCTTATAAATTGTAGTGCTACTTTCTTGGACTATCACTGCATAATTATGCAATGTCCCATATTAACCTTAATTATCAGAAAAAATTAATTAAATTAAATTACAAGTGTATTATTGCATATAATATCATATTATTAATGTAGTATTTAATATATATTATGAGGACAAACAAAACAATGATGCAACTAAAGGGTACAAACAATGTCAAGACGCAAACAAGACATTTTCACAATTAAAAATGAATTTATGAACTAAATAAAACAAGCGGAAATGTCACAAGCCAAATGAAGGGCAAGGTCTGACCCGAGGTCAACTTAATATTCAAAGTACACAAAAAAAAAAAATGACTGCAAAAAATGATGACATCACAGGACTCATAACGGACGAAAATTTAACAATCATAAAATAAATTGATAGTCAGAGTAGACTGGACGAAATAGTTAACGAACATGATACAAAAGTGATCAATATTGTTAACTGAGTACGAATAAAATACACCAGTTATCTACGGAACGGTACAGCTAACACAAATCGTCAAACGGTAGCAGATTTGGACAGGTCGTCCAATGGCAAACCTCAATGGGGCTTCCAAAAATGCAATCGTTTAAGTTCCCTAAGAACGACTGAAATCTAGGTGGTCAGCTGTTCGCGACATTCCCCAGAGATTTCAGTTCCCTCCAACCGGCCCACGAATTAACAACACATTAAGACAACCAAAATTTACATGAAACACATTCAGAACAGACATGCCTATGCAGGCAAAAGGCATGGACTCAGTAGCACTGTTTGCAATAACAACAGTTAAACACCTAGACTTATCTTTTCCGTTGCTTCACTTGATGCTAGTTGTCGTCGACGGCTAGGCCTGTGCCTTTGACTGTCTGCTCCTGATGGGTAGGCAACGGTAGTCCATCTTGTGCATCTTGATAAATTTGAAGCGAACTAGAGAGGCGTTGAAAAGATGTCTTCTTCACTGCGACAATGTAACAGTGACGTCATGTTGCCATTCATGATCACGTGCGTCACGTCAGCTTCGTAATGGTCATGTGATCGAAACTTGATCGTAAATATTTCATTCGAAAGTCATGAAGAAATTTTTTTGTTTTTTTGTTGTTTTTCGTCCCCATACACCGGGCACCACTGTTGCATGGTGGTTTGCTCTGAACAATGTTCCATGTGATATGAATAAAACACTTATAAATTTCTGGCCATTGTTTCTTTCTTGATATGTTTGTTTTTTTTTCATTCAGAGATAGTGCATCGTGCCTTCGATGGAGATTAAGCGAATGCGGGGGTGGAAGATTCCGAACAATAATTGAACCTTGGAATACGATTGATTTGATAAGTCATTTCATTGAGTCCGTACATTTAATCCACAGTTGTACACACAGAATGATCATTTCAAATAGGAACAGAACATAAGTCCTTATAAGTCATGCATAAATTAATCAATAACGTAGACTGCTGGTTTACGTGTCAATGTCCGTTATGAGGATACAATGCAGTATTGTCGTCAGAACATCACAGCTATATGCACGCGCAGCTAGACATGGCTACCTGCCGACAGTGAGACTGCGAGTCTGAATATATTCATACGAATTTGACGATTATTCTTCTCCTTCTGAGAATTCTAGTTAAATACTAACCTCCATAAATTTCCCTCTCATATAGAGTTCTAGGACTGACCCTGGTCCATAAAAATGCACATAAAATGGCTATATCATGCCATTGAATTGGAAGGTTAGAAAAACGCAGCTATTCAGCTTGGCGGTCAAGTAACAAAGGGTAGCGTTTCTTAGTTACCGACTGTGTCCTAAACAACGCTATACACGTCATGATCGATCGTGTATGGAGCGTTCAAAAATTGAAACATCTATCGCAATATATTAAATGCCTTAACCTTTTACAATTGCACGTCTGATAACCTTTAGCAGACGGCGTTAATATCATATACCGTAACAGCGTCATGACCTCTGTCTTCTTTAGGTTTATGTTCAAGCCCACCTGCTGGCTATACTTATTAAGTCTATCCGTTTTTTGCCTGGATGTGTTGATTTGAATGTGCTAGCAGTGCAATGTCATCTGCATATTCCAGATCTTCTAATGTAGAAAATGTTGTCCATCTTATTCCTCTTGGATTGCCCCCTGTTGTCTGGCGCATCACCCAGTCTATGACTGTTAAAAACAGAGTGGTTGATAAGGGGCATCCCTGTCGTACTCCTGTCTTCACTTCAAAGGTTAGGTTGCTCTGCCCAATGCTGCACGTAAAGTTGGCATAAAGGCTTTTTATGATTGACACTATGCAGCTTGGAATTCCATAAGCCCTCAGTATTTTCCATAAACTGTTCCTATGTATACTGTCAAAAGCCTTTTCAAAATCAACGAAATTAATGTACAACTGTCTTTGCCATTCTGAGCACTGCTCTATAATGTTCCTGAGGGTAAATATCTGATCTACACATCTTCTGTTCTTTCTAAATCCTGCTTGTTCTTTCCTCAGTTTGTGGTCTACTGCTTTTGAGATTCTCTGTATAATTATCCTGCCTAGTATTTTGCTGGGAACTGAGAGAAGAGTTATTCCTCTCCAATTATTGCTGTCTGCAAGATCTCCCTTCTTGGGCAGTTTGACAATTATTCCTTTTCTCCACTCTGTTGGTGTTGTCCCTGTTTTCCAGACTTGTGCAAATAGTGGTTCTAATAGTTCTGCTGCTAGCTCTGGGTCTGTCTTAAATAGCTCTGCATTTAAGTTATCATGACAGGAGCTTTTTCATTCTTTAACCCTTTGATTGCTGTGATGATTTCTTCTTTTCGTGGGATGTCTGTATTAACATCTAGATCATTTTCAGCCTCAGGAACATTCAATTGTGTCTCTGGTGGTTCCTTATTCAGAGTTTCTCTGAAATGCTCTGCCCATCTTGTTTCCTGTACCTCTACTGTTGTGATGAGATTTCCTTGCTTATCTCTTACTAATGTAATATTGTTTGCACCTCGTTTTCCACTGATGATTTTAGTTATTTTGTATACTGTGCTTTGTTCATTTCTCAGTGCTGCCTCTTCTGCCTGTCTTGCAAGGTCATCCAGAAATGTCCTTTTGTTAGCACGGGTTTGACGTTTAACTTCCGTGTCCAGCTGACCGTACTGTTCACTATATATTGCCTTTAATCTGGGAGACTTAGCTTCTGTTTTCTTTCTTTTCATTTCCTTTCTCTTCGCTATGGTGTTTAGTAGCGTATCTGGTGTTATCCAGTCTTGGCTCTTTCCTGGAATCCCAAGCATGATTTGCTGCTTTCCTTGTATAATGTTGAGATGGTGTTGAATCTCTGGTCAACATCATCGGTCTCTGTTCTTTCCTGGCGTTTGATAATCTCATATCTTCTCTTTACGTCGACCACGAAAGCTTTTCTGGTGAGGGGATCCTTCAGTTTCGTGATGTTGTATCTTTTCTGTTTGACTGCAACTGGTCCAGCAGCTCTGAGTTTCACTTTCAGTCTTGCTACTACTAGGTGATGATCACTTCCCACATCTGCGCCTCTTCTTACTTTCACGTCTTGTAGTGCATGTCTCCATCTGCCATTGATCATTATGTGATCTATCTGGTTTCTGTCTCGTCCGTTTGGTGATTCCCATGTTAACTTGTGCACTTCCTTGTGTGGAAAAAGTGTTCCTCCAATGACCAGGTTGTTAATACTGCAGAAGCTTGTTAATTTGTCCCCATTCTCATTTGCTGTTCCACTGCCGCATTTCCCCATTACTCTTTCGTTATAATTATTGTGTGCTCCCACTTTCGCATTTAGGTCTCCCATTACTATAATGAGATCGTACTGGGTGTAGTTTCCATTTTTTTGTTTGTACCTGTTGATAGAACTCGTCCTTGATCTCTTCATCGCTGTCGTTTGTTGGTGCATAGCATTGTATAATTGAGGTGTTGGCAAACCTCCCTCTTCTTCTTCTTCCGTCCTTAGCCAAAGACCGACCAAGCAGTCAGAGGCCATCACGCCTTGTGGCGTCTTAAGGGCAACAGCAGATTGATTTTCTCTGTTGTAGTTTCCCATCACGCCTAGCGGCGTCTTTAGGGCAACAACAAATAGATCCATCTGCCGTTGTTTCCGTAATCGGTGTGACAAGCCAACGGGTGATCAGCCCATTGGGCAAACCTCCCTCTTAGTCTTGCTCTTATCAGTCTGTTGTTGATGGGTTTCCATTCCAGTAAAGACCTTTGCATTTCTTTCTTCAGGATAATGGCTACACCTTCGTTGTGCTGACCATCCTCTCTGCCAGAATAAAGTAGTTTCCCCTGTAGCGGTTTTTATTCTCCCCCTACCTGTCCATCTGCTCTCGCTTATTCCCAGGATATGTATCTTGTAGTTCCTCATCTCTGCTGTGATTTGTCTCAGCTTTCCTGCCTCATTCATAGTTCTGATGTTCCAAAAACCAATTCTGGTTTCATGTTTTGTGGTCAGGGCATCCGTTTTCATGCCAGTGGCTTCCTTTCGGCTTTCACCACTGTCAGTCATACGAGCCTGAGACTCCGGATGTCCATCCCGCAGCAAAGTTTTTCCATTTATTGTTGTTTCCGTAACGTGCGATTTTTTTACATAGACGGGTGTCAGCCCTGTGCTAAAACCCCCAACCTGGAGGACCAGAGTACCAGCTTTTGTCTGACCCCTACCCACGCAGACCAGTCTAGCTTGGTTGAACCTACCAGGAGTAAATCTCCCACTGGCATAGCTCTGGGGATTGTCAGGGTACACAAGCTGCCATACTGCTTCAAGGTATAGGTACCATTGATGGCAGATCCTTCTATCTATCTCCCATTTATTTTGTCATGTGCATTGGGGTTTTCCTTTATTTCCTCGGCCTTGGATTTGTTTAGATCGACAAATCAGTCAGGTAAACTTTACTAGTTCACTTGAGTTATCATGGCTTAAGGTTGATGTTTAGCTTCACTGTTGCTGAATGGGCATAATTTGTACTAAATCTGCAGACAACACATGTGCCCTTGTGGTGGCCCAATGGCTATGGTGATCGGCCTTTATTTGACCTTAATGTGACCTTCACCTCTGGAGCAGACGTAACCACAAAATCAGTCAGGATTGGCTTCCGGACTGTGGAGCTGGTGCAAGAACCTGTGTCTAACAAGACTGAACAAGGTTTGTTTTTGATTTGTTAAGAATGCTTTAGGTGGGAAAATACCCCTAGAGCAGGGATCGGCAACCAGTTAATTGCAATCTACCAGTAGCTCATAGGGAATGATTTGGTAGATGTCTAGATGACGGAGGGGAAACAATTTTTAAAAGAATTTCAAATTGGAAATTTAGGACTAGACTTCTTCCTCGGACATTTAAAAGATCGATATCCCTGTGATTTTAGGTAATTTTTTTCCTCATTCCCAGTGAAAACTCATTAGCTAGATTACTGCAATTCACTTTTTTAAAGAACTGCATAAGATAGGAATGTAATCTTTGAAGTGAAGTTAGATTTCAGTAAAATATATATACGTTACCCAGATGGATCATCTGACAATCTGTTTGATGTGTGCGAGTTAATTATGCTCCAACTATGAAGCTGACATCATTGCAGTCAAAACAGTTTTATACCATCTGATGACTGTATTTGATGCCTTTCCATCACAGGCCAAAAATGTCATCTTTTTTACTGATGTAATGTCTGCCCTTCAAGCTCTAGAAGCCGCATTGAAGAACTGAATTAACCAAACTAGTCCAAGACGCTGATCAACTTATCACTTCCTATGGCATCAGAATAGTTGTGCAAAGGATCCCTGGACACTAAAATGCACCTGGTAATGACAGATCCCACGTCCTCAGAAGGGACCCTGATACTATTACAAGAACAGCAATGCTATGGACCCCTGAAGGAAAGCAAAAGAGAGGCCGACCAAAAACAACTTGGCGGAGAACTGTGGAGGCCGAGATGCAAAGAATGAACCAGAGTTGGGGCACTGTACGTAGGATGGCCGCCAACGGAACAAAGTGGAGTCAATTTGTTGCTGCCCTACAAGATGCCACCAAGCGTGATGGCCACTGACTGCTTTGACAGTTGGCGGCCATGGATCAAAGAAGAAGAAGAATGACAGAGCATACACATTAGCAAAGCAGGGAACAAGATGAGAACAGCCACACACAGCAACAACTCTCCAAACAGCCACACACAGCAACAACTCTCCAAACAGTCACACACAGCAACAACTCTCCAAACAGTCACTCACAGCAAACAACTCTCCAAATAGCCACATTACTCATTGTTATTGTTAATCAGAATCGACGTCCTTGCACTCCGGGCAAACCCATAGGTGCTTGGTCTCCAGCAGCAAATGTCGAAGATATGAATGCTAATTGTTTCTGTTGCGCACTGGTTGTATACACGGCGGATGCGTCGTCTCATACGTCCATCCCTGCTGGTCTTACGTTTGATGCCAAATTCCAGCAGTCTTAGCCTTGATGATTCATGGATTGCAGGGTCATTCTCTACTAGATGAACATGAATCGCCCTCAGTATTTCTTCCTTATCCATGGCCAATGCACCATTTATGGGTGCTTTTGAAGCTGAAGCTATTCTGTCAGCTCTTTCATTGCCACGTACCCCGGCATGACCAGGACAGTAGATCACAACTCATAAGAACAATAAAAAAACAAATTGAGGGTCCATGTGTTGCTTGATCTTCATCTACCTCTCTTACCCTGGGGATTAGGAAAAAAATAGTGAAAACTCGTAACCTAGGGGATCGTCAAAATCAAAGTACCCTGGGGATTCCAGAAAAAGGACTGCTTGTTAATGCTATCAACAGGTTTCCTCAGTGCATGTCCTAACCATCTCCAGCGCCTTCTTCTCATCACTGATTCAACTGGCACTTGTCTAGTTCTTGTCATTCAGTTCCACATTGGTGATCTTGTTATACCACTTCCATCCTTCTATTCTATGTAAAAAACCATTTATGATAGTCTGCAACTTCTTGGTTGTAGTTCCTTAGTACTGGTTGTTGTTGATTTGAATCTACGTCTCTACATTCTAGGCAAACCTATCAGTGCTCAGTCTCACTCAGCAAATGTCGAAGGGTATGACATACATGCCACATGCTATGGTTTACCCATAATCTGTACATGGTGTTTGCTTTTTCAGATGTGAACACCCTGTACATAATTTCTGTACACGTTTTCTAACCCATGTGTCTCAGATTTTTTTTAAGGTCCTATTGAACACAGGGTTTCCCAGTCTGTTAGTGATAATTAAGTGCAGAAATAGACTAAATGATGACACCATCACATTATTTTTACAGTGTAAAATAAACTCAGACATTTATTGTTAGGGTTTTAAAATAAGTGAAGACGTGCTTTAAAAGGCAAAGTCTCTGTGCCTCATTTATAATGCAGCCCACTGTAATTGAAAATATTTTTACACGAATTAACTCTTTTGATATGTTTTTTTCAGTCTATATACAGGTTTTGCGAGTCTTTGTAGAGGGTTTTGGATTTTTTGTACAGGTTTTTCATCTCCGAGGTGTGGCATGTATGGGGTATGAATGCTAATTATTCACGTTGCATGCTGGTTGTATGCACGCCGTATGCATCCTTTCTTACGTCCATCCCTGCTGGTCTTACGTTTGATGCCAAATTGCAGCAGTCTTTGCCTTGGTGATTCATGGATTGCAGTGTCATTCTCTACTAGGCGATCATTAATTGTCCTCAGTATCTCTCCCTTATCCATATCCACTGTACCTTCTATATGAGTGCTCTTGAAGCTAGTCTGTCAGCTCTTTCATTGTTGTGTACCCTGGCATGATCAGGACAGTAGATCCACACCAGTTCCTGAATATTTGAGGCTTCTATGGAAGTTTTCCATTCATGCCGGAGCCATCCACTTTGGACCTTCTAAAGCATGGATTGTGAGTCTGATACAATATTGTTTATTAGTATTAATTAGTATTAATCTTTGGTCTAGCTATTTATGTTTCTCTTTTTTGTCATTACAGGTTTAAGTTTCTACTACCGAATAAATGGCATCCCAGTATTTCTCAAAGGAAGTAACTGGATTCCTGCCGACAATTTCCAAGAGAGAATAACCTCAGACAGACTTAGATTATTGCTGGGGTCGGCAGCTAATGTCAGCATCAACTCACTGCGTGTCTGGGGTGGAGGTGTAAGTAATTTTATATATGGTTATACAATATTACATGCTGTTTCTCTCCTCTTCTTCCCCTCCTCCTCCCCCCCCTCCCCCCCCCCCCCCGATATGAAAAACCTGTACAAAAATCTGAAAACCTGTATAAAAATCCAGAAAACCTGTAGCCTGCAAAAATATATTAACACGACCCATGCAAACAAAAACAAAAAAACCATACTCCTACCATTTTGTTCTTTGAGAAACCAAAGGAGCATTGTTTTTGTCACACAATTTTTTTCCGTAAGTTATTGTTTACTGCGTTTTCCTTGTTTGTACATTTGGTACAATTCTTCACGTTGGATATAATAAGAAACTCAATACGGAGCATTACATCTTAACAGTTCTTCCTATTGGTCAAGTATTTAGGCCCTTTAATGCTTCACTATGACTTTTGCTGTGAACCCATCATTTCTGACGTCCGTGACCAGATAAACTAGATCTAGAATATGTTTAGGTCACTTATTTCCTACAAAGTCACTTATTTTAACTCTTTCAGTTCCAAGCAAAAAAATGGGTTTGGCCCAAACAAAAATGGCCACCCAAGTGCGTTTTTTTTTGTTGTTGTTTGGAAATAATTTAAAAAAATGTTCAAATGCATAAATAACTTTGTTGTTGTATATGAAACTGAAGGTACATGGATGTACTTTACTCTTGTGCTACAAGTATAAAAGCTTTCATTGAAAAATTATTACTTATCGAAGGTAAAATAGAGGCTGAAAGAATAAGCCAGTAAAAAATTAGAGCACAAGCTTTCATTATAATTCAAAGTCGTCATCCTTATCCTGTGAATAAATACTACAGTCTGAATTATTATCACTATTCAAAATGTCTTCAAATAAATTCCTGGCTTGGTCTGATGTTAATCTTCTAAGTCTACTAAAAGCAGATGGCGTGGCCATTTGATCTTATAAAATATGCGCTTAAAAATCTTAAATTAAAGTCAAACAATGAAAACACGTCCTCTCTTCAACACATGAGGTATTTACAGAAAGTTCTTCCTGTCAGAAATCACGGCTTGGGTTGTTAAAATTAGAAAACAGATCTAGAAAAGATACAACATCAGATTAATCAGCTCCTGGGTCAAATGGGTCTAAAATGAAAACCAATTTATCGGCTTTTGGGACTTGAAGAGTTAACAAATGTATGCTGTATTGACTATTTTCTATCTTTGATCTGTCATCAGTATTATTAGGAATAAGTATTTCCCTAGATTCACTTTCATTATTGTCAGAGTCTAAATCAGGCCTGTATTCAATACCCACATCTGATTCAGCTACATCAAATAAAAGTCGCCTCTCAGCTCCCAAAGCAAATATTCCATCACCCGGAAAGCCATGACTCAAAATAAGAAAAAATTGTGAAAAATCATAATATCAATCGATTTGGTAAACAATTCATTTAAAAAAAACGGAAGCTTCACCTGTACCGGAAATACTGAAAGTATGCACGGCTGTACATATCTGAAAATGAGAAAAACCTGTACAGATTACGGCTAACCCATACTACTTGGCATGTATGATACAATCATCATCATCATTATTTTCCGTTGCAGCTTCTTACAGAGCATGGAGCTACCACTGCAGCTGGTTGCCTTGCAGGAAGCCAGTAGTGATGGAAGTGGGGAAAAGGATTTGAATGAATGAATAAACATGCACATAAAGTGGTATCATCATCTTCACTTTCCTTTTGTCTCCCTGTGAAGCATAATGCCACCACAGCAGCCAGCATCCTTGCCAGAAGTCTGCACCAATGCACTGGTGTGCTCTGTCCGTGGCAGTTTCTGTAACAGTTTGTTTTGCATGGTAAGGTTGCTAGCTATTACGTGTGGATTATCTAGCAACAGAGCAACAATGCATTTACAAACGAATAGACGAAACTTCACAACTAACATGAATTATTATAAAGAACAATCAGTAATCGGAATCATCGGTGAGGTTGCTCGAACCGGAAATACTACTGAATGAAATTTACAAAATTAACCCTATAGAACATTCAATGTGCGGTCATCTTTCAATGACATGTTATCGCTAGCATTGAATCGCCACCCAACCTTCCCGCAAAGGCATAACATGAATAGTAAAAATGGAAACAAAAATTGACAGAAGGATTTACCAGCACATAACTGGACAAAAAACGCATAAAAATACAGGCCACATCTGAAAAAAAAGGGATTCGCCAGATGCTCGCTTGGAGACAAATGCAGTGCTGCCTAGAGACTATGGTGTAACAATGACGTGTAGACAATACTGGTACAGCAAACAGTGACCACGAAAATCAAATGAAGACGAAGGCAGACTTGACCGACGACATCTGGAGGTGAACTTGAGTAGAAACGAATAGTGCAGACATGGCAAAAGTTGACGTTTGAACAGGAAAGCCGGCAGTCATGCGCAGTTCTTACAAAATTATGTAAATCAGGGTCAACGAAGAAATGTCATATAAGTTGAACTGGACAAATTATGAAGAAAAATGTCCTGAAACGTCGATCTAGATCTTCCTCTTGGTCCTCCTCTTGATCTTCTTTTTAATCGCTCCCCACACTGGCCACCAAAATTGTTGCGTATGGATTATCTTCTTGTAGTTAGGTTTGGGTGAGAATATAAAGTCACAAACGTACATGCATCATACTGATAAAACACGAATGGAGACGGGTATGGTCGTTACAAGACATCACTGGCCGAAGAACACAAGTAGTTGGTCAGAGGGTCCACAAATCATCTTCAACATTTAATCTTCTTCAGGAACAACTCCATCATGGAAAAAAGGTCCAGGCATATATATAAGGCATACATCGTAGTTAATCTTTCATCTGTCTCGTCTCAATCATTCAGTTCTGACCGCTATACTAGAGGTGCATACGAACGATGACCACCCAAGGAATGTGGACCGGACAACGTGAATGTAAAAATACTTGAATATACCTTCATTAATAGTTGGTACTACTTGATAAGTTCTGAATCATCTTATATAACATAGTGGCGGCCTTCGAAGTCAAATATGCCACTTAAATAATATCTTCCTCTGCAATACTTGGAGCTTGAATAAAACATGTCTTACTATGAAGACTGGAAGTAACGAAAGGCCAAGAATATTAGCCGTTAGCATAAATTAGTGCAAAACGCGTTACGTCATTAACCACTGGTGACATATTAAATATGCAGCGTTCAATAACGTCATTAACCACTGGTGACGTATTAAATATGCAGCGTTCAATATAAATTAAAACCTGTGCAAAAACATGAGTTACCACAGAGAGACATATTATTTCAAAATAATTGGTAATAGCCTATGTGTGACAACATACAACATATATTAATATTCATTCTTTAACACTAGCCCTAAGCATCCTATATATAAAATCCCAGCTTTTTCTGTCAGTACGTAACGCTAAGGGATGCACCTTTGGTTGAAAGCTAGACATTAATAAGTGTATTGTTTCCCTTATATGTACTCTCCCAAAAATAGTAACACTTACCAAAGAAGAGTGAGCAAATGACGGTGTGCACAAAAATATATTTATAGAATGTGTGATCACGTATACACACATTGGGATTCTCACTGCTGCTACGTAGTTTGTGTACTGTGGTGATGCATAGAGGGGTTTTAAAAATACTTTTGAATAAGTAAAATTGCCGTTAGGTATTGGTGCTTTTGAATGTAATTCCCGTCTTATGACTGGCTTCTACACTAGTGACCTAATATTACTTACTTAGTCGTTCCCTTCTACCATGAGGTGTAGAGGTTTGGAAGAGAGAGCGCCAGACTATCCTATCGGCTGTCTTCCTCCTGGCCTGGTTCCATTCTAGTCCTCGGTCCTTCAAAGATTGTCTAATGTTGTCCTCCCAGCGGACTCTGGGGGTCTGGATCCTTGGCTCTTTGTTTCCCATGCTTGTCATGGTAGCTGATCTTCTCCCATTCTGCAGACATGGCCAAACCATCTTAGTTGGGACTGTTCTACTTGGGTCTGCAGGGGGTGGGATTTAAGGCCTTGATGTATCGTCTGGTTGCGGACCATGTCTCTTCTTGTTACTTGAACCACCTTCCTCAGATACCTCATTTCTGAGGTTTGGATCTGGCTTTTGTGGGTTGTAGTCATTAATTAGTCAGTTCTAAAGACACGCCTGAGGGAGCAGTAGTCGTATTCTTTGATCTCCTTAAAGACTCTTGGGGAAGGGGGGGGGGGTGTCAGAGTGGCTAAGAGGTCTGGCGTCCGCCTCTAATTCTTAAGGTACCATGTTCGGTTCCCAGTACAGGGAATATATTTGATGGAAATTTTTTTCAGAACCAGTGGGTCCTAATGATACTCCACCCTGACCTCATGGGTAGTGAGATCAGATGCATAGCCTTCTTGGATAAGAGTGAAAAAATAGGAGGCCCCGTGTGAAAATTGCGCACGCTAAAAATCCCTCGGCAGTTGGAAATTGTAAAGAGTAGCCTCCCGTGGCAGAATTTACAAAATGACCTACCCACCACAGAAATATTGATAGAATGTGTGATTCCTGTATACACACATTGAGTTCCTTGCCAGTGCTACAGAGTTTGTGCACTGTGCTGGGATCATCCTTGTGTGATCTAAGGGAAGAGTTATGCGTGTGCAAAGAGGATGGTCCTTCAAACCAAACCAAATACCCCTGGGAACTACATGGGGTACCCTTATAGTAATCATCTGTTAAGACGTACTTGATGATGCATAGTCCTGTTCTTTGTCTCTTCAAAGACCCTCACAAACGTCACAGGGCATATCATCATCACCTTTTCCCTTTTATTTGATCCCTGCTGAGCATAAAGCTACTACTGTAGCTGGTCCCCTTGCTGGAAGCCTGCACCAGAGATTTGAACTGTGAAGCGTGAATTTCATATGACAAGTTGTGTTCTTGAACAAAATCAGAGTCGCCTTGTGATGGTTCACCAACGGGCTGATCACCCGTTTGCCAGTCACTTCGATTACGGAAACAACAGCAAATGGATTGATTTGCCATTGCCCTAAAGACGCCAATAGGCGTGATGGGAAACAATGGCAAAGAAAACCTATCTGCTGTTGCCCTAAGATGCCACTAGGCGTAATGGCCACTGACTGCTTTGACGGTCGGTGGCTAAGGACGGAAGAAGAAGAAGAAGTTGTGATGGTTCATGTAATAAAGTTCCATTTTTCATTACTTTGGTAGGTTTATGAATCTGAAGAGTTCTACCAGCTGTGCGATGAACTGGGCATCATGATTTGGCAAGATCTTATGTTCAGCGTAGCCCTTTACCCAACATACCCGGCATTTTTAAATTTGGTCACTATAGAAGTTACCCAACAGGTAAGTGTCTTAGGGCTTGGACAATTTCAAGTGCAGACTTGTAGTTTTAGAACATAGTTCTTTATTTCGGAATGTGGACTATTTTAATCATATGTTTATGGTTTAAGGCTTTTGATCTTTACCTTGGAACTTGGACTATTTTAAGCATAGACTTGTAGTTTCAAAACATGGTTCTTTATTTTGGAATCTGGACTATTTTAATCATATGTTTATAGTTTAAAGCTGTTGATCTTAACTATGGAACTTGGACTATTCTAAGCATAGACTTGTAATTTTAAAACATAGTTCTTAATTTTGAAATGTGGACTATTTTAATCATAAGTTTATAGTTTAAGGATGCTGATCTTTATCTTGGAACTTAGACAATTTCAAGCATAGACTTGTGGTTTCAAGCTGCTGTTCTTTGTCTTGGCACTTGGACTATTTTAAGCATAGACTTGTAATTTTAAAACATAGTTCTTAATTTTGAAATGTGGACTATTTTAATCATAAGTTTATAGTTTAAAGCTGTTGTTTATCCTGGAACTTGAACTATTTCAAGTATAGACTTGTGTTTTCAAGCTGCTGTTCTTTGTCTTGGCACTTGGTAAACCAGTTCAAGCTATTGTTCTTTATCTAGGAACATGGACTGTTTCAGGCCTACACATGTAGCTTCAAATCATTTCTATCTTGAAAGTGACAAAAGCTTTCTACCCTCTTGTTTAAGCCATCACGTTTGTTTTATATCTTTCATGTTTGCTCTCTGTCTGTCTGTCTGTCTGTCTGTCTGTCTGTCTGTCTGTCTGTCTGTCTGTCTGTCTGTCTGTCTGTCTGTCTGTCTGTCTGTCTGTCTGTCTGTCTGTCTGTCTGTCTGTCTGTCTGTCTATCTATCTATCTTTCATCCCTTCCTTTCCTATTGTTCTACTAGGACTCATAGATTGACATTATCTGTTTTTATAAATTCTTTAATTAACCATAAACCTCTGAATCTTAAGTGAATACAAAAAGCAAGAGGAGCTTTCATTGCCTCACACAAAATATATGGAAACCAAAAGAAATCAAGTCACAAAAACCACAAAAATAAGAATGTTCAACTCAAATATTAAAGCAGTCATGTTGTATGGCTGTGAAACATGGGGAACAACAAATATGACAACCAAAAAAGTTACAGACCAGATGGCATAGGACAGAAAAGTGTGGCATGGATTTGTTGAAAGCCTACACTCCTTATGGAAATTTTTTTTTTTTTTTTTTCGTACGCCCGCTAATATCGGCACACTAGGCGTGATGTGGTCAGCATCACGCCAGCCACCTTTAACCTTCCCAGAGTTGCTCTGGTACCCAATTCATGAGGCTGGGTTGACCCATGAAGCCGTTTGCGGTCTAAAAAAAAATCCCACCTCAACTGGGGATCGAACCAAGACCGCCAGTGCACTAACCACTGCACTACTGCGGCTCTCCTTATAGAAATTAAAAGGTAATAATGATGATCAGAATCTATGATGTTATTGGTGCTGATGCATTTAGTAATTTGCCCTACAGTTTCTGGGGATTGGCGGGGGGTGGGGGGGGGGGGTTGTCTCCGAGGAGAGAAAGTAAGAATATAACTTCTTCCTCAGGCATGTCCTATGAGGTAGCTGATATGCTGTTGTGCATGGGCTGGCACACTCATGCATGTCAAATAAGTTTCTGCACAAACCACTGCTGCAAGGTGCACATGAATGTTTTGGTGTTGGTTTTCTGCACAGGGGATCAGCAGCAGTTGTGGCATCATGCTCCAGAAGAAGCAATAAAAAAAGGGAAGTGACGATGATGATGATAGCGAGTATGATCGAGTGATTTCTTCAGTAGACATATTGTGTTGTCATCAGATATGTAGAACTCTTCGTGATTTCTTCAGTAGACATATTGTGTTGTCATCAGATATGTAGAACTCTTCGTGATTTCTTCAGTAGACATATTGTGTTGTCATCAGATATATATAATTCTTTGTGATTTCTTCAGTAGACATATTGTGTTGTCATCAGATATGTAGAACTCTTCGTGATTTCTTCAGTAGACATATTGTGTTATCATCAGATATGTAGAACACTTCATGATTTCTTCAGTAGACATATTGTGTTGTCATCAGATATGTAGAACTCTTCGTGATTTCTTCAGTAGACATATTGTGTTGTCATCAGATATGTAGAACTCTTCGTGATTTCTTCAGTAGACATATTGTGTTGTCATCAGATATGTATAATGCTTTGTGATTTCTTCAGTAGTGTCACGGCGCTATTTTGGCCATGCGATTAGCTGCTTGTTCGGAAGCTGCCGAATGGGCTGGCAAAAATAGACAAACAATTGGGGTCACGTGACCAGCAGGAAATTTGGGCACCAAGGGATTTTTCAGCGCCAAGATGATTCATCGTTTGACCACCATCCTGTGTGGATGTATCTATGCCAGCTTGTATGCTGTTCATCTTTTGTGGAAAATTAGAAACTTACCCACCACAAAAATATTTATATAATGTGTGATTTATATATACACACAGTTGGATTCTCGCCGGTGCTATGGAGTTCATGCACTGTGCTGAGATCCTCCTTGTGTGATCTAAGGGAGAAGATCGGAGCACTGATGGAGTTGTCCGCGTGCAATGAAGATAGTCCTTAAAACCAAACCAAACCATTTAGCCTGAAACACTTTGAAACAAAAAAACAAGACATGATTTTATCAAGGTCAATCTTTGGAGGTTTCAATGTTTCTTAAGTAGATCCCCATGCATCCTAGTTGGCCTACCAATGATGGCCTACTAATGATGTAACAGAAATCTTAAGGTGAAAGTCTCTACAGGAGTGAAGCTTGAAGTGTCAGTATGAGAAGAATGGTTTATGTAAGTCCTGTTTTCATTATTTCAGCTGAGGAGACTAAAATCACGTACGTCAATCATTGTTTGGGCAGGCAACAATGAGAATGAAAGTGCTTTGAAGCAAAATTGGTTTGGATCGTACTCAGATTATGCACTTTACTACAAGGACTATGTTCAGCTGTACGTAAACACAATTAAACCAATAGGTGGGTCATGTTAGTGTATGCCTCTGCTTCTGCCTTTTATTTCAGCTGCCCTATGCAACTTTAGTTGTAATTTTTGTAGTTTTAAGTTTCTACGGGATGGGTTAACCAGCCTTATGACCAACCCTCCTTGATGTCCTTTTACGACATGCATTGTAGGTCAGAGTGTTACTATACTTTGTTTCCGCCTTCAGGTCCAGTAGCTGTAATCAGATGCAAGACAAAATTAAACTACTTGATGAGAGATCACAGCAAGTGGGTCTGAAAATACACAGGGAGAAAACTAAGATAATGAGAATAAATGCAGGTAGCAATAAGAAGTACCCAAAGAGCAGCAGCTGGGAGACTATTTCAGGCCATAATTCGAGGATTCCTCAGCAAAATAGAAGTTGGTAAAATGACAAAGATGGCTGTATACCGCTCCACTTATGTCCCAGTCTTGACGTATGGATGCAAGTCATGAGTAATGACTACAACCCACAAAAGCCAGCTCCAAACCTCAGAAATGAGGTATCTGAGGAAGGTGGTTGAAGTAACAAGAAGAGACATGGTCTGGAACCAGACGATACTTCAAGGCCTAAATACCCAACCCCTGCAGACCCAAGTAGAACAGTCCCAACTAAGATAGTTTGGCCATGTCTGCAGAATGGGAGAAGATCGGCTACTATGACAAGCATGGGAAACTAAAAACCAGGGATCCAGACCTCCAGGATGACCCAGAGTCAGCTGGGAGGACAACATTAGACAATCTTTGAAGGACCGAGGACTAGAATGGAACCAGGCCAGGAGGAAGACAGCCATTCGGATAGTATGGCACTCTCACTTCCAAACCTCTATACCTCATAGTAGAAGAGGAACGACTAAGTAAGTAGCAGTAACAAGATTGTACTGGAAGAAACACCACAACAAGATGTAGAAACACACATATACCTTGGCCAGGGTGACCATATCGTTCAACGCAAAAAGGAGGACAATGTTAACTTTTTTTGTCATGGAAAGGAGGACACTAATGAAAAAAGTAGGACATACTTATTTTAAATAATAAATGACAGTGAAACTTATTTATTACACATGAAACAATAATTTCATCAAATCATCTTGATTTTGTGTCTATTGATATATTAAGATGATAAAAAATCGTCTTTAAAAACGCTTGATTACTTTTTAAATACACACAGAAACATTGTCACATAAATAACACTAGCGGTTGTTCTGGTTCTGGCGCATGTAAATTTGTTGGCACTTTCTGAATGATGGAAAGCGTTTTAAAGTACAGTCTACTGATTTCAAATTATTTTTATGTTTCACAGTATAAAACACAAAAGGGTCTTCTGTAGCAGTTACTTTTTTGGTTCTGTGCTTGTTTGTTTTGAAAATAATGTCAGCTTTGATTGCGAGCTTTCAGACACACGTGCTTTCCTGTGATGTTCATGTTTTCGTGTATGTGTGGGTTTCTTTGTGCAAGTGTTTTCTTCTTTTTTAATCAGCAGCAACTTTATTGCTACTGACACAAATGTGCCACCACTGCACACGAGACATTCTACTTCTAAATCTTGCTGACCTCTGGCAAAACATGGACATTTATTTTTCAATTTATCTGCGAATACATAATTTTTATGCAAACCACAAGGTCTTTTATATTTGGATGCGCCCTAATATAACCGACAGACCAAATGTCTAAGTCTAAAGATGTGCACCTCGCAAAAACAAGGCAAAATCCAATTGTTAAAAATGTTGGCACTTGTAGTAGACTTGTGTAATAAATATACAGGGTGGTCATAAAGTCTTTCCCTGATTTCAAATTTTTACGAGATCCTCCAGATGTTAAAAGCATCAAAGCTTGGTATATAAAGTTTACGGACACTGTCAGCGTCGGTGACATGCCCAGAGCAGGTAGGCCTCGTGTGAGTGAAGAAACTGTGGACACAGTGCGCACAGCGTTTCAACCCAGTCCTCAGAAATCAACCTATCGTGCCTCAAGAGAACTTGCAATCCCTCGAATATTAGTGTTGAAAATCGCAAATTTTGAAATCCACAAATAGCATTAAAAAACTGTTTTAGTTCTGGAATAATTTCCAAAAAACCAAGTGTCTCTGCACAGAATACTTTTTTTTCCTTAAATTTTTGAACTCAGGGAAAGACTTTATGACCACCCTGTATAATGTCATTAATTAATGTTTAATTTGATATTAAAGTTAAAATTATTTGTAATTTGCAATAGACAACGAGGTTTTAAATGACTAAACCTCATACAGTCTTATCATTCAAAGTGCATTCTTGGATAGCAGGTGTCAATAAAATAGAGTGAAAATGTGATTATAATCTTATTACTGATAAACTATCCAATAACATGAAAGCTTGTGGGATTGTTGATACATGGTTTGCTGGATTCTGAGGAAATTCAGTCGGAAGCGAAATTCAAATGGAGAATTTTCAAAATGGCATCTTGCGTCTTTCATATAATTTAGTAAATCGCGAAAAAGCCGGACATTTCAACATTTTTAAAAAAATCCAGCCGGACGCACAATTTAGGCATGGAAAGCCAGACAAATCTAGCCAAATCTGAAAGTATGGTCACCCTAACCTTGGCAGCAATATAGACACAGTTGGAGGTACAGACAGTGATATCAAAATAAGAATACAAAAGGCTAGAGAAGCTTTCATTGCATTGAGGAATATTTGGAGATCAAAAGAAATCAGGTCCAACTCAAAAATCTGAATTTTTAAATTTAAATGTCAAGTCAGTCCTATTGTATGGCTCTGAAACATGGAGAACTATAAAAACAAGAACCAAAAAGCTACAGATATTCATAAATGAATGCTTGCGTAGAATAGAAGGATTGAAGTGCGACAAGATCCCTAATGTGGAACTGATGACAAGAACTGGACAAGTGCCAGTGGAACAAGAGATGAGATAAGGCGCTGGAGATGTGTGTTCTTTTCTCTTCTGCATGTTGTGAGAGCTTCTTTTTGTCCAGTCTGAGGTGGCGCCATAGGGAGCATCACCACTTCGTGCAATCGGCAGCTTCATCCTCCCGGGTTCCTGGATTTGTGTCCAATGCCTTTATGTCTCTCTTACACACATCTTTCACCAACGGGCTGATCACCCGTTTGCCAGTCACTTCGATTACGGAAACAACAGCAAATGGATTGATTTGCCGTTGCCCTAAAGACGCCAATAGGCGTGATGGGAAACAAAAGAGGAATTACAATATAGATAATCTAGGACTCTGCAAGACAAAGTAGAAAGGCTTAGAGAGGAAGAAACATAACAGGAGTAGTAGTGCTGTCCTTGGGACATGAGGAAGAAAGTACCCAAAACAGTGAAGGGGCGGCTCTAAGGAAGCACAGAAAGTGCTCATAGAATGGGAATCAGTGGAACCCAGAATTATAACAGCAACATTCAAAACAGTCAAAACGAAGAGAAAGGTAAACATTATCCAATGTAATGCACCAGCCAATGACATAGAAGAATCTAATTTTACGCCAGACATAAAAACACGTTGAGTTTAATTTGAAAGACATGAAGATAGTTTATTGTTGCAGTCGGTAAAACTTGCTTTTGAGGTATCAAAGTAATCAGTTTTATGTCATGTTATACTATCAAAGTAAATGGAACAGTTTTAAAACAGGTCAGTAGATTCAAATACCTGAGCACATTAATAACAAAGGATGGAAGATGAATCTCAGAAGTGAAGAGCAGAATAGCTCAGGCAAAAACAGCATTCTATAAAATGAAAAGTATTTTATGCAACAATTCTTTGTCATTGGAAGTAAGAAAGAGAGTTCTTCTATGTTCTGTAGAACCAAACCTGACATATGGGAGTGAGTCATGGACTATTAGTAAACAAGTAGGGAAGGCACTAAAGGCAACAGAAGAATGTTAAAAATACCAAGGACAGCCAAAAATGGTAATGAGGATGTCCTGAAAGAGGCCAATGGAAACTTATTTCACAGGTTAGAAAGAAGCAATCCACATTTTTTGGGGCATGTTATGACAAGAGGAAAGGTGGAATATATCGTAACAACAGGTAAGATTGAAGGTAAAAGAGATAGAGGAAGACAAAGAGAGCAAATACTGGACAATAAATTAAGGGGCTGCTGTAAAACTGGTAAGGATATATATATATATATAAATAAATAAAAACAAATAGAAAGGTATTAAATCGGTTTTACAAATTAACGGTACACAGGAAACACGGGACGTTTCGGGTTCCACTCTTCGTCAGCCACAGTTACAAACAGGCAACAAGGGCAAGAAATATAGATGTGTAATATATATTAACACAGATGAAGAGCAATAATAAAGCAAGGAAACTACACAACCAAAAAGAATGAATAAGTACAAGAAATTCAACAACTAACATCAGAAGCAGAAAATGGAATTACAAAACAAGAAGACCTGCTATAAAACTCTGCTGAAAGAATCAGGCAAGTAATGAACACTAATTTCAATGGCGTCCAACAAATACTGGACAGTTTGACACCATGGCATGAAAAGAAGTCAACAGCAGAATTGATAAATTGTACTGGAAACAGGAAGTTGTGGAGAGACATGATCTCCTACGCCACTAGGCATGGTACTTGAAGAAGAAGAATAATGATTTGAACTTTTTGTTTATGCGTACTTGATGATTCGTCGATTGCAGTGTCATTCTCTAACAGACGAACGTGAATTGCCCTGAGTATTTCTTCCTTATCCATGGCCAATGCACCTTTTATGGGTGGTCTTGAAGCTAGCCTGCCAGCTCTTTCATTGCCACGTACCCCGGCATGACCAGGACAGTAGATCCATATCAGGTCTTGAAGATTTGATGCTTTTATGGAGGTTTTCCATTCATGTTGAAGCCACTGCTGTAGGAGTGTGTGAATTCTTGGTGCAGGCTTCATACTAGGGGACCCCAGCTACAGTGGTAGCTCTGAGCTCTGTCAGGAGTGCAAAGGAAAATGATGATTTTGATATATAAATATTGATGGTCTGTCGTGTGGTCTGGTCACATCCATATTACTTGATGTATGATTTCATGTGGAAATGTGCTTCCTCCAGTAGCCGGTTGATTTGGAGCATGGAACTTACTTACTTAGTCGTTCCACTTCTACCGTGAGGTGTAGAGGTTTGGAAGAGAGAGTGCCAGACTATCCTATCGGCTGTCTTCCTCCTGGCCTGGTTCTATTCTAGTCCTTCAAAGATTGTCTAATGTTGTCCTCCCAGCGGATTCTGGGTCGTCCTGGAGGTCTGGATCCCTGGCTCTTAGTTTCCCATGCTTGTCGTAGTAGCCGATCTTCAAGCAGAGTAGTGACTGATAAACACATATTTGGAGAATATGTCTTCCCTTCCTTTGTGAATAATACTCCATTTTCATTCCTTATCCCAAGTATGTGTCTTCCCATGATATCTTCTAAGCTGCTGTTGTCTTTTCATATCTTGCATTTAGGTCGCCCATCAAAATTGTATTTTCTTCCTTTTTGATCTGTGAGATATTTTTGTAGTCTGGTGTAAAATTCTCCTATGGTGGATTCTTCTTTTGTCATTTTGTTGATGCCTATCATTGGATGATGTCTATCTTTATTTACTTTTATTTAGCTGTTTTGAATGTTGATCATTGTTGTTTTCCATTCTGATGATATGTTTGATATATCTATTGTGGTCAAGTTTATTGCTTGGGTGTGATTTTCTTTCAGGCATTCAATGAATAATTGCAACAGCAAATCCAGTAAGTGTAGACGAATACTGCCGTCTGCTTCTCACAAAGTTTAATGACATTCCAAAGAAACATGTAGCTCCACATTAATGATTTGATTCATAGTTAATATATCTCAATGGGCTAGCTACATTGGGCTATCATAGCTTGTGTAGTAATGAATAATATGTGCCATCAGCAGAGTCTAAGTCCACGCATCAATTATTTGCGAACATAATCGTCCGTTAATATAGTATAATCACAAGCATACTTCTCTGTAAACATGTAGACACATCTTTGGCACTCAATACAGTGAAATATCATATGAGAATTGCGGTCACATCAGCGGACATCAATTACATAAACCGGAGCTTTCACGCACACAGCCAAAACAGAACTCTACTTCTGCTCTGCACGCGCTTCTACATAATTGTTTAATGTGACGTCATTTTTAATCAAGAGGCACTCCATTTGTTGGTAGCGTTATCAGTCTATTATTTTTAATCAAGCGGCGCTCCATTTTGAGCACCGCGATGCTTCCAAAATCTTGAACGTATTGCGGTGCACAAAAAGAGGCGTAACAATCATATTATTCTTAGTCCCATTGCTTCCCATTCTTTGAATGCTTCTAGTGCTTCCTTTTATAGCATTAGGCGCACACGCTGATGTCAGCTTTCTTCTTCAAGTCCTGTGTACAGCATCATTTCTCCTGTGTTCAGTTTATTCTTTTCTACTAACTCCCACCTTGTTTCAGGCAGTCCCAGGATATCTGTCTTGCAGATCTGACCAGCCTCAAGAGTACCCAGGGTTAAGGAGTTGGCCAAAAAGATTTTCCGACTCCGGAAATTTAGACGTATAACTTCGACTACAGTTTTTTTTAAACTAGTGATATGGCATAAAATTATGCACTGTGGTGAAGTGGGATGTTATAAATATTTATAGGGGACTTAGTGTACTGACTGAGATCAGCTGTGAAGGTATCTATATCTAATAAGAGTAGTGTATTATAGATAACCTTACTTGCTGCCACATATGTATACCTCAGTCAGAATTATTCTGGAATAGTGTGATGACTACGTTATATGTCTAGGGTATATGTATGATGAAGTGTAAGTCATAACAACAACAGACAGATAAACAATTTAATTTATTCCACCACACTTGACAACACTGTGACACTCACATACATAAAACACTCTACGAGGATATCTTAAAGGAGTCACTGATAACTTTTCAAATAACAATATGTATTCAGTGCTGTCATGAATGTATATGTGTCCTGATTCAAATACAAAGGGAACCAGGAATCACAATCAATTTTAATTACAAGTTATATGTACAGAATTTATTAATATGAATCTTGTAGTGACATATATTTTTAATAGTATCCTATGTGTGTCAGTTGTGTAGTAGTAATATGAGGTAATACTGTTTTGTTTTGTTCAAGCTCTGTTGGTATTTGTCATCATGACTTCAATAGTTTGTCTTTATTGGAACTAGTATTGGAGATGTTCTCAGTTCCTGATATTAAAACAATTAAATTCCCCTCTTAATTTTATTTTACACTGTCATTTTAAGATGGGGGTACATAATGTTGAGCTCCATGGCCACACTCTCTTATCTTTCGTGATGACTGCAGTAAAAGACTCCTCTGCTCGATTACTTTAATGAGTTCTGGAGTCACCCCACTGGTTGCTATATGGACCAAGGAGTATGCTGTCTGCCTCTGGCTTCAGCAAAGCTCTGACCAGGTGCTGCTCAATAACTTTAAGACCACGGTCCCTGAAACAAGAAGGTTGTACCTCCTACTTCAGAACTATTTATACTGTATTTCTACACTGAGCACAATACATCACAAACATTGAGTTCAGAGCATTAGGCCAACTGTCAGCTTCATCTGAAATACTTTATACCAGTATTTCCCTCCCTAATGGTTACCACGCCTCTGCAATTCCAGCATTATTTCTTTCTAGTCAATAATCTAGGTGTCAGTGTACTGTTTGGCCATTCCATGCAGTTTTACTTTCCTCCGACACCCTCTGTTCAGGCTGGAGCAATATAGGCTTTACATCATGTTCGCTACTGAACTACACATATATACAGGCATAAATTAACAATTTACATTCAATTTTCATTAAAAGATATTGAATATTTCAAGCTTACCACAATTCATAGAAATAATAAACAGTTTCGTTGACTGGCAATGAATATAGCACAACTCCGATCTGCCGATGTCCCAGGCTTTATTTTATGAAAAAATATACACTGGTGCTCAACGCACTGCTTCTTAGTAGGTTTATTACAAGATGTGGCAATGAACAGACGCTCTGAATTGAGTATATTCGCAGCTCTACCCAATCAAACCATGTCTACATATCTTTTCAAAAAAGTACCCCTTCTATTCGTTTCCCATAACAACACAAGATAGTATTTATAGCCCGACCAATCGTGTTTAGTCTTATATTTGTTGCGCTCCAATCAAATAGGAGTTAACATGGTAGGCTATTTCCGTAACGTAATGTTTTTTCAAACACGTTATAAAAAAAAATTTTATGAGCAGAAATGATTTCATGCTGTCAGGCATCCCCACTATTTTATTTTGGTTATAATTTATTAATTCCTGGACTATTTGCGTAACACTTAACATATTCGGTGTCAGCAAGCCCTAAGGAATCCAAATATCTCAATCTAAGGGAGCTAGGTGGCTGCGTTCAAAATGTGCATTTTCTACCACCTCCTGTTCACTTCCATCCCCCATGTGGTGTCTGGGTACTGTCATGTTTTCAAACGTAAACCAGTATATTGTCATAATTCCCAATAAGCGTTTTTCAGGATTTTAAAACCTAACTCTGGTATGTGTATTGGCTTTTTATCACTGTCCGTCTGAAAAAAAGTTAGTGCATGTGGCCTTACACGCGTGATGGCAGCAATTGTGTATCGCGCGACGCGTGTTTAGTATTGCATGCTTCCTGCCTTCATTCGCCCCTCTCTCTCTCCTGCTTTATCTGTCTTTTAGTTACGCCGTGTATAAAATGGAATGAATGAAATATTAAATTTAGGTCATTGATCAGCTTGCGTATCTCAAGGTTGTTCCAAGAAATACAGTACACGTTTCATTGAAGAAAGCGGGTAATAATACAGTAGGCTTTTACTATCAACGTGAAAGCGTTACAATTTGCAGACGAATGAGAACACAAGGGGATTTTGCGTACAGTCATTGTGACAGCACTGTTTCTTTTACCATTTCTCTTTTCTTTTATTAAATTTATTTGTTAGGCTTTACATTTACCTTTTAATTTATATATGTGGATTAGAATATTCCACGACATCTCCCCTCTTAAAACAGACATTATATGTCAGTCCTTTATTCTATATACACATAGAGAAATTTATTATTATTTCTGGGGTTTACGGTGATTCTCATCACACGGATGGCGGCTTAAAAAATCCGCTCCCAAATTGGTTTTTCCAGATATATACTCAATGCTAAAATTATATGGAGCCAAAAGTAAGGACCATCGGAGTAACCTAGAGTTCTCATGCCTAGCCTGTGCTAGAAACGATAAAGGTTTGTGATCCGTTTGCAACTTAAATGCCTTCCCATACAGATAAATATTGAATTTCTTTATTGCCCATATTACTGCAAGACATTCTTTTTCGCTAGTTGAGTAGTTGATTTCAGCTTTATTCAACTTTCTGCTAGCATATGCCACTGGGCTTAATTCCCCATCCAATGCATCTGATTTCTGTAGTAGAGTTGCACCTAACCCAATATTACTGGCATCCGTCCTTACTATGAATTCTTGACTTAAGTCAGGTAATTTCAAAATAGGTTTGCTTGTGAGCTTTTCCTTCAATTCCTGGTAAGCCATTTCACATTGTGGTGTCCATGTAATGCGATCTGGATGTCCTTTACGTGTCAAATCAGTTAACGGTGCACATATGGAATTAAAGTTTTTGATATACTTCTGGTAGAAACCACATAATGAGACAAAGGATCTCACGTCCTTCTTGGTTTGTGGTCTCGGGGCTTTCTTTAATTTCTCTAAATTCTTTGGGTCAGGGGTCATGTTTCCCTGATAAACTGTGTGTCCCAAAAATTCCAATTCTTTACATCCAACGCAACATTTGGTTGGTCGGGCTGTTAAATTCGCCTCCCTAAGTCGATTAAACAGCATGTTCAGAGAGTCAATGTGTTCCTCAAATGTTTCTGTTGCTATGAAAATATCATCCATAAAATTTGTTATACATGGATTATTCAGAGGGTCCAATAATTTTCTCATCATTCTAGAGAAGACACTAGGCGCATTCTTCAATCCAAATGGCAATCTATTAAACTCATAGTGTCCTTCTGAGGTACTAAAAGCTAGGTATGGTCTAACCTCAGGCTTTACTGGAATCTGATAGTATCCTTTACTCAGATCCACTTTTGAGAAATATTTTGCTTTATTTAGTCTGGCAAACAGCTGATTTGTATCCGGCAACGGATCCACCTGTCCTTCTGTAATAGCATTCAGTCTCCTGTAATCTATACAGAGTCTATGTTCTCCAGAGGGCTTCCTTAAGAGTACAACACCGGAACTATACGAGGATTCACTGTGTGAAATAATTCCTTATTTCAACAGATAGTCTATCTCTTCCTTCAAAGCTTTCTCCTTAGCAAACGGAATCAAATATGGTTTCATACAGACAGGTGTGGGGTCTGTCAGTTTCATATCATATTCCAATAGGTTTGTATGCCCTGGTCGGTCTGTTAACACCTCTGCATGATTATTTAGAACCTGTTGCACTCTCTCTTTCTGAGTTTTCGTTAAATGTGTACTGATTTTCACCTGTGCTGCTGTCTCACAGGGGTGTAATAGATATTCAAATGATGAAAGTGGTTCCTTTTTCATCTCCATGGCGATGGACAAGGTCAACAAGTGTGTCTCTTCCTGATGTTCTCTTTCCAAATATTTCTTCAGGAGATTCACATGATAGATTTTTTCTTTCCCCTTCTTATCTATCTTATAATTTGTTCTAGACACCTTCTCTAGAACTGTATATGGACCTTGCCATCCAATTTGTAACTTATTCTGACACCCGGGGAGAAGAAGCAGTACCTTCTCTCCCACAGCCAAATCTCTGTCTTTCGCCTTCCTGTTATAATAGGCAGCATGTTTCTTCCTGGCTTGTTTCAAATTTTCATTGGCAAGTTTCCAGCCAGTTTTTAAACGTGTGGTCAGCTCATTCACATATTGGTATGAAGATGTAATGTTTTCCTCTGCCTTTTCATCAGTCCACGTTCTTAACAAAGCTACATATGGACCTTTAATTTTGTGGACCTATTTGTCCATGCACCGGTATGGTCTCTTCCACTCGAAGCTCTATAGTGATGATTTTTCTTCCCAGAATTATCATGCATAAAACGACCGCTACCAATTTTTCTTTTGGGGCTTTCTCCCCACTTAAAATTCTTGATGAGAGATTTCCTCTCTACATCCTCTTCCTCCAGTTTGTTTAAGTCCGATTGAGGGATTTTCGGCTTATCCTGGGGTAAGACATCTTTTTGCACTCTCCGCATAGTGGCCATTGTAAAACAGTTAAGTGAAGCGTGTCCGTGAAAAGGGGCTTCCCATTCCATTTGGTCCACTTTATCAAATCTATTTTTCTTTTTATTATCAGGCCTAATTTTGCCCCATGGCGTGTCCAGGTCCTGATCAATGTTCCCACTTGTGGGTGTTCCCTCATGTGCTATGCTACACCTTTCTACAAAATTCTCAATGTCCCATCTTGCTTTGGGCCAATAATAATTGTGAGCCACCTTTTGAATGATGGTACCTATCTTCTCATGGTCCCCATCTGGTTTCACATGTAGGCTCCTTATTAAGTCTGCCCTATATCTTTTAGGAAGTACCAGCTGTCCCTGACCTTTGGATCTAGCTCCAGTCTTCCTATACATCAACTTGTTTTTCATGTAAAAATCTCCCTTGCCTGGAGTTGTATGACAAGTTGACAATTTTCTGAAACAAGGCTTGAGTGTTTTATCCCCAGCCTGTGCCTTCCTCATCTCTTCTGGAGTGGTATCCAACATAATATCCTCCTCCTGTCTTGAGGTCGACCTGACCTGAAGGGTGGCCATATACACAGGTTTCCTTCTGCAATAGTCAGTGTCATGATTGTTCATCTTACAATTCTTACACCACCTTTTTCCTTGGTTGAAAGATTTTCTTTCATCATATTTCCTTTCATCGAATTGTGGGGTTTTATTTTTATTTTCATACCGTGGCCTATCAAACTGGTGCTTACCTTTGTTTTGATCCCTAGGATCAAATTTATTAAAGTTCTGTGGTGCCCTAAAGTTATCCACTTGTTTCTTTTTATTACCTGTTACCTCTGCTTGAGCTGCTTGATACCTTTCAGCAACATTTAGCAACTCACCCAGCCTCTCTGCACCTTGTTCCATGAGAAACTTTCTCAGGTCTGGAGCCATGGACTCTCTTAATTGCTCTATAAGGACCATTTCCTTAAGATCTTGGGTTTTCCCCAGAGAAGTCCATTTCTCCAAGTATGTCTCTATTCGTGCAGAGAACTGGTGATAGGTTTCACCTGACAGTAGTTTAGCATTCCTAAATTTTTTCCTATAGAATTCTGCATTCTTTTCATATCTTAACAAAAGAGCCTGCTTTAGCATGTCATAATTTTCCTGATCACTTCTGCTCATTTTTGCAAAAACTTCATAAGCTGCCCCACGAAGTCCTTGAGATAACTTTAAGCTCCACCTTTTTCTCTCTAACCCATACGTGGTAGCTAATAGTTCGTACCTATTTAGATAGCTCTCTATATCATCGTCTTTCTCAACAAAATGATCTAAATGAAAATTCATAGCTGAGGTTGAGGCTCCTTGGCTAGCAGTGGCATCAGAGGCAAAGGGACTGGCACCATTTTCAGGAGCATGGCCTTGAAACTCAAACTCCCTTAGTCGTAACTCATGTTCCCTTTGTAATCTCTTCTCCTCCTTTTCTGCTTCCCTCTCTGCAGTCAATCTTCTTTCTTCTGCTTCCCTTTCTGCAGCTAATTTCTTCTCTTCCCTTTCTGCAGCTAATTTCTTCTCTTCTCTTTCTGCAGCTAATTTCTTCTCTTCTCTTTCTGCAGCCAATCTTTTGTCTTCTCTTTCTGCTTCCAATTTCTTAGCCTCAACCTCAATCTGCAACCTCTTAGCCTCAGCCTCAATCTGCAACCTCTTAATTTCCTTTTCAGCCTCTAACTTTCTTTCGGCCTCTTTTTCTAATCTTCTTTCTTCCCGTTCAATATATTTGTCACATTCAGCCGTGACATAAGAAATCATAATTTGCCCGTCCATTCCTAACTCTTTCGCAGTCTGTACAGCAGCAGATCGAAATTTTGCCAGGTCGGCCATTGTCTAACAGATAAATGTCTAAAATATGTAACTAAACAATTTTTTCTATGACTAATTAACTTAGGACAACACAGGCACTGTGAGCTCAACCTTATTTATTTTCACCCAAGGATACCTTTTAATTCTTATTATTCCCTGAAGTGAATTACCCCGAATATTTGTAATAGGGAGAGATTCAAAATCCCGAGAGCGAGACCCCAATATATGTGGTGACGTGGGATGTTATAAATATTTATAGGGGACTTAGTGTACTGACTGTCACGTAGGGTTTATATTCATTTAATTTCCTACAACTTCTTCCTATTCTTTCACCCGAAAATTCTCTCTTTTATTATCTCTGTATTTCATTTTTTCCTGTATTCTTTTCATCCATTCGTTTTGCGAATATTATTTTCATATAATTCGCAAACTTTACCTGTTTTCCTTTCTCTTAAAACTGAGAATCGCGCTAGGACGATATTACGTAGATGTCAGGGCTGCAGGGCGTCAGAAGGCGTGATAAGTCGGTTCGCTGAACACAGGACGTAGCAAATCGTCTACATTCTCAACGAGCGCGCGAGCTTCTTCTCGGCATAGTCCCGGTGAGGTGTGATACTTTACATCTGCACCGGTCAGTATCCAGACATTTGTCTGAAAAATCCCAAACTGACACGGCGCTCACTTGGGCCATGGTCAGCTGTAGTGTGAAAACTGCCCTGAAATGGAGTCAGGCTGTCTGGGATTTGAAACTGACACGCGTACATCGTGGTCAGTAGGTGACAGTTACGACACGCGTTAAGCGGACGTAAATGTTGGGAGTAGGGGAGATAATTTCGCTTGGCGAAGTAAGTTTGGGCCCTTTGTCTGATTTTAAGATATTGGCCAAGTTTGAAACTTTAATTTCATTCTCGCTCATAGACTCCACAGTAGATAGGTCGCTCGAAAAACAGAATAGCTGTTAGCGAAGATCTCAGTTTGTTTCGGCAATTTGTCGAACTTCTAGACTTCCAGAAATATTTTCAGCAATTTTATTCTTAAGTTGTGCGACTACCTGTAATTCTGTGGTTGAGTGAAAGTTTTGGGGTGACCCTAACTTTACCAGCACCTAGTAGTAGTTTCCATACTTGTGAAGAAATAGACAGTCCTTATTTTGAACCACGTGGGTTTTCTCAAGTAACACTGATCTGACGGTGCAAGTTAGACAGAAATACTAATATCCCTATAACGGGTTTTCAAAGACTGTAATGATAAATACTGGACCTTGGAGCCAGCACTTAATTTCTTCTAGAAACTCTATATAATTTGCTGCCTGGTGGCGTGAATATTAACAATCATTTCCCGACTAGATTATATCTTGTGGACAAATCTGTGGTGTGACTAAAGTGAATCCTATACTGAGGGAAGGCACCGACCTGACATTCATCATTTTTTTTGAAACCTACGCTATTGACACTGTGCTCTGCTAACTCCCGCGCCTGGAATAATTGTTAGGTGACTTAATCAGACATTTGAACAAATTTGCATACCCAAGTAGTCGTTCCCGGAGACTCCAAGTTAAATACGTCTTTTGGAACTGGGGACTTCTTGGCAGAAGACTGCATTTTTTGAGTCTGTGTGAAAATCTAAGATCAATGTGTTCCAAGAGGCAGCGAGCAAAGTCGTGAGTACCTGAATGAGAAGCCATGGCGGAATGAATGAGTGTACGCTGGTCTGAGTGATATTTTCACTATTATATCTTTGACACCCTGTTGCTGTCCTAATTTTTTTTTCCCATCTGCATAATTTGTTGCTAAGGCTAGAGTTCTTGTGTTTTTGTCTTAGGTTAAATCAGATTTTTTTCAAACTCTGTGCATATAATTACGAGATAAAACAAAGAAAAAACTCTTAGACTCAAACCCTATGTATCTGTGACTCTGGCGCCATCATCGGTTCTCTTAACGGGGCCGGGCTAAACCTAGAGTTAACACTATAACGGGGCTATCATCCTTGCAACATTTCCTTGATTTTTTTATGACTATGTGTATATGTATTTTCCTTGATGTACTTTCTTTGATGTTGTGAGCCGATTTTTCCTGATATTAAAATCGCTCTTGAACTAAATAATCGTGTTTGGTCAGCTCGTTCTAGATAATATATATATATCATTGTTATAGTTTTCCCACGTCTGTGTGTTTACCTGTCGTCACGTGTATGTGCGTGCCTGTGAGTGATAGAAATATACGTAATATGTATATTGGTGTAGTCTGTCTGACGCTGTAACAACTGTTGTAGAAGATAGGTGAGAGAGAGAAGAATTCTTTTCGCTTTCAGAGACAGCCACTATATCAAATCTATCATCTCACGTGTGTGGAAATTCTATTACCTTTCACTAACTCTCACTGAGTCTATCACCCATTCAAACCTATTCAGAAGGGACCAAACCTAGTCTTAATTCTCCTATCGGAAATCTACGACACTGACTGAGATCAGCTGTGAAGGTATCTATATCTAATAAGAGTAGTGTATTATAGATAACCTTACTTGCTGCCACATATGTATACCTCAGTCAGAATTATTCTGGAATAGTGTGATGACTACGTTATATGTCTAGGGTATATGTATGATGAAGTGTAAGTCATAACAACAACAGACAGATAAACAATTTAATTTATTTTACCACACTTGACAACACTGTGACACTCACATACATAAAACACTCTACGAGGATATCTTAAAGGAGTCACTGATAACTTTTCAAATAACAATATGTATTCAGTGCTGTCATGAATGTATATGTGTCCTGATTCAAATACAAAGGGAACCAGGAATCACAATCAATTTTAATTACAAGTTATATGTACAGAATTTATTAATATGATTCTTGTAGTGACAAATATTATTAATAGTATCCTATATGTGTCAGTTGTGTAGTAGTAATATGAGATGTTCTCAGTTCCTGATATTAAAACAATTAAATTCCCCTCTTAATTTTATTTTACACTGTCATTTTAAGATGGGGGTACATAATGTTGAGCTCCATGGCCACACTCTCTTATCTTTCGTGATGACTGCAGTAAAAGACTCCTCTGCTCGATTACTTTAATGAGTTCTGGAGTCACCCCACTGGTTGCTATATGGACCAAGGAGTATGCTGTCTGCCTCTGGCTTCAGCAAAGCTCTGACCAGGTGCTGCTCAATAACTTTAAGACCACGGTCCCTGAAACAAGAAGGTTGTACCTCCTACTTCAGAACTATTTATACTGTATTTCTACACTGAGCACAATACATCACAAACATTGAGTTCAGAGCGTTAGGCCAACTGTCAGCTTCATCTGAAATACTTTATACCAGTATTTCCCTCCCTAATGGTTACCACGCCTCTGCAATTCCAGCATTATTTCTTTCTAGTCAATAATCTAGGTGTCAGTGTACTGTTTGGCCATTCCATGCAGTTTTACTTTCCTCCGACACCCTCTGTTCAGGCTGGAGCAATATAGGCTTTACATCATGTTCGCTACTGAACTACACATATATACAGGCATAAATTAACAATTTACATTCAGTTTTCATTAAAAGATATTGAATATTTCAAGCTTACCACAATTCATAGAAATAATAAACAGTTTCGTTGACTGGCAATGAATATAGCACAACTCCGATCTGCCGATGTCCCAGGCTTTATTTTATAAAAAAATATACACTGGTGCTCAACGCACTGCTTCTTAGTAGGTTTATTACAAGATGTGGCAATGAACAGACGCTCTGAATTGAGTATATTCGCAGCTCTACCCAATCAAACCATGTCTACACATCTTTTCAAAAAAGTACCCCTTCTATTCGTTTCCCATAACAACACAAGATAGTATTTATAGCCCGACCAATCGTGTTTAGTCTTATATTTGTTGCGCTCCAATCAAATAGGAGTTAACATGGTAGGCTATTTCCGTAACGTAATGTTTTTTCAAACACGTTATAAAAAAAATTTTATGAGCAGAAATGATTTCATGCTGTCAGGCATCCCCACTATTTTATTTTGGTTATAATTTATTAATTCCTGGACTATTTGCGTAACACTTAACATATTCGGTGTCAGCAAGCCCTAAGGAATCCAAATATCTCAATCTAAGGGAGCTAGGTGGCTGCGTTCAAAATGTGCATTTTCTACCACCTCCTGTTCACTTCCATCCCCCATGTGGTGTCTGGGTACTGTCATGTTTTCAAACATAAACCAGTATATTGTCATAATTCCCAATAAGCGTTTTTCAGGATTTTAAAACCTAACTCTGGTATGTGTATTGGCTTTTTATCACTGTCCGTCTGAAAAAAAAGTTAGTGCATGTGGCCTTACACGCGTGATGGCAGCAATTGTGTATCGCGCGACGCGTGTTTAGTATTGCATGCTTCCTGCCTTCATTCGCCCCTCTCTCTCTCTCCTGCTTTATCTGTCTTTTAGTTACGCCGTGTATAAAATGGAATGAATGAAATATTAAATTTAGGTCATTGATCAGCTTGCGTATCTCAAGGTTGTTCCAAGAAATACAGTACACGTTTCATTGAAGAAAGCGGGTAATAATACAGTAGGCTTTTACTATCAACGTGAAAGCGTTACAATTTGCAGACGAATGAGAACACAAGGGGATTTTGCGTACAGTCATTGTGACAGCACTGTTTCTTTTACCATTTCTCTTTTCTTTTATTAAATTTATTTGTTAGGCTTTACATTTACCTTTTAATTTATATATGTGGATTAGAATATTCCACGACATGCACTTATGTGAAGTTATAAGTATGGTATGTGTGTGAATAAATGAATACTTGGCTTTCATAGACTACATTTTAAACTATTCATTCATTCAGACAGTAATACAAAATAACAAATCATCCACACCTACACAAATGACTGCTTTGCCAAACACCATGAGGCAAAATAGTGTCATTTTGACAATGACGGGGAAAATTGACGGTGTATATAGTCTATTTTAATTTCTAGTGTGCTTTTTCTAAATGTGCCAACAAATTTCCAAAAAACTTTATTTATGATCAGAAGCAGTAGAAATTTTCCGACATTATGTAAAAATGGATGGACTTTCAACACGAAAGTGGTTTTAGGAGTTCTACTACTTTAAAATGTTATTTCAAATTATTTAAGAGTGCGTGTGCCCAACCTCACATTAGTTGCCTTGTATGACATGCCTGAGGGAACACTAGTTCTGCTCTTTCTTCGTCATTTAAGAGACCCCCCCCCCCCTCTCCATGGAACTACACCTGATTTATTCATTACCTGATACGTGTCATTTATTCATTACCTGATACGTGTCATTTATTCATTACCTGATATGTGTCATTTATTCATTACCTGATGTCATTTATTCATTACCTGATACGTGTCATTTATTCATTACCTGATACATGTCATTTATTCATTTACCTGATACGTGTCATTTATTCGTTTACCTGATATGTGTCATTTATTCATTTACCTGATATGTGTCATTTATTCATTTACCTGATACGTGTCATTTATTCATTTACCTGATACGTGTCATTTATTCATTTACCTGATACGTGTCATTTATTCATTTACCTGATAAGTGTCATTTATTCATTTACCTGATACGTGTCATTTATTCATTACCTGATACGTGTCATTTATTCATTTCCCTGATATGTGTCATTTATTCATTTATCTGATACGTGTCATTTATTCATTTACCTGATAAGTGTCATTTATTCAGTATCTCATACGTGTCATTTATTCATTACATGATAAGTTTCATTTATTCACTACCTGATAAGTGTCATTTATTCATTGCCTGAAAAGTGTCATTCATTACCTGATAAGTGCCATTACCTGATAAGTGCTATTTATTCTTTACCTCATAAGTGCCATTACCTGAAAAGTGTCAAGGATCATACGATGAGTAAAATAATTTTTTAAAATATGTTGTATTTAGCAGTTATTTACAACTGTGAACTTTGGATTTACCAAACCTTAATCTTTTCACAATCATCCACATAATCTTTTCACAATCATCCACTGTCAGTTGAGCGGGAAGATTCTACTAGAGACTATCTTACTTCGAGTCCATCCAACGGAAAGCAAACTGAGAAGGAGGGATATGTGGCTGCGAATACCGGCAGTGAACTTTATGGAGATAGTAAGTGTTGTTCTTTCACTTATTCATTAATCTTTACTTGATAAGTAAGTGTCACTCTTTCATTACTTCTCTTAATAAGTGTCATTTATTCATTTACCTGATACGTGTCATTTATTCATTATCCGATAAGTGTCATTTATTAATTTACTCGACGTGTCATTTAATCATTTGCCCGACAAGTGTCATTTATTCATTACCTGATACATGCCATTTATTCATTACCCGATAAGTGTCATTTATTCATTACCTGATAAGTGCCATTACCTAATGTCATTTATTTATTACCTGATAAGTGTCATTTATTCCTTACCTGATAAGTGTCATTAATTCATCACCTGATGTGCCATTTATTCATTACCCTGTAGGTGACATTCATTCATTACCTGATAAGTGTCATTTTATTAATTGCCTTATAAGTGTCATTTATTCATCACCTGATAAGTGCCAATTGTTCAGTACCTGATATGTATTATTTGTTCATTACCCGATAAGTGTCACTTATTCATTACCTGATAAATGACATTTATTCATTACCCGATAGGTGAAGTATAATGAATAAATGGCACTCACTAGGTGAGGTATAATGAATAAATAACACTTATCGGGTAATGAATTACTCATTTCACTTCGCATATTAAGAAGTATCATTGATTCAATTATTTGTTACACTTCATCTAAGAATTTTCACTTTGACTTACATAATTTTCTTACTGTTTACATTTTGACATGTAATTTTCTTACTGTTTACAGTTTGACGTATGTAATTTTCTTACTGTTTACAGTTTGACATGTAATTTTCTTACTGTTTACATTTTGACGTAATTTTTGTACTGTTTGCATTTTTACTTATGTAATTTTCTTACTCTGCCATCAATGGTACCTATACCTTGTAGCGGTATGGCAGCTTGTGTACCCTGACAATCCCCAGAGCAATGCCAGTGGGAGTTTTACTCCTGGTAGGTTCAACCATGCTGGACTGGCCTGCGTGGGTAGGGGTCAGACAAAAGCTGGTACCCTGGTCCTCCAGGTTGGGGGTTTTAGCACAGGGCCGACACCCCTGTCTGTGTAAAAAATCGCACACGTTACGGAAACAGCAATAAATGGAAATACTTTGATGCGGGACGGACATCCGGAGTCTCAGGCTCGAATGACTGACAGTGGTGAAAGCCGAAAGGAAGCCACTGGCATGAAAACGGATGCCCAGACTGCAAAACACGAAACCAGAATTGGTTTTTGGAATGTCAGAACTATGAATGAGGCAGGAAAGCTGAGACAGATCACAGCAGAGATGAGGAATTACAAACTACATATCCTGGGTATAAGCGAGAGCAGATGGACAGGGATGGGGAGAATAAAAACAGCTACAGGGGAAACAGTACTTTATTCTGGTAGAGAGGACGGTCAGCACAACGAAGGTGTAGCCATTATCCTTAAGAAAGGAATGGAAAGGTCTCTACTGGAATGGAAACCCATTAACAACAGACTAATAAGAGCAAGACTGAGGGGGAGATTCACCAACACCACAATTATACAATGCTATGCACCAACAAACGACAGCGATGAAGAGATCAAGGACGATTTCTATCAACAGGTACAAAAGGAAATGGAAACTGTACCCAGGTACGATCTTATCATAGTAATGGGAGACCTAAATGCGAAAGTAGTAACACATAATAATTATAACGAAAGAGTAATGGGGAAATGCGGCAGTGGAACAGTAAATGAGAATGGGGACAAATTAATAAGCTTCTGCAGTATTAACAACCTGGTCATTGAAGGAACACTTTTTCAACACAAAGAAGTGCACAAGTTAACATGGGAATCACCAAACGGACGAGACAAAAACCAGATAGATCACATAATGATCAATGGCAGATGGAGACATGCACTACAAGACGTGAAAGTAAGAAGAGGCGCAGATGTGGGAAGTGATCATCACCTAGTAGTAGCAAGACTGAAAGTGAAACTCAGAGCTGCTGGACCAGTTGCAGTCAAACAGAAAAGATATAACATCACGAAACTTAAGGACCCCCTCACCAGAAAAGCGTTCATGGTCGACGTAAAGAGGCGATATCTGATTACCAAAAGCCAGGAAAGAACAGAGACCGACGATGTGGATCAGAAATTCAACACCATCTCAACAATATACAATGAAAGCAGCAAGTCATGCTTGGGATTCCAGGAAAGAAAGAGCCAAGACTGGATAACACCAGAAACGCTAAACACCATAGCGAAGAGAAAGGAAATGAAAAGGAAGAAAACAGAAGCTAAGTCTCCTAGGTTAAAGGCAATATATAGTGAACAGTACAGTCAGCTGGACAAGGAAGTAAAACGTCAAACCCGTGCTGACAAAAGGACATTTCTGGATGACCTTGCAAGACAGGCAGAAGAGGCAGCACTGAGAAATGAACAAAGCACAGTTTATAAAATAACTAAAACTATCAGTGGAAAACGAGGTGCAAACAACATAACGTTAGTAAGAGACAAGCAAGGAAATCTCATCACCACAACACAGGGGCAGGAAACAAGATGGGCAGAGCACTTCAGAGAAACACTGAATAAGGAACCACCAGAGACTCAGCTGAATGTTCCTGAGGCTGAAAGTGACTTAGACGTAAATACAGACATTCCACGAAAAGAAGAAATTATCACAGCTATCAAAGGGCTAAAAAATGGAAAAGCGCCTGGTCACGACAATCTGAATGCTGAGCTATTCAAGACAGACCCTGAACTAGCAGCAGAACTATTAGAACCACTATTTTGCACAAGTCTGGGAAACTGAGACAACACCAACAGAGTGGAGTAAAGGAATAATTGTCAAATTGCCCAAGAAGGGCGACCTTGCAGACTGCAACAACTGGAGAGGAATTACCCTCCTCTCAGTTCCCAGCAAAATACTAGGCAGGATAATCATCCAGAGAATTTCAACAGCAGTTGACCATAAACTGAGGAAAGAACAAGCGGGCTTCAGAAAGAGCAGAAGATGTGCAGATCATATATTTACCCTCAGGAACATTATAGAGCAGTGCTCAGAATGGCAGAGACAGCTGTACATTAACTTTGTTGATTTTGAAAAGGCTTTCGACAGCATACACAGGGACAGCCTATGGAAAATTCTGAGGGCTTATGGAATTCCCAGCCGCATTGTTTCCATTATAAAAAGCCTCTATTCTAACTTTACGTGCAGTGTTGGATCGAGTAATGTAACTTTCGAAGTGAAAACAGGAGTACGACAGGGATGCCCCTTATCAACAACATTATTTTTGACAGTCATAGATTGGGTGATGCGCCAGACTACAGAGGGCAGTCCAAGAGGAATTAGATGGACAACGTTTTCTACACTGGAAGATTTGGAATATGCAGATGACATTGCACTACTCGCGCATTCACACCAACACATTCAAGACAAAACCGATAGACTGAATAAGTATGGCCAGCAGGTTGGCCTGAACATCAATTTGAAGAAGACAGAGGTCATGACACTAAATGTGGGCAATCCTGAGCCAGTAACAGTAAGGAACCAGAAGTTAGAACAGACAGACACATTTACTTACCTAGGAAGCATAGTAACACCTGACGGCGGAACAAGCAAGGACATTAACAACAGAATGAATAAAGCGAGAACAGCCTTTGCTGCTCTCAGCAAAACATTTTGGAAGTCTTCCCAGTACAGCACAAACACCAAATTAAGACTGTATGAGAGCTGTGTACTTTCTGTGCTTCTCTATGGTGCGGAATGTTGGAGAGTAACAGAGAAGGAAATGTCTAAACTGTCCTCTTTCCACACAATCTGCCTAAGGAAAATTCTCCGAATCTTTTGGCCAAACACCATCAGCAACCAAGAACTACTTATTCGGAGTAACCAGGAGGACATGCACACCATCATAGCTGGCAGACGCTGGAGTTGGGTTGGCCATGTCCTCAGAAGGGACCCTGATACCATCACAAGAACAGCTATGCTATGGACCCCCGAGGGAAAGCGAAAGAGAGGCCGACCAAAAACAACTTGGCGGAGAACTGTGGAAGCTGAGATGCAAAAAATGAACCACAGTTGGGGCACTGTACGAAGGATGGCCGCCGACCGAGCAAAGTGGAATCAATTTGTTGCTGCCCTACAAGACGCCACCAGGCGTGATGGCCGCTGACTGCTTTGACGGTTGGCGGTTATGGATCAAAGAAGAAGAAGAATTTTCTTACTGTTGACAGTTTGACTGATGTAATTTTTTTACTGTTTACATTTTTACTTATGTAATTTTCTTACTGTTTACAGTTTGACTGATGTAATTTTCTTACTGTTTACATTTTTACTTATGTAATTTTCTTACTGTTTACAGTTTGACTGATGTAATTTTCTTACTGTTTACATTTTTACTTATGTAATTTTCTTACTGTTTACAGTTTGACTGATGTAATTTTCTTACTGTTTACAGTTTGACTGATGTAATTTTCTTACTGTTTACAGTTTGACTGATGTAATTTTCTTACTGTTTACAGTTTGACATGTAATTTTCTTACTGTTTACAGTTTGACATGTAATTTTCTTACTGTTTACAGTTTGACTGATGTAATCTTTTTACTGTTTACATTTTTACTTATGTAATTTTCTTACTGTTTACAGTTTGACTGATGTAATTTTCTTACTGTTTACAGTTTGACATGTAATTTTCTTACTGTTTACAGTTTGACTGATGTAATTTTCTTACTGTTTACAGTTTGACTGATGTAATTTTTTTACTGTTTACATTTTTACTTATGTAATTTTCTTACTGTTTACAGTTTGACTGATGTAATTTTCTTACTGTTTGCATTTTTACTGGATGTAATTTTTTTTTAACTGTTTACATTTGACTTTGTAATTTTCTTACTGTTTACAGTTTGACTGATGTAATTTTTTTACTGTTTACATTTTTACTTATGTAATTTTCTTACTGTTTACAGTTTGACATGTAGCAATTTCTTACTGTTTACTATTTTTACTTATGAATTTCTTACTTTTACAGTTTGGAATGTTTTTCTTACTATTTACATTTTTGACTTAAGTTTTGTTTTAGTGTTTGACCAATTGAGAATTTCTTACTGTTTCCAGTTTGAGTTGAATGTAATTTTTCTTTCTATTTCTGTTTGATAAGTAATTTTCTTACTATTTACAGTTTGACTTGAGCAATTTCTTACTATTTACAGTTTGGCTTGAGCAATTTCTTACTATTTACAGTTTGGCTTGAGCAATTTCTTACTATTTACAGTTTGACTTGAGCAATTTCTTACTATTTACAGTTTGACTTGAGCAATTTCTTACTATTTACAGTTTGACTTGAGCAATTTCTTACTATTTACAGTTTGACTTGAGCAATTTCTTACTATTTACAGTTTGACTTGAGCAATTTCTTACTATTTACAGTTTGACTTGAGCAATTTCTTACTATTTACAGTTTGGCTTGAGCAATTTCTTACTATTTACAGTTTGGCTTGAGCAATTTCTTACTATTTACAGTTTGACTTGAGCAATTTCTTACTATTTACAGTTTGGCTTGAGCAATTTCTTACTATTTACAGTTTGACTTGAGCAATTTCTTACTATTTACAGTTTGACTTGAGCAATTTCTTACTATTTACAGTTTGGCTTGAGCAATTTCTTACTATTTACAGTTTGGCTTGAGCAATTTCTTACTATTTACAGTTTGGCTTGAGCAATTTCTTACTATTTACAGTTTGGCTTGAGCAATTTCTTACTATTTACAGTTTGGCTTGAGCAATTTCTTACAGTTTGGCTTGAGCAATTTCTTACTATTTACAGTTTGGCTTGAGCAATTTCTTACTATTTACAGTTTGGCTTGAGCAATTTCTTACTATTTACTTTTCGGCTTGAGCAATTTCTTACTATTTACAGTTTGGCTTGAGCAATTTCTTACTATTTACAGTTTGGCTTGAGCAATTTCTTACTATTTACAGTTTGGCTTGAGCAATTTCTTACTATTTACAGTTTGACTTGAGCAATTTCTTACTATTTACAGTTTGGCTTGAGCTTACTATTTACAGTTTGGCTTGAGCAATTTCTATTTACTATTTTACAGTTTGGCTTGAGCAATTTCTTACTATTTACAGTTTGGCTTGAGCAATTTCTTACTATTTACAGTTTGGCTTGAGCAATTTCTTACTATTTACAGTTTGACTTGAGCAATTTCTTACTATTTACAGTTTGGCTTGAGCAATTTCTTACTATTTACAGTTTGGCTTGAGCAATTTCTTACTATTTACAGTTTGGCTTGAGCAATTTCTTACTATTTACAGTTTGGCTTGAGCAATTTCTTACTATTTACAGTTTGGCTTGAGCAATTTCTTACTATTTACAGTTTGGCTTGAGCAATTTCTTACTATTTACAGTTTGGCTTGAGCAATTTCTTACTATTTACAGTTTGGCTTGAGCAATTTCTTACTATTTACAGTTTGGCTTGAGCAATTTCTTACTATTTGCAGTTTGGCTTGAGCGATTTCTTACTATTTACAGTTTGGCTTGAGCAATTTCTTACTATTTACAGTTTGGCTTGAGCAATTTCTTACTATTTACAGTTTGGCTTGAGCGATTTCTTACTATTTACAGTTTGGCTTGAGCGATTTCTTACTATTTACAGTTTGACTTGAGCAATTTCTTACTATTTACAGTTTGACTTGAGCAATTTCTTACTATTTACAGTTTGGCTTGAGCAATTTCTTACTAGGCTTGAGCGATTTCTTACTATTTACAGTTTGACTTGAGCAATTTCTTACTATTTACAGTTTGGCTTGAGCAATTTCTTACTATTTACAGTTTGGCTTGAGCAATTTCTTACTATTTACAGTTTGGCTTGAGCAATTTCTTACTATTTACAGTTTGGCTTGAGCAATTTCTTACTATTTACAGTTTGGCTTGAGCAATTTCTTACTATTTACAGTTTGGCTTGAGCAATTTCTTACTATTTACAGTTTGGCTTGAGCGATTTCTTACTATTTACAGTTTGGCTTGAGCAATTTCTTACTATTTACAGTTTGGCTTGAGCAATTTCTTACTATTTACAGTTTGACTTGAGCAATTTCTTACTATTTACAGTTTGGCTTGAGCAATTTCTTACTATTTACAGTTTGGCTTGAGCGATTTCTTACTATTTACAGTTTGGCTTGAGCAATTTCTTACTATTTACAGTTTGGCTTGAGCAATTTCTTACTATTTACAGTTTGGCTTGAGCAATTTCTTACTATTTACAGTTTGGCTTGAGCAATTTCTTACTATTTACAGTTTCTTACTATTTACGCCTTGAGCAATTTCTTACTATTTACAGTTTGGCTTGAGCAATTCTTACTATTTACAGTTTGGCTTGAGCAATTTCTTACTATTTACAGTTTGGCTTGAGCAATTTCTTACTATTTACAGTTTGGCTTGAGCAATTTCTTACTATTTACAGTTTGACTTGAGCAATTTCTTACTATTTACAGTTTGGCTTGAGCAATTTCTTACTATTTACAGTTTGGCTTGAGCAATTTCTTACTATTTACAGTTTGACTTGAGCAATTTCTTACTATTTACAGTTTGGCTTGCGAGCGCCAGTGGAAAAAAGAAACTAAGAAGAAGACGTTGGAGATGGATAGGCTACACACTGAGAAAACCTGTTGATAGCATTACAAGGCAGTCCTTGTTCTGGAATCCCCAGGGTAAGACAGATACAGGAAGACAAAAGAACACACAGAGAAGAGAACTGGAGACAGACATGAGGGGGGTGAAGAAGACATGGAAAGACTTTGAGCAGATGGCACAGGATAGGTAGACTTGGCAGACGTTTGTTAAAGGTTTATGCTTCTTTGGGATTTGAAAAGTGAAAGAAGATGCAGATGTGAGATAACTTACTTACTTAGTCGTTCCTTACTTACTTACTTAGTTATATCCACCAAGAATGTATGGACATAAGCGAGAATGTGTTTATGTAATTTTTGTATTGATAATTGATGACACATTCAAAAATACAGATTAATTGTAGACGGATTGACCGCATGAGTGAGTGTCGGTATACAGAATTTTTTTTATTTTATTTATTGTTTTGTTTATTTTATTTTATTATTACTTTTTTTCCCAATTACTATCTTGTTTGTTTTAAAACAAAAAACCTACTCATTTTTTATTATGATTGCATACTGTAAATGAATGATGTTATGTTAACTTTATAATGTTGCATGTCTTTAAATTAATGCTTAAAGTAACATGTGGGAATGAAAGGATATAGTATGCAAGATAAATGAGAGTGGAAGGGCAGAATGTAAGACGGGCCTGCGCGCCCAATTCTTAACCCTTTGAAAATAAAGTTTGTTCGTTCAATCGTTCCTCTTCTACCATGAGGTGTAGCGCTTTGGAAGAGAGCGCCATACTCTCCTATCAGCTGTCTGCCTCCTGGCCTGGTTCCATTCTAGTCCTTCAGAGATTGTCTAATGTTGTCCTCCCAGCGGACTCTGGGGTTGTCCTGGAGGTCTGGATTCCTGGCTCTTAGTTTCCCATACTTGTCATGGTTGCCAATCTTTTTGATGTGAGATAGCAATGTACAAAAAACATCATTGTGGAAGTCAGAAATTGAATATTTACATCTGTTCTTTGTTTTTTGTCATTTCATTTTTTGCTTTTTGCATTTGTGTCTGCATTGATTTTTTTTGTTTTTCTGCTTCTGTATATTCACTTGCCTATTTAGTAGAAATGTACCATGGGTTTCTGAGGTGAAGAGTAGAATATCCCAGGCACAAGCAGTGTTCTATAAAAATGGAAAGTATTTTGAAAGAGTTCTTCAGTGCTATATAGAACCAATCCTAACATACAGAAGTGAGTCATGGACAATTAGTAAACAGGTAGGAAAAGCACCAGAGGCCACAGAGATGGGGTTTTACAGAGGAATGTTAAAATGAGGAAGTCCTGAAAGAGGTCAGTGTGCAAAGGAAGCTTATTCTTCATGTTAGAAGGAAGGAATCCACTTTTGTTGGCATGTTATGAAAAGGAAGGAATCAACTGGTTGGCATGTTATGAAAGGAAGGAATCCACTTTTGTTGGCGTGTTATGAGAAGAAAGACACTGGAGTATAGCATGACAACAGGAAAGATAGAAGGAAAGAAGAGATAGAGGACAACAAAGAGAGAAGATACTGGGTAGTTTGACTTGGCATGGAAAGAAGTCAACATCAGAATTGATCAGTAGTACTGTAGATAGGAAGTTGTGGAGACACATGATCACCTATGCCATCAGGCATGGTATTTGATGATGATGACACTGTGTCATGCATTTAAAAAAATGTTTTCTTTCTTAGGTAACCAGGAAATGGCTGATGAAGTGCAGGTGCACATTAATCTACCAAACTCTCCTGATGCGAAATCAAACTTCATTGACTTTATCTATCTTACGCAGGTAAGCAGCAAGATATGAAGGATGGAATCTTCCGTCATTATTGCCCAATTGTTCCCCCCGAGGCACATAGGCCTTCATCAAACAGGCCTCTGAGACATTGGGGATGGAATAACTGAAAGGGCCCTCCACGTAAAATCTGTCTGAATGGCAACAGGACACCTGTCATTGTACAGGGAAAAAAGGGATACTCACGTAAAAATCGGTCTCATGTTACACAAATCTCCTGTAATGTATTATCAACAAATAGGACACACATGGAGGAAACCTGTTGATACCTTTGCCAGGCTGTCACTCTTGAAGTCAGGTAAAGACACCATTTGGTTAGTCCCTGGTTCTGTTACTTTTCAGGTGTTGAATGTCAACAGGGTTGACAAGACTGGTCCTTCCTAAATAGAAGGTAATGCCTGTGCGAATACATAGCCTCAGTCAACCAAGCCAGCCATACCTACTCGTGGTTCGCCCTGCTTTTTAAAACACAGCTGTGGCAAATAACTGGTCCCCCGAGTCTAAGGGGTAAAACAATAGACTATTGGTGGGGGAACCATACAGAAACCCCTCAGGAGCATGCCCCCCATCCCCCCATATTAGGTGCAAATTGGACCTACCAGCATGTGGACATGTTCCAAATTCCTGCCAAGGGCATGCCCAGGAAACTCATGCTGGTAAAAAAATCAGGGAGAGTAAATCCTGAAAAAATCAGTGTAGGAGGAGCATGATATTCTTGGTTTGACTATCCACCTAAGAGAAAGGAAAACTTGACACAAACTCGGGGAGGAAAGACTTGTTAGTCCAAAAAGACAGCTTGATGACAAACACCTGTTGCCTTGCAGGGAGGTCATGAAAAACCAAAGGCTAGGGAAGCAGTCCCGAATAAATGCATGCTGAAGATGGATGGACTAGACCACAAGGGACGCACAACATAGTGCAACGCAAACCTCCTTGAAAGGTGATCAAGGAAGAAGAAGAATGTCCTTCAGTCGTATTTCTTGAGTGCCTACTATTTACCTATTTGTGTTTACTATTAGGTTTGGTTGTAAGGACTGTCTCCATTGCATACAGACAACTCCATCAGTGCTCTGATCCTCCTCCCTTAGATCACACAAGGAGGATCTCGGCACAGTGCACGAACTCTGTAGCACGTGAGAATCCCAAAGTGTGTATACAGAAATCACACATTAATGCTGACCCCATGCACATCCTTATATTAGCTGCCTTGTATGACATGCCAGATGGTGTGTGCAGCAGTCCTAGTCTTTTTTGTATTTGGCGTATTTGACCTGCTTATTTTTGGGGTCATTTAAATTTGTGTCTTCCTTTGGGAAGAAATGCAGAATGGGAGAAGATCGATTGCCAAGGCAAGGTGTGGGAGGCTAAGAGCCAAGGATCCAGACCTCCAGGACGACCCAGAGTCCGCTAGGAGGACAACATTAGACAATCGTGAACTGGAATAGAACTGGCCAGGAGGAAGACAGCCAAAAGGATAGTATGGCGCTCGCTCTTCCAAACCTCTACACCTCACGGTAGAAGAGGAACGACTAAGTAAAATAGGTAAGTAAGTCTTCCTGTGGTGTACTTGTTCCATGCTTCTGTCCATTCGTTGGCTATTTTCCTTGCTGTTAGACTTTTCCCTGTTCACCTCTTCTGAAGCCTGGATTCACTGTTGCTTCTGATCCCCTCGTTGGCTATTTTCCTTGCTGTTAGACTTTTCCCTTTTCACCCCTTCTGAAGCCTGGATTCACCGTTGCTTCTGAGCCCCTCTTTGGCTATTTTCCTTGCTGTTAGACTTTTCCCTTTTCACCCCTTCTGAAGCCTGGATTCACCGTTGCTTCTGATCCCCTCGTTGGCTATTTTCCTTGCTGTTAGACTTTTCTTTTTTCACCCCTTCTGAAGCCTGGATTTACCGTTGCTACTGATCCCCTCGTTGGCTATTTTCCTTGCTGTTAGACTTTTCCCTTTTCACCCCTTCTGAAGCCTGGATCCACCGTTGCTACTGATCCCCTTATAGGAAGCTTGTACCATAACATTCATGTTCTCTTTCAGTGATGTTTTTTGTAGGAATATTTAGACTTGAGCACCTATGGGTTTGTCAGGTGTGCAATGACGTCGATTCTGATTAACATTAACAGTAGGCATATTTATTTTACATGATGAGGTTACAAGCACATTTTAGTCGCGTCTGGCATCATGTCTGGGGTAGCAGTAGTCCCATTATTTCATTGTCAGGAACTACAAGAAGTCACATGATGTCTGTCGTGATGTGCATTTTTCTTAACTATAAGTTAATTCAGTCCCGGAGGTCGGATTGGCTTAGAGGTATGGCGTTCGCCTTGAATTCTAAAGGCACTGGGTTCGATTCCCAGTAAAGGGAATATAATTTAAGGAAATTTATTTTCAGAACCAGTGGTCCTAATGATGTCATACCCCCACCCCCCTGTCTCCTGGGTAGTGAGATGGATGCCTCGCCTCTTGGATAAAGGCAAATGTTAGGAGGTCCCGTGTGCAAGTTACGCATGATAAAAATCCCACTGCAGTTGGAAATTGTAAAAAGTAGGCCTATCAGCAAAATTTAAAAATTAGAAACCTACCCAGCACAAAAATATTTATAGAATATGAGATTCCTATATACACACGTTGGGATTCTTGCAGGTGCTACAGAGTTTGTGCACTGTGCTGAAATCCTCCTTGTGTGTCCCTTAGATCAGAGCACTGATAGAATTGTCCGTGTGCAATAAAGATATTCCTCCAAACCATACCAAACTAATTAAGTTCCATCTCTTTGTGTCTAAAATCTAGAGCTAATTTTTTGTATGTTCTCAGATCAACCAAGCCATGAGCATGCGCACCCAGTCAGAGCACTACAGACGTCATCAGTCTCGACTCCTTCCTGATGGCAGAGGTTTGACCATGGGAGCCCTCTACTGGCAGCTGAATGACATATGGCAGGCTCCGACCTGGGCCTCAATCAGTGAGTGGTTATTGAACTTAAATCACCTGGGTTGTGCTAGCTAAAACACGATCAAGGAAGGGCAAGAAATGACGTGAGGCTGCTGATATATTCTTCTTGTTTGTGCATTTGTTGGGAGACGTGGCAGCATAGTGGTTAGTGCACTGGCTTCCTAGCTCAGTGGTCCATGGTTCAATCCCCAGGTGAGGTGGGATTTTTTTAGGGCTCAAACGGTTCCTGGGTCGACCCAGCCCCAATTGGGTACCAGAGCAACTCTGGGAAGGTTAAGGCGGCTGGCTTGATGTTGACCACATCACCCCTAGTGTGCCGATGGTCAAGAAAATATGGTCCTAACACCATATTCCCAATATGCCTTAATGGGCATATTGACCTCGGAGCCGTTTGCGGTCTAAAAATCCCGCCTCAGCTGGGGATTGAACCATGGACCACCGAGCTAGGAAGCCATCCTGTGAGAAGTGTCAAATGCCAGGGGTTTCACGACACACTCTTACAGCAAGGAGACCAGCTGCAATTGTGGTTCCATCCACTGTAAGGAGTGCAAAGGAAAATTATAATGATGATGATGAATCACTACAGCCAGTGTTGGTTAACAATTTATCTATTATTGTTATTGATCCAGCTGTGCTTGGGCTCTCGCCCATCGGCCCAATGCCATGTAGTGATATCTGCATGTTTTCACAAGTTTTGTTTCTCCGTACAAGGTGTTCCACTTATCTGGCCTCGGAGGGAGGAGCATTTTCCTAACATCATCAAGTGCTGGGCACTCAAAGAGATGGTGGTCAACAGTTTTGTAGGGGTAGTTACATAGCTGGCACTCTTGAGAGTGTTGTGGTTAGGTTCTGTTCAAGTGACTGTTGAGTGGTATGTGTTGTGATCTGAGCCAAAAAATGGTGCTCTGATCCCTCCTCATAAGATGGCCAATGTTGTCATTAGGATCAGGACCGGCCACATTTCTGGAAACCTCTCTCCCGGTGTTTCCAATGGCCCATCTGTTCAGCCAAGTTTCTTTGTTTGTTGTTCGTATGAGTGATTTGGCTGTTTGGAGAGTTGTTGCTGTGAGTGGTTGTTCTTGTTTTGTTCCCTTCTTTGCTAATCTGTCTGCTCTGTCATTACCTGGTGTATTTGAGTGTCCAGGGAGATGGAAAAAGTTAATATGGAGAAGAAAAGACTGTCCAGGGAGATGGAAAAAGTTAATATTGAGAAGAAAAGACTGTCCAGGGAGATGGAAAAAGTTAATATGGAGAAGAAAAGACATCTTCTTTTGGTCCCCAGGGATTTCGTTTTCTCTTTTCCCTTTTGTATTTGGGGTGAGTTCCAGGGCTTTCTTGTAAACCCAGAGGGCTTCCTCAACTCAGCAGGATCTGTATTGGTAAAACATACCAGATCTACCAATTGGCGGTTGTTGTAATGCCACAAGTTGTAGTTGTATGGTCTTCTACCTAGAGGGGATCATGAACAGACGTTGTTTGACTAGGGCTGCTGAGCTTCTCGGTCAAGACCCAGTTGAAGACTCATTGGTATTATCTACACTGTAGATCTAGGCTTTTCCTGTGGCTTTTCTGTTATTTGAAAGAAAATACAACAAGAACAACCACACAGCAACAACTCTCATTCCAAATCTGCTCTGTCATTACCTGGTGTATTGACATTTATCTTCTTTCAGACTATGAGGGCACCTGGAAGATGATCCACTACTATGCACGGTCTTTCTTCAACAAAACCCTTATCTCTCCTTATCTGCTGGATGATGCCACACTGGATGTGTTCATTGTGTTGGATGAGATTCCGGTGGTTGAGGTTAGGAACTCTTCAGATGGTGAGTACCCATACGTGTGATTTTGTTCTTTGACTTCTATCTGTTGTGTAGATTTTAAACGTACGTATGTTTTTTTTAAAAAATACAGTTGTATAAATTCTTAGAGAAGAAACATTTGATGTTATGGTAGTAGAAAAGGTAAAGGTAGTCTCATAGCAGATACTGCCGCAGGGTAGCGAAGTGTTAGAGACTGCATTATACGAGGTCCAGTATCAAGAGGTGGGGGGGGGTGACCAGTTCCTTTCCTTGCTGCCTTTTCCTTCCCTAACTGTTTTTATAGTAACCCTTTTAAAGAAGCTACACATGAAATTTACATAAATAAATAACAGAAGTAAAAACCAAAGAAACAGTTTAATAATAATAAAAAAAGGGCTTATGATGAATGTACTGTGGGAGGGGATACAGTTAACCAACTTAAAGACACCACATTAAAAAAATTAGAAACCTACCCACCACACAAATATGTATTGAATGTGTAAGGTAAAAGGTAAAGGATCCCGTTACACGCCCATTGAGGCATATTGGGAATATGGTTTTAGGCCCATATTTTCTTGACCATCAGCACACTAGGGGTGATGTGGTCAGCATCAGGCTGGCCGCCTTAACCTTCCCAGAGTTGCTCTGGTACCCAGTTGGGGCTGGGTCGACCCAGGAGCTGTTTGCGGCCTAAAAAAATCCCACCTCATCTGGGGATCGAATCATAGATCACTGAGCTAGGAAGCCAGTGCACTAACCATTATGCTACCGCGGCTCCTTATAGAATGTGTGATTCCTATATATATACGCAATGGGATTCTCACCGGTGCTACAGAGTTTGTGCACAGTGCTGAGATCCTCCTTGTGTGATCTAAGGGAGGAGATTGGAGTACTGATGGAGTTGTCTGTGTGCAATGAAGAAAGTCCTTAAAACCAAACCAAAGACACTCTGACGATTTCCAATAATTATAACAAACAATTATACAAATACGAGCACTATAATAAGCAACACCTTGTGTCGTCCAATAGATCCAAACTAAACAGCTGGCTAACAGTAATAAAGAAACATTGTCAAGCTCACCATTCCAATATGGCGCACAGCCCACGTCTGAACATTGAAATATAACAAGAGCGTCAATAGACTTAAACACTGCTGCAAATACATTCTCTTACTAGCAGAACAAGCCAGACCATCATAAATCAAAAAATGCAAATCCCAGTGCTGCACAAAATTTTGCAGTCATAAACCAGACACAGTACTGTAAATCCTGTGCGCCTTTCCTTGATGGTCAAATGAAGCCTCACTACTTAAACACCATTTTTTGTTCAACAGCTTTAACACACGCAGTTGCACAGCTCTCAGTCACATGACTGGCTATATCTTGTTTAGTTCACAACACATATTATGTCCGACATCTGATGCACACTTCCTGTGTAGCACAGGTAAAACATTCTGTGACAACAATGAAGAAAAAATTGGCTTGTAAGAAGCAGGTCTTGCTTTAAAGTAAGGCTAAGTAATTTTTAATAACACAATACAGTGCAAAGTAAGCAGAAATGTGTCTGAACTGCAGACGACTACTGGAATATGAAGGCCTGTCATGCACAGGAAACTGAAGTGTGATGAGTGAATAAATGATTACGATTTATTGCTTTCTGAATGAGTCAGCCACACCTCTGATCCACTGTTTTCTTGGCTTTCCTTTTGTCCTACTTTCTGATGATGAGTATAAGAGTTGTCAAGATTATTGGTCTTGTTTCATCCTAACCTGATGTCCAAACACTTCACTTGTTGTGTTATATACTCCAAGCAAGACAATTTCATTTTAGCTCATATTGTTACTTATTATTTCTCTTATTATGCATTATTGTTATTATTATTGAACAGAATCGACATATTGCACTCTGGGCAAACCCATAGGGACTCAGTCTCCCTAAGTATATGCAGAAGAGTGTGAATGATTACTATTCCTGTAGCTCGGTTGTATACACGACGGATGCATCCTCTCATACGTCCATCTCTGTTAGCCTTACGTTTAATGCCAAATTCCAAGTCTTAACCTTGATGATTCATCTATTGCAATGTCAGTCTCTAACAAGCAATCATTAATTGTTCTCAGTATCTCCCCCTTATCCATATCCAGTGTCCCAACTGTAGGTGCTCTTGATGCTAGTCTGTCAGCTCTCTCATTATTGTGTACCCCTGTATGACTAGATTACTAGATCCACACCAGCTCCTGCAGATTCGAAGCTTTAATGAATGTTTTCCATTCAAGCCGTAGCCAACCATTTTGAACCTTTTTGAAGCATGGACTGAGAGTCTGACACAATGACGTATTATGTATGAGCCTGTCTATGACAGGGAGTCCTCAAATTTCATCTCTCTAGGTCATCAGGAAGGACATAAAATTGACTGGACAGTCTTATGCACCATTAGCCTTTTATATACTGCCATTTTTAATTTCTCAGATTTTCCTCCCTACCTTATCTGCTCCATGGAGGTATAATTCGTTGTTGCCTGATTTTAGTGCACCAGTTCAGTGACCCATCTAAATCATCCCCAGCTTTGATCTTTGCAGGTCATCAGAACAAACACAAAATCAGCTGGGCAGGCATATATATTCGTAACCTTTTATGGCCACCATTTTTAATTTCCCCATTTTTACCACTTGGGGGTGGAATTCCTGGCTGCTTGATTTTTGCACATCAGTTCAATTGTCCCTCTATAAAATCTCCAAATGTTAGTTTTCTTGATCTTTGGGAATAAATTGCAGAATCATATGGATAGGCATACATCATTAGTATTTTATATACAGGTATACCTCGGTGATATTGTGGGTTTGGTTCCAGACCACCGCAATAAACCGAATATCACAATAAAGCGGGTCATACCCATTTTTTTGGGCTTCCCAGTGCATATAAAAGCCTAAAATCATGTTTACACTATGTCTATTAAGTGCGCAATAGTGCTAGCTCTTAAAAAAAAACAGTGTATTGTAAAATTAAAAATACTTTATTGCTTAAAAAAATGCTAATCTTAATCATCTGAGCCTTCAGTGAATCGTAATATTTTTTGCTGCTGGAGAGCCAAAATCTATCGGAAGAAGAAGAAGGCACGTTCTAATAAACAAACATGAATAATTTGAAAAAAAAGCGCAATATCTGCGAAGCGCAATAAAGTGAGGTATACCTGTATGTAGATTTATTATTTAATCTCTTCTTGTGATGTTGGTTATTCCTTTCAGTTGGCATATTATCTAAGAAAACCTGTTGATAACAATACAAGGCAGTTCTTATCCTAGACCCCTCTGGGTAAGAAAAGCAGAGGTAGACCAAAAAACCCATGGAGAAGAGAGCTGGAGACAAAAATGAAATGACGAGGAAGGCACGGAGCTGTTGGCGTGTGACTGGAGGACTTGGCATACATTTGTTGAGGCCTTAACTCATTAACTACCGCAAGCCGCTGTCAGCGGCTCACAACATAATCACATTTGGACCGCAAGCCGCTCAGGGCGCCAATCTAATTTTAGTAATAAAACGAATGAAAAATGTACTGAAACACTCTCTGATCTGGTTCGAGATTTTAAGTTGCCACCGGAAAACAAATTCCCAAAGCATGGTTGTTGTAGAACACTGAAAAATTGATATCATGTTCATATTTTTCAGCGTTTTGGGTTAGTTACCAAATCGTGTAAAACTGTTTACCGTAGCAACTAGTGCTAGGACTACAAAAAATGCGTGTACATCTCGTCTAACGGCTGAATAGGATAGAAACATGTTTCAACAATTGACTGAAAGATCTAGCGACGAGGACAAGAGTGAAAACGGTGTGCACATTGATTGAAATTGTGATTTTGATAGAGATGGGGCGCAAGCAGTTATAATTGTGAAAATATTGCAAGTCCTCGGCCATCGGAGGGCTGTTAAATAGCAACAACCTCTATTAGAGTTGCAACTAATGTTTATTGTAATAGTACATTCATTTATCTTTAAAATGACGTGTAATTTATACAAATCTGTAAACAATTACGAAAACTACAGCTTACTTTGTGCAAACACCTACAGGATGAAAATGGGAAAAAAATTTAATTCGGCCACAGTGTGTTTTTTAATTCGGTAGTTAATGTGTTAAGCTCATAGCGGCACTGAAAGACATGAAGATGATAATTTTCCTCTCTTATTGTGATGTACCTGCTGCAGGCGGTTTTGTAGCAGATCGCTTTGTGTGGATTTTTAACAATAGTATAAGCGCCGTACATTCAGAAAGCAATGGCAAACTACTGAATGAAAAAATTGCCTAGAAAAATCACAAACAGCCAATAAAACTGGGGTTGATTGCCACGTCCTGTAAAGGATAAGCAACTAACTATTGCGATGTATTTAACGACCATGCTGTGCTGTAAGAACCAAAATCATGTTTCCCTTAATTTCCAGGAGCACTTTCCTTCAAGCTGGCTGATGATAGCAGTGAACTAGTTAGGGTCGGGCTGTCAACCTCTGAAGCTGCAGACAAGCTAAAGGCCGTCAGTAAAGCCAGAAGTGGGAATTTGCGTGTAGAGATTTATAACTACAACAACTTCACGGCTTTGCTTTCATGGTCGGTAGCATACAATGTAAGTCAATGACGGTAAAGGTCATCCCATGTCAGATACTGCCATAGGGAGGAATGTGTTAGAGATTTCTCTATACTTGGTTCTGAGTTGGGGTGACCTGTTCCCTTCCTTGCTGCGTTTTCTTTCCCTAAGTCACTGCAAAGTCAGGTGCCTATTTACAGTTGGATAGACTAGAGCATGATGCCAGCATGTTTCGAACCAGGCACCTTTGCCATAAGAGACCAGCGCGGTAGCCACTCTGCCAAGTGGATGCTCCAGTGACAGTAGTATTATCATTAACCTTCGACTGCCTAAGGGACAGAAGCCTTCAACTAACTCCTGCTGAGCCATCTTGTCCTGTGCCATCTGTTCTAGGTCTTTCAATATCTTCCTGATCGCTTTTCATGTCTGTCTCACGTTTTGCTTCTCCATGTGTTTTCTCTTTGACAGACGACCTTCTTCCACCTTGGATGGTCGAGTTGACCTATTATAATTATTTGCTTTGACTGACATGTCCTTTTTTCTTGTTGAAGATTTTTAAGCTTAAATTTTTCTACAAGATGTCCTAGCTAGCCCCATGTCCAGGGCCAGATTAAGCCAAGAAGGGCCTCTAGGCTGTTTTGGGTTTGACCTAATAGGCAATAATTTTAATATTATTTATCAAACCCCTTAGCATGGTGATGGTATATACTAGTATTATTAATAGACATATGTTTAAAAAGTTATGAATGCAATTGCAGAGTGCAAACATTTTATTTTTTGTACATAAATCTGTGCATTTAAAATTTTTTTTTTTTTAAACTTATGGGCAGGCTCCAAAGAGCTCCGGGCCCCTAGGCTTTAGCCTACTTAGCCTAATAGATAATCCGGCCCTGCTCATGTGCGACTCTCCGTAGTTGCCTCCTATGATACACATGACAGGGTACAGTGTTACTTACTATTCTGTTTCATTTTGGTCCCTAGCAAGAAATGGACAAGTGACAGTAGTATGCCGTGAGTCATAGTGAAATGCAATTTACGTCAGTGACAGTTCTGTGCAATGTATACTGAAGCACATTAGAAACGCACCACCTGTATAATCCAGGAACAGAGTGTGAAATGTAAATATAAGTGTTTACAAGTTTACATATTTGGAATCTTTATTCATTTTCCTATGAATCCATGCTGGTCATTAATTTGTACATTTGATTGTTATGAAATTCATTGCATTCTGTGCAGGCAAGGGAGAAAACCAAAAATGCAACCAATAAAAAAATTCATTCACACTATCAGTATCTGGTATGTCCACCGTGTGCTTGCAAACAAGCTTGGCAGTGGCTCCGCATGGAACGCACAAGTCTCTGAAGGAAATTCGGAGGAATCAAGTCCCATTCACGTGTAAGAGCAGCTTTGAGCTGTTGCAGATTAGCTGGAGAACCTTGCCTGTAGACTCTGCGTCCAAGCTCGTCCCACAGATGTTCTATAGGGGACATGTCTGGTGATAGGGCAGGCCAATCAATCGTCACAATGTTCTGCTGCTGTAGATATTGCTGCGTAATGCATGCGGTGTGCGCACGTGCGTTATCCTGCTGGAGAAGCTGCAAGTCTGGATAATTTGTGAACGCAGGAGCAACCAATGCATCCAGAACCTCATCTCGATATGTCACAGCATTAACATTTCCACGGAAGACGTGAAGAGGCAAGCGATGGTGAAAGCTGAATCCTCCCCAAATGTGAATACTTACTTACTTACTTACTTAGTCGTTCCCCTTCTACCGTGAGGTGTAGAGGTAAATGTGAATACTGCCACCTCCAAATCGGTTGTGCTGACGAACACAGCAATCTGCAAAGCGCTCTCTCCAAATCCGCATACGTCCATCAGCAAAGGATATGTTGAATCTGCTCTCGTCTGTGAATAGGACAGCATTCCACTGCAGTCTAGTCCATCTGACATGTTGCTCTGCCCATTGCAGGCGCTGCTGACGATGTCTGTGAGTCAAGTGTGGCCCAACATAAGGTCATCTTGCAGTAAGGCCTGTATCTCTGAGTCGTCGTATGACTGTCATTTGAGAGACTTGCCCACGTCTACCCACTATTGCTCTTGCTGTTTGACTTGCCGGGAGAGAACGATTCCTTAGGTGACTCAGCACAATATGATGATCTTGTGCAGGGGTAGTAACTCATGGTTAGCCACTCTGAAGTCTATCCCGGGCACTGCCAGTGGTTCCGTAACGTTCATTGAGACGTACAATAGTGCTGTGGTGGCAATTCATCCTTCTGGCAATAGCCTGCGAGCTCATTCCGGTCTCAACATACCAATGGCTCGTTGGCGGTCGTTTTCAGATAGTCGTGGCATTTCAAGCACATGTACTGGGTGTTTTGTCTCAACGGCCTTTTTATACCGAGTATACTGCCACAACGCATACACATTTTCAGGGTCATAGCTGTTGGGAATCGTGTTGCACGTGTAACTTTCATTGTTTTCATGTAGTCTGTACACAAACTTGTGGGTTGAATCATGCACTTTCCATTCCAGCAGCCATTCGCTCTCTACCTCATGACAAACACGGGGAAAATCCATTCCCACACTTTTTTTTCCAGCTTCTCGGCATCAGTATATATAATAGTGGTGCGTTTTTAATGTGCTTCAGTATATTATCATCACCCTTCAGATCCCCAAGAAGCATAGGCTTCAACAAACTTATACCAAGTCTTACTGTCCTATGCCATCCACTACAAGTCTTTCCATGAATGACATCCCTATTGTTTCTGTCACCAGTTCTCTTCTCCGTGTGTTCTTCAGTCTTTCTCTTCCTCTCATACCCTGGGGTTTCTAGAACAAGGATGGCAGTGCACAGGAAAATGAGAAAGATTGTGAGAATAAATGCAGGAAACAATAAGAAGATTGCACTTGAAGAAACACCCCTACAAGATGTACAATCATACATATATCTTGGCAGTAATGTAGACGTAGTTGCAGGGACAGACAGTGATATCAAAATATGAATACACAATGACAATAGGAGCAGCCGTTGCACTGGGAAGTATATGGAGACCAAGAGAAATCAAGGCAAACACAAAAATAAAAATTATTAACTCAAATGTCAAGTCAGTGCTATTGTATGGATCTGCAACAACCAGAAAGCTAAAGTCTTTCATACATAGGTGCTTGCGTAGAATAGAAGGGTTGAAATTGAGCGGCAAGGTCACCAATGTGAAAATGATGACAAGAACCAGACAAGTGCCAGTGGAACAAGAGATGAGAAAAAGACACTGGCGATGGATAGGACACACATTGAGGAAACCTGTTGATAGCATTACAAGGCAGTCCTTGTTCTGGAATCCCCAGCGTAAGAGAGGCAGTGGTAGACCAAAAAACACATTGAGAATAAATAAATATTACACACATAAAGGTATGTTTCAGGCACTTGTGAGAAATGAAGTAGAAAACTAGACAACGGAAGGGATAGGCTCGCAGGAGAATTGAACCCAGAACCATCTGAATGGCAACACCGCCTAGCTACGGAAGTGAATCACACAAATAACTGCCAACTAGGCACCTCAAAAATAGTGCTTCGTGGACAAGGGTCAGTAGTGTGACTTTTCACATGCAACACTGGATGTGCACATAGGGCGATCTAGCCTAATTAATGATTCAGTAACTTCTGCTTTCCCCCTATTATACAGTTAGGTCAGATTACACAAGATGACCTTAATACTGTGTCTAGTAAATTATAGAAGACTGTATTTGTGTAAAACACACTGAGAAGAGAACTTGAGGCAGAAGTGACAATGATGAGGAAGACATGGAAAGAACTCGACGGCATGTGACAGGAGGACTTGTCATGTGACAGGAGGACTTGTCATGTGACAGGAGGACTTGTCATGTGTTTGTCGAAGGCCTATGCTCCATGGGAAGTTAAAGATTGTTGATTGACTGAATGTAGACAACGCCAAAGGGACAGACAGTGCACTGTATTATAAACAGAAAGAAACAGCACATCACCCAAGACTGAAATGAAAACTACCTTCATCAGCAGATGCCTGCATTATATTCTTCTTGTCTGATGGCTTGATGTAACAACAAATACAAAACCTATGGAAGAGAAATATACAACAGCCATGGCAGATGGACATTAAAGAATACAGATAGGGATAACAATAACAGCAAAGAAGTTACAGACTTTCATGAATGGAGAGCGTGCTTTGAGAACTGAACATCTTCTCCCTTGATCGCCTTCAGACTTCCACATTAGTGACTCTAATAAAGGCAGAAGTCAACTAAAGGTTCCGGACATCTCCAAACAGTTTTTCATGGAGTGAAGTAGGTTTGTTGCCGTATGCTACTCTGTTCATGGCTGTTTGTTGGGCAGGACTGCAGCAGGTGTTCAGCTGTCATCAAGATGATGCCACAGGTGCAGAGATCTGTTGCACCAATTCTGTACTTGTGGTATAGATGGTATCTTAATCTGTTGTGTCCAGTGCGTAGCCGAAATATGGTGACCTGGTCTCGCCTAGACAGCTGAAGATATGCATCATTTTTGAATGGCCTGGGTGCTCTCTTTCCCATTTGGACTTGAATATGGCTTTTTTTAAAGTAATTTTCGCCTTTTCAAAAGTTGTCCCTATATCATACTGTTGTAACGCTACTCCTTCCTAAGCAATTTTGTCTGACTCCTCATTGAACTGAAAAATTGAAAAGGTATGACAAAATGGCCAATGTGGAGCTGATGAAAGGAACAGACAGGTGTCAGTGGAGCAAGAGATAAGAAGATGCTGGCATGGTATATTATAAACATTGAGGGAATCTGTTGATAACAATACAATGCAGTCCCTGTTCTGAAATCTCAACGGTAAGAGAATTAGAGAAAGGCTGGAGAACACATGGAGACGAGAACTGGAGAACACATGGAGACGAGAACTGGAAACAGAAATGAAAGGGATCAAAATGACATGTAATGACCTTGAGTCGTTGGCACAGGACGGGAGGACTTGGCAGAAGTTTCTTGATGGTCCTTGCTCCCCGGGGAGGTGAAGGGTAGTGGTGATAAAAAAGTTATATGATTAGATTTCTTTTTCTTCTTTGATCCTTAGCCGCCGACTGTCAAAGCAGTCAGTGACCATCACGCCTGGTGGTATCTTGCAGAGCAGCAACAAACTGCGTCCAAATTGCTCGGTTGATGGCCATCCTTCGTGCAGTGCCCCAGCTCTGGTTCATTCTTTGCATCTCAGCCTCCACAGTTCTCCGCCAAGTTGTTTTTGGTCTGCCTCTCTTTCGCTTTCCTTCAGGGGTCCATAGCATAGCTGTTCTTGTGATGGCATCAGGGTCTCTTCTGAGGATGTGGCCAACCCAACTCCAGCGTCTGCCAGCTATGATGGTGTGTATGTCATCTTGGCTGCTCCGAGTAAGCAGTTCTTGGTTGGTGATGGTATTCGGCCAAAAGATTTGGAGAATTTTCCTTATGCACATTTTGTGGACTGCCCTCAATGGTACCTATTCCTTGTAGCGATATGGCAGCTTGCGTACCCTGACAATCCCCAGAGCTATGCCAGTGGGAGTTTTACTCCTGGTAGGTTCAACCAAGCTGGACTGGTCTGCGTTGGTAGGGGTCAGACAAAAGCTGGTACCCTGATCCTCCAGGTTGGGGGTTTTAGCACAGGGCCAACAACCCTGTCTTTCAGATGGACTGGGAAGCTACAGGGGAAACTCTGTTTTGTAGATTACACCAAGGCCTTCGCGCGTATCCGTTTTCCGGCACAATTGGTGGAAATGCGATCCCAGAACTCAGGTACGCAGATGACACAGTTATTCTTTCAAACAGTGCCAAGGGACTGGAACAGTTAATCCTGTCTGTCAAAAGACGCAGTGAGGATCAGAACCTTTTTCTGAACACAAAAAAAAAACAAAGATAATGTCCACAGACAAAACAAGATGCCAAATAAAAATTACCATCAATAATGAGGAAATTGAAAATTTCACAAATTTTGAATATCTTGGCTCCATAATTGAGACTGCTCAAAAGAGGTCAGAAGGAGACAAGCCATAGCAATGCAGAGGTTAAATAAAATGAAGAACCTATGGCATAACACCAGCAAATTAATAAAAGTAAAACTCCTGAGAACGTGCACCTTTCTGGTAGCAACATATGGATGTGAGTCATGGACCATTACTCAAACATTAAAGAAAAAAATCGAATCTTTCGAAGCAAAGTGTTACAGAAAAATTCTCAGAATATCTTGGACCAAGAAGAAGAAAAATATAGACATCCTAAACGACCTGAACATCGAGGACAACTGGCTCATAAACAATATCATGTCCCGGAAACTGAAATATTTTGGCCACATTAAACGTCATAGTGGCTTAGAGAGAGCAGTAATGGAGGGTATGGTACCTGGAAGGCGAGGCAGGGGCTGACCAAGACGACGGTGGACACAGGACATTGAAGACACTTTGAACATGACAATGGAGGAGGCAGGAGGGCTGGCTAGAGATTGAGAGTCTTTCAGGCGGGCTGTGATGAGAGCGACGTTCTGCAAAGGACATGCTACATGATGATGACAGGGGAAACTACTTTATTCTGGTAGAGAGGACGGTCAGCACAACGAAGGTGTAGCCATTATCCCGAAGAAAGGAATGGAAAGGTCTTTACTGGAATGGAAACCCATCAACAACAGACTGATAAGAACAAGACTGAGAGGGAGATTCACCAACACCACCATTATACAATGCTATGCACCAACAAACGACAGCGATGAAGAGATCAAGGACGAGTTCTACCAACAGGTACAAAAGGAAATGGAAACTGTACCCATGTACGATCTTATTATAGTAATGGGAGACCTCAATGCGAAAGTTGGAACACACAATAATTAAAACGAAAGAGTAATGGGGAAATGCGGCAGTGGAACAATAGATGAGAATGGGGACAAATTAAGCTTCTGCAGTAATAACAGCCTGGTCATTGGAAGAACACTTTTTCCACACAAAGAAGTGCACAAGTTAACATGGGAATCACCAAACGGATGGGACAGAAACCAGATAGATCACATAATGATCAATGGCAGATGGAGACATGCATTACAAGACGTGAAAGTAAGAAGAGGCACAGATGTGGGAAGTGATCATCACCTAGTAGTAGCAAGACTGAAGATAAATCTCAGAGCTGCTGGACCAGTTGCAGTCAAACAGAAAAGATATAACATCATGATACTTAAGGACCCCCTCACCAGAAAAGCTTTCATGGTCGACGTTAAGAGACGATAACAGATTACCAAAAGCCAGGAAAGAACAGAGACCGATGATGTCGACCAGAAATTCAACACCGTCTCAACAATATACAAGGAAAGCAGCAAGTCATGCTTGGGATTCCAGGAAAGAAAGAGCCAAGACTGGATAACACCAGAAACGCTAAACACCATAGCGAAGAGAAAGGAAATGAAAAGAAAGAAAACAAGCTTAGTATCCCAGGTTAAAGGCAATGTATAGTGAACAGTACAGCAGCTGGACAAGGAAGTAAAACGTCAAACCCGTGCTAACAAAAGGACATTTCTGGATGACCTTGCAAGACAGGCAGAAGAGGCAGCACTGAGAAATGAACAAAGCACAGTTTATAAAATAACTAAAACTATCAGTGGAAAGTGAGATGCAAACAACATAACGTTAGTAAGAGACAAGCAAGGAAATCTCATCACCACAGCACAGGGGCAGAAAACAAGATGGGCAAAGCATTTCAGAGACTCAGCTGAATGTTCCTGAGGCTGAAAGTGACTTAGACATAAATACAGACATTCCACGAAAAGAAGAAATCATCACAGCTATCAAAGGGTTAAAAAATGGAAAAGTGCCTGGTCACGACAATCTAAATGCTGAGATATTCTTGGCAGACCCTGAACTAGCAGCAGAACTATTAGAATCACTATTTGCACAAGTCTGGGAAACTGAGACAACACCAACAGAGTGGAGTAAAGGAATAATTGTCAAATTGCCCAAGAAGGGCGACCTTGAAGACTGCAACAACTGGAGAGGAATTACTCTCCTCTCAGTTCCCAGCAAAATACTAGGCAGGATAATCATCCAGAGAATTTCAAAAGCAGTTGACCATAAACTGAGGAAAGAACAAGCGCGCTTTAGAAAGAACAGAAGATGTGCAGATCATATATTCACCCTCAGGAACATTATAGAGCAGTGCTCAGAATGGCAGAGACACCTATACATTAACTTTGTTGATTTTGAAAAGGCTTTCAACAGCATACACAGGGACAGCCTATGGAAAATACTGAGGGCTTATGGAATTCCCAGCTGCACTGTTTCCATCATAAAAAGCCTTTATTCTAACTTTACATGCAGTGTTGGATTGAGTAATGTAACTTTCGAAGTGAAAACAGGAGTACGACAGGGATACCCCTTATCAACAACATTATTTTTGACAGCCATAGATTGGGTGATGCGCCAGACAACAGAGGGCAGTCCAAGAGGAATTAGATGGACAATGTTTTCTACACTGGAAGACCTGGAATATGTAGATGACATTGCACTACTCACACATTCACATCAACACATTCAAGAAAAAACCGATAGACTGAATAAGTATGGCCAGCAGGTTGGCCTGAACATCAATCTGAAGAAGACAGAGGTCATGACACTAAATGTGGGCAATCCTGAGCCAATAACAGTAAGGAACCAGAAGTTAGAACAGACAGACACATTTACTTACCTAGGATGCATAGTAACACCTGATGGCAGAACAAGCAAGGACATTAACAACAGAATGAATAAAGCGAGAACAGCCTTTGCTAGTCTCAACAACATTTGGAAATCTTCCCAGTACAGCACAAACACCAAATTAAGACTGTATGAGAGTTGTGTACTTTCTGTGCTTCTCTATGGTGCGGAATGTTGGAGAGTAACAGAGAAGGAAATGTCGAAACTGTCCTCCTTCCACACATTCTGCCTAAGGAAAATTCTCAGAATCTTTTGGCCAAACACCATCAGCAACCAAGAACTACTTATTCGGAGCAACCAGGAGGACATGCACACCATCATCGCTGGCAGACGCTGGAGTTGGGTTGGCCACGTCCTCAGAAGGGACCCTGAATACCATCACAAGAGCAGCTATGTTATGGACCCCCGAGGGAAAGCGAACGAGAGGCCGACCAAAAATAACTTGGCGGAGAACTGTGGAAGCCGAGATGCAAAGAATGAACCAGAGTTGGGGCACTGTATGAAGGATGGCTGCCGACCGAGCAAAGTGGAATCAATTTGTTGCTGCCCTACAAGATGCCACCAGGTGTGATGGCCACTGACTGCTTTGGCGGTTGGTGGTTATGGATCAAAGAAGAAGACATTGTGTGGAAAAAGAACAATTTCGAAGTGTCCTTCTCTGATACTGTCTAGCATTCAGCACCATAGAGAAGCACAAAAAGCATAAAGCTGTCATATAATCTTACTTTGGTGTTTGTGCTGGACTGAGGGGACTTCCAGATGTTGTTAAGACTAGCAAAGGCTGTTCTCACTTTATTCATTCTGTTGTTGATGTCTTTGCTTGTTCCGCTGTCTGGTGTTACTATGCATCCTAGGTATGTAAATGTGTCTGTCTGTTCCAGCTTCTGGTTCCTTATTGTTATGGGCTCAGGACTGCCCACATTGAGTGTCATGACCTCTGTCTTCTTTAGATTGAATGATCAAATTTACTATCAGTGAAAATGTTTCTTACTGCAGTCAATTACAGAATAAAATCTCATAATTATCATCATCAACCTTCAGTTCACCAAGGAGCATAGGCCTTCAACAAACTTATGCCAGGCCGTACTGACCCGTGCCATTTGCTCAAGATCTTTCCATACCTTCTTCAAGCCCTTCATGTGTGTCTCCAGTTCTCTTCTTCATGTTCTCCTAGATCTCCATGTTCTCCTAGATCTCCATGTTCTCCTAGATCTTCATGTTCTCCTAGATCTTCTCTCTTACCCTGGGGATTCCAGAACTTTCAAGAATCAAATTTAATGGCAGCGAAAAGTTGTCTCTCTTCGCAGAGAACTACGTAAAAAAAACTTAAATGGTCGTTAAACATATGTATCTAATTCCACTCTAAATTTGTACATATTTATTACGGTGATATCGTTAATAATGTGTATCTAATTCCACTCTAAATTTGTACACATTCATTTAGGTGATATAGTTAAAAATATGTTTCTAATTCCACTCTAAATTTATAAAAATTCATTATGGTGATATAATTTAAAATATGTTTCCAATTCCACTCTAAATTTGTACAAATTCACTATGGTGATATAGTTAAAATGTTTCTAATTCCACTCTAAATTTATAAAAACTCATTTATGTTTCCAATTCCACTCTAAATTTGTACATATTCACTATGGTGATATAGGTCTAGTTAAAAATATTTCTAATCCCACTCTAAATTTATAGAAATTCATTATTGTGATATAGTTAACAATATGTTTCTAATTCCACTCTAAATTTGTACAAATTCCCTTTGGTGATTTTTTTATTTTATGTCAACAGCTTAAAACTGCCGCAGAGTCAGTGTTCACTAAGAAAGTCAGTGACCTACTCAGCGAATCAGGCTGCCCAGGCATAGAAAACTGTCTCCTGTACTTCACAGCTACTGACCAAAGTGGGTCTCAGGTGTCCAAAACATGGCACACGCTAGCCTATCCAAAGTTTTCAAAACTGCAGCCAGCTCATGTAAAGGTACAGTTCTTTGTGTCATAAACGTATCAGACATGCAACGGGTTTCCTTTCAGATGGTCTCGTCGTAAGTCAGAAGTAACTATATACTCTATGAATCATAAGGATATTTTAACAAGTAAAATACCTCAATGGAGCCACGGTCATGCAGTGATTAGTGCATTGTCTTCCTAGCTCGGTGGTCCATGGTTCGATCCCCAGTTAGGTGGAATTTTTAAGACTGCAAACGGCTCAGAGGTCCACCCAGCCTCATTAATTGGGTACCAGAGCAACACTGGGAAGGTTAAGGCGGCCGGCGTGATGCTGACCACATCACCCCTAGTGTGCTGCTGGTCAAGAAAATATGGGCCTAACACCCTATTCCCAATATGCCTCAATGGGCGTGTAACGGGATCCCCCAATATACCTCATTCCTAAAATGTGTAGATCTTTTTAGTTATATTTGTTAACTAATTTTATCCTTTGTGTGGAAATAATACAATGTTTAGATTATAACATAAAATTACTGTAAAAAGGTAAGGTAAAGGTAGTCCCATAGATACTTCCATAGGGGAGGGAAATGTTACAGACTTCACTATACTAGGTCTAGCATCAAGAGTTGGGGTGACCAATTTCCTTCCTCGCTGCCTTTTCCTTCCCTAAATCACGAGCAAAGTAGAAAAATTACTGTACAGTACAATAAATAGAGATAAATAAATAAAATAAAATTTTCAGTTGAACGTCACAAGTTGAAAATAATTGAAAATATTGGGCTGACCATTGTAAGAACAAGTGGTCATATACATTGAAAGTTGCATAGCTAGGCGGGGTTGTCGCACGGAAAGTCCTGGGTAAGCCACTCACGTCTGTTGTTTTTCTGTTGTCTAGTTTTCTACTTCTTTATTTCTTACGAGTGCCTGAAAACATACCTTTATGTTTGTCTAATATTTATTTACTGTTTACAGGCCTCGGGTTTCCCTTCCTTATGTGTTATAAATAGATTGAAAGTTGAGGAAAGTCGATATGAGTATGGGCAGTTCCATGTCAGATACTGCTGTAACAGAATGAATAGTTGGAGACTTCACTTATGCTCTGAGTCTTAACTTTATGAGGTGGGGGTGATGTTCCTTTCCTGTCTTTTCCTTCCCCAACTCAAGAGTGAAATCTGGCACCCATGTTTACAGCTGAGTAGACTGGAGTGTGGTGCCACCTGGTTTCAAAGTAGTCCCATTGCCTAAATTGAGAAGCAAACACTCCAATCACTCTGGAACTGGACATAAACATGTACCAGGGGTCGGAGTGGCTAAGACGTATGGTGTCCGCCTCGAATTCTAAAGGTACCGGGTTCGATTCCCAGTTGAGGGAATATAATTTATAGACATTTTTTTTTCAGAACTAGTGGTCCTAATGATGTCATACTCCCATCTGGTCTCCTGGGTAGTGAGATCGGATGCCTAGCCTTCTCGGATAAGGGTGAAAAAATAGGAGGTCCCATGTGCAAGTTGCGCACGTTAAAAATCCCATGGCAGTTTGAAATAGTAAAGAGAAGGCCATAAGGCCGCTGCTCTGGCAAAAATTAAAAAATTAGAAACCTACCCACCACAACAATATTTGTTGAATGTGTTATTCCTATAAACCCCCCAGACATCCAGCCAGCAGAAGAGGAGCTACAAATCAGCTGTGAACTACCAAGTAGAGAAGAAATAAAGAAAGCCATAAAGCTTCTGAAAGATGGAAAAGCAGCTGGTCCAGATTGCATTCCAGCAGAGGCCATCAAAACAGATATTGATACCTCTACAGAGATATTATACAAACTACTTGGCAAAGTCTGGGAGAGAGAGGAAATACCAGCAGAATGGAAGGAAGGTTATCTGGTCAAGTTGCCTAAGAAGGGAAACTTACAAGAGTGCACAAATTATAGAGGAATAATGTTACTATCAGTGCCAGGAAAAGTATTAAACAGAATCATCCTGGAGAGATTAAAAGAGTCCATAGACAAGCAACTGAGAGATGAACAAGCAGGTTTTCGACAAAATAGATCCTGTACAGACCAGATAGCCACATTGAGAATAATAGTTGAACAAAGTCTGGAATGGAATTCACAGCTATACATCGGATTCGTGAACTATGAAAACGCATTTGACAGTGTAGACAGAGATTCGCTTTGGAAATTGATGAGGCATTATGGAGTTCCCATGAAGATCATTAACTTAATAAAGAAGACCTATGAAGACATGACATGTAGAGTTCTTCATGAAGGACAACTTACAGAACCATTTAGGATTAGAACGGGAGTGAGACAGGGATGCCTCTTGTCTCCATTTCTTTTCTTACTAGCAATAGATTGGGTTATGAAAACATCGACATCACACAACAGAAATGGAATCCAGTGGAATCTGACTAAATAGCTTGATGATCTGGATTTTGCAGATGACTTGGCTCTTCTGTCCCATAACCATAATCAGATGCAAGAGAAAATGAAAATTCTCAATGAGAGATCACAACAGGTGGGCCTGAAAATACACAGGGAAAAGACAAAGATTATGAGAATAAATGCAAGAAATGATAACAAGGTTGAACTTGAAGAAACACCACTAAAAGATGTAGAATCTTACACATATCTTGGAAGTAATATAGACAAAGTTGGAGGGACAGACAGTGATATCAAAATAAGAATACAAAAAGCAAGAGGAGCTTTCATTGCATTGGGAAACATATGGAGAACAAGAGAAATCAAGTCCAACACAAAAATAAGAATCTTCAACTCAAATGTGAAGTCAGTCCTATTGTATGGCTCTGAGACATGGAGAACAACAATCAAAAAGCTACAGACTTTTATAAACGGGTGCTTGCGTAGAATAGGACTGAAATGGTATGACAAAGTCACAAATGGGGAATTGATGACAAGAACCAGACAAGTGCCAGTGGAACAAAAGTTGAGAAGAAGACGCTGGCGATGGATAGGACACACATTGATGAAACCTGTTGATAGCATTACAGTTCAGTCCTTGTTCTGGAATCCACAGGGAAAGAGAGGCAGAGGTAGACCAAAAAACACATGGAGAAGAGAACTGGAAACAGAGGTGAAAATGATGAGGAGAACATGGAAAGAACTTGAGCGGATGGCACAGGACAGGAAGACTTGGCATGTGTTTGTTGAAGGCCTATGCTCCTTGGGGAGCTAAAGGGTATTGATTGATTGATTGATTCTTATAAACACACATTGGAATTTTCACCAGTGCTAAGGAGTTGTGCACTGTGCTGAGATCCTCCTTGTGTGATCTAAGGAAGGAGATTGGAGCACTGATGGAGTTGTCCATGTGCAATGAAGATAGTGCTTAAAAGTCTGTAACTTCTAATTCGCTGCATACTTTCATTTAATGATGACATAATATAAAACACTCTTTCACATAAGAAGTACATACGAGGCGCGTTTTTTAAGTAATTCCCGGTATAAAATAATAAAAAAAACCATCATATATAAAAATTATTTATTGCAGCCAAAAGTGAACCACACATTTACATTATTTCTCAACATAGTCACCATTGACTTCAACACATTTTTGGTATCGTGGCACCAGGTTCTTAATTCCAGTGTCAAAGAAGTCTGCCGCCAGTGTCTTGAACCATTCATTAACGCCTGTCTGCAGTTCATCATCAGTTTCAAACCGCTGGGATGCCAGCCACTTCTTTAGGTGCATGAAAAGGTGGTAATCACTTGGCGCGAGATCGGGGCTGTAGAGTGGGGGGTCAAAAATTTCCCAGTGAAATTTTTGCAACAATAAAACAGTTCGATCTGCGGTGTGAGGTCGAGCATTATTGTGCAATAGCACAATCCCAGTGGACAGCAACCCACGTCTTTTGTTTTGGATGGCACGTCTAAGTTTTATCAGAATGGGCCACATTGTTACTGGAGATGAGACCTGGATTTCCTACACAAACGTCGAATCAAAGCAACAGTCGATGCAATGGCGACACTCATGGTCCCCGAAAGCAAAGAAGTTTAAGCAAGCACCTTCTGTCAAAAAGATCATGGCCACTGTTTTATGGGACAAAAAATGGGGGCTTGTTTATTGATTTTCTTGAACGTGGAAAGACAGTTAATGTCAATGCTTATTGTGACACCCTACAGCCCCGATCTCGCGCCAAGTGATTACCACCTTTTCACGCACCTAAAGAAGTGGCTGGCATCCCAGCGGTTTGAAACTGATGATGAACTGCAGACAGGCATTAATGAATGGTTCAAGACTCTGGCGGCAGACTTCTTTGACACTGGAATTAAGAACCAGGTGCCACGATACCAAAAATGTGTTGAAGACAATGGTGACTATGTTGAGAAATAATGTAAATGTATGGTTCACTTTTGGCTGCAATAAATCATTTTTATATATGATGGTTTTTTTTTATTATTTTATACCGAGAATTACTTAAAAAACGCGCCTCGTATTTTGTCTTTGGATGTATGTCCAATCCAGTGAGTTCTTTTTTATTTACTGTTTTGCTAATGTACATCCTTATCTCCCCAGATTACCTCAGTAACAAAAATTAATGACCACAAATTCAACATACAAGTTTCAACTGATGCTATTGCCCTCTTTGTGTGGCTGTCTGTAGACAAGATCGTAGGTCATTTCTCCGACAATGGATTTTTGTTGCTGACCCCAAGTGTGCAAGTTCAGTTTTATGCCCGCGAAGTTGTCACTTCAGATGTCTTGTCCTCACAGCTGAGAATCAGAAGTGTTACAGATGTGAAATATTCAGGCACCATCATCGGATGAGCTGCTGTGTCAATAAATAAATAAATACATGAAAGTCTAAATTAAAGCTTTTTCCCAAATACATTTCAGTTTAGTTAATTTTATAATTGTTATTGTTAATCAGAATCGACCTCACTGCACTCTGAGCAAACCCATAGGTGCTCAGTCCATCAATAAATGTCGAAGAGTATGAATGCTAATTGTACCTGTAGCACGCTGGTTGTACATACGACGGATGCATCCTCTCTCATGTCCATTTCTGCTAGTCCCACGTTTGATGCCAAGCTCCAACAGCCTCAGCCTTGTTGATTCATCCATTGCAGTGTCATTATCCAGCAGGCGATCATTAACAGTCTTTAGTATCTCTCCCTTATCCATGTCCAGTGTCCCCACTATGGGTGCTCTCGAGGCCAGTCTGTCAGCTCTCTCATTGCCATGTACCCCTGCATGACCAGGACAGGAGATCCACACCAGTTCTTCAAGACTTGAGGACTCTATTGATGTTTTCCATTCCTGCCGCAGCCATCTGTTTTGAACTTTCCGAAGCATGGCTTGAGAGTCTGACAATATAACTGCCCTGGTTGATGGAGTTTCAGACAGCCACCTCAGTGCTGCAGTAACTGCCTCTACCTCCACTCTCATGCTGGAGGTTGTTGTCATGTAAGCTCCACTCTGTTCAGCGACGACCCTGCCCTTTATTCTCGCAGAGAAGTCCCATCCTGATTTCTCACCACGCACTACAGACATCAGTGTACACAATGACATCATCATCCCCAGCATGATCACTTATCAGCTTAATAATCTCCAGCTCTGCTTTTCCATGCCCCAAGCTCTGCACTCTCTGCCAAAGCTAATGATGTCCAGCTGGTAGTTTATCCAGTTTATCCACTCTTCCCCTTTGGATACTGTGGTGGATTTGGTGTTATTGATGTTATCATTCAATATTTCTAGTGTACTGAATGAGGTCAGCTGTGAAGGTCCCTGATTATAACAAATTTTGGGTTGAGTTATCAGAGTACCTTTCTGCTACCACCTTATGACCTCAATCAGACCTATTCTTGACTAGTATGTATGATAGCTACGTATAATGTCTAGGGTTTTGCAAGTGTGTAATGTAGTGTAATTATTACTACAAATACATTTAAATTTTAACACATATATATATATAGGACAGGGTCAATACCACAACCACAAACAAACTAACACTCTGTTATACAACTTATAGAAGTCTGTGGCTGAAAATTTTGTAATATGCTAGATTACAATTTATTTGCCCTGATTCAGAATTTTCTGAGTCAGGACCAACAACGAAATGAAATTTATGGTTTTATTTACATAAATATTAACCTTTAGCACGCTGCGGGCGACACATGTCGCCGAAGATAACCTATGCTCTGCACGCTGGAGCTGCCATGTGTCGCCTTACGGATATCACCGTTTCTAGCATGAGGACTTGTGTACACGTGATTTCAGCCCCGGATGTTAAGTTGTAATGTTATTTGCAAGAGAGTTAGCTTCCGTTTCCGATCTTAAAAAAGTGATGGGTGTATCCGCGTTTATTTTTTGTAAATTTTTTCAATCGAAATGAATCGGCATCGAACACGCGGCCATTTTCGCTCTAATTTTATTGGATTCTGACGCCATGCGGTGGGGATGAGATTTTTGTCTTTATAAGCGCTGATATCGGTTCTCAGAATATGTTTGATGGCTGAGATGGAAACGAAAGTAGAATGGCATTGCTAGTATGTATAATTTTAGGGGTTAGAACTAGGAATATCGGAAAGGTTTAGGGTTACGGCCGAATGTCACTGCTGACATGGGCATTTGTTGCTTTGCTACTGATGATGGGTGTAACGAAAAGATCGTCATTTGATTTGTATTGGTCAAATGACTTTCATTGAGATATGGACACTTCATTTGTTGGTTATTTTATTTTATTTTTTTTTAAATTTTAAAATTAAAAAATTTTTTTTTTTTTTTTTAAATTTTTTATCGTTTTTTTCATCTTTCCTTTCCTCTCTTCCTATCACATCTAACATGTACACAAACAAATTTTATATCATCAAATTCACCATTCATTTATTTATATAAATTCCAAAAATGATAGCAATTGACCAAGAAACACAAAAACTATAGACATTACAAGTCGCCCACTATTAAAACGAGGGGTTGTGAAAAAGAATGCAGCTGCAGGGCAAGTTTTCGGGAAAAGAATGCAGCGTGCTAAAGGTAACACAATGGATCTTCTGTCCATACAAAGGACTATTATAATCAAATTATATTTAGGTATTTCTCTAAACTGGGTGACACTGGTAACTAATGGTGGGGGTGGGGTGTTGTCATCATTCCCCTTCTTTATATTTATTAGTATCTTGTGGAAAAAGTTATTGAATAATCAACGATTTTATGTCTCTGTTAATAAAGTCAGTGGATGACCGTTGTAGTGCCGACACCTAGGCACTTATCTTTTTGTTGATAGTAGATATGATGCTGACAATTTCCTTTTGTTCACTCGAATGACCAGACTGACACAGTCCCTGGTGTAGGATAGTATAGTAGACCGCTTGGTCCAGTAAAGTTTCAATTTCTCTCTCTCTCTAGTAAATTCACCAGGGTCCTGGTACTACCGTAGCACCAGAACAAAAAACCCTGAAACAAGGTTATGATTCTTTATAACATGTCTACAATAACATTCCACAAGTAATAAATGGCATAATTCAATAAAAGAAAAGGGTCAGATCTCTCTGACCACCCCATTTCAACCATTTTCCTCTGAGATAACAACTCATACCAGTGCTCCTGTTCTTTTTCCTAATGGCTACAATGCCTCTGACACTGCAACAATGATTCTCTCCCATAGAATAATGTGGGTTAGTCTTCCCACTGGTAACTGTGGAAATCATTTTAAGTTATACAACTCATGTCAATGTTTACTGCTTGGGTGCAACACCACAGGCCCTGCATAAGTCTGCTGGGGACCTCTGTACTTAGTCATAAAGCCTTCCCAGACAAGCAGTATCTCATACACCAAATTTTGGTTGTAATAATAAGATTAATAAATTCATTCTTACCACAATTCAAAGAAATATCACAAACATACGTTGACTGGCATTAGCATTAATATGTAGGTTCAGCTTTGCCCTGGTCCAGACTGCCAAGGTTTATTATTTCACTCTAGGCACTGCTGTTCTCAACGCAGCTTGCTTTCAAAAACTTATGTATCAACTGGCGACAAGCCTTTGAAAGCTTTTGCCAATATTATCAGACCGGCCCAATCAGCGAGGGTCTAGCTTTTCAATTCAAAATTTAAAAAAACAAAACTCCAAACTTCTAGGAGTGAGTCTTCAAAATATGTTTAGCTTTTTTGCCTAACCAATACCCTCCTTCCTATACTCTTCTACCATCCAATCGGATTTGAATCAATCTAATGCCTCTTTTTAAACTGGCGTCCCCACTAACGTTATGGATAAATGAGCAAGACCACCAGTCTGTCCGTCTTAGTGTTCGTAGACATATAGTATTATTTCAATATCTTGGCTAATAATTAGACTACCATATATATTAAAACATATTATTGCTCAGGGGACCCTAAGCTATCTTTATATATGATTTTTATGGCTATATTCTTTGTCGTTTAGATTTTTCAGTTTTTGTCACTGTTAATCGTCAATTACAACTTTTCCAAAAGTCGGCCATCTTTCCCCCTCCTTTTCTATCATTTTTTCATTCAAATAAACCAACTAGTTGTGTTACGTCAGAAATACACTACTCGGCGAGAATTGAAAACTGTCTGTGTGTTTATATATTCTGACTTGTCCAGCAGAGAGGTTATAGTATTAGTCCCGCGTGCAGAGCGAAGAGGGGTTTTTCAAAACGTTGGTAGTATTGGCGCTAATTATTACAGTCATTTTGTTCTTGCTACTGGAAAATGTCCGAGTTACTACTAATTTGGGCGTTAAAGTCAAAATCGTATGTTAATTCAGACGGTAGGTTGGTGTCACAGTTCTGGCAGATCGTTAATTGTAAGTCTCAAAACCGAAACTAGGAAAGCGGGCTAGATTTTACGGCGGGATCGTTTTATAAGCATTTCCTCTGCACAAAAGGCAGCGCTATACTGGCGTAGAAACGACTTTAAGCAGACACTTACGGGCGGGTTTATTTATTATCATAGGATTAAAATCTTAGTGAATTTAGCGATTATTTCACAGATTTTGCTACAGATACATTTTCAACACTGGTCACCTGACCAATTGTAGCCTCTGCCTGAGCCATCCATGACATCCCCTTCTTGATTCTTGCTCCTTTGATGTCAGCTACATTCTCATGTCAATCTTTTTTCAATGGTTACCCGCATATATGCTTTTGCCTGGGCCATCCCATATCTGGATCTAATCGACAGCAATCCGAGCATGTATCTTATTGTTGCAATGGGGGTATCACGCGTACAGCCCAAAACTAGTCACATCCCTTCATTCTGAATGTGTCCCAGTAGTTCACATTGTGACACTGACAGCGTGAGTATTTCTAGCCCGTACTTGATTACTGAAATCACAAGCTGATGATACAAAAGAAACAATAGTCTATGTTCCAAGCACGCAGCAGACATTGTTTTTAAGGCTGCCAGTCCTCGCTTGCACTTCTGTATGATCAGTTTGACATGATACTTGAATGATACCCCACAATCAAACGTTACTCCCAGGTACTTCAGCCTGTCTTGCCTTTCAATGTTCTGCTCATTGAAAGTGATGTCTGGAAGGTCTGGTTTCACTATGGAATTGTTCAAAGAGCGCCACATCACACAGGCCTTGTTGGGATTGACTTTTGATCCACTTTCCTCATACCATTTAGAAACAGCCTGTAGTGTCTCTTGTATGCCTTGGACCATTTCCTGTCTGTTCTGAGCCAGTCCCAGGCAAATGCGCATTGGTTCTGATGTCCAAATTCCCAAGCAAAATGCAACTGATCTCTCTATTAAGGCAGCTGCTATCCAAAGGTTTACACCACATGCCATTATACAGTCTATTAGGGTCACAAAGTCCACACTGTTATAAGTATCCTCTAGGTCAATGCGACAGCCACTGTTTCTCTTTTACCCTGGAATCCCCTGTACACATCGAACGCAAACGTTGCAGCATTATCCCATGTTGTTTTCAAATGCCTATAGCTACCCAGGGTATCAGGAAGGATATGTGCATTTTTGAGGTGGCTCATTACTTGTCTTGCAACTATCTTTTCAAGTAATTTACCATAGACATTCTGTAGTGTGATAATTCGATAGCTGTTGAGTGGTGTGGGGTCTTTGCCAGGTTTAGGAAGTGGCCGAAGGTAACTGTGTAGTCAGTCATCCGACACCTCAGGATTCTGTATGCTGGTATTGAAATCGCTCACCATATTTGTAATGGCAGTGTCGTCGAGCTGTTTAATGTGATGGTATTGTACACCATCAGGACACAGAGCAGTGTTCCTGCTGGTTTTCAATGTGTACACCATGTCCTCTTCAGAAATGAGATCGAAGTATATCTGGTCACTGTCGCAGATATAGTTGATTGTGCACTCCAATTGACATTGAATGAGAATCCAATTGTCGCATAAAGAGTTTTGTATAGTAAGGAAGATGTGTAAGAAAGCACATAGACCTTTAGACACTAGTTTTCACAGATGTGAGCTAGTGTTGAGGGAAAGAGTTAACAGAAGGGCACAGGTTGGTGTCAGTGATTCTCTCACCTTTAGACTGCCAACTCTTGTATTTTTCTGGCGACGACTAACTCTTTCTTACTCAAATCTTTTTGAAGATGAACTAATAGTAACAGGTAATAATACAAGGAGGGTTGAGAATGTTTTTCTGAACAGAACATACAATCTACTAAGTCAAACTCAGAATGATGGTGAGTTACCGAATGTACATAATTACTTTAATTACAGTGGAAAATAAAATCAATGTTGACATATACTTTGAAAAAAAGAAATACTAGGAAATTTAGAACTGTCAGTGTCTTTGGTTCAGATAAGAAGTAAGAGGCTATTTTCCTCACTGACGAAAGTTTATTCCTATGGCTATTTCGTGGAAAAGTGAATCCTGATTTTGGTCTGGGTTTTAAGTAGACTTATCTGCTTCAGTCCAAGAGATGACTAGGCTTTCCGTTAACCTGGTTGTGAAGTTGCGTTATGAAGTTCAGGTGCTGACGATGTGTTGACTGCTTAAATCGGTAGACTGCTCAGGGTTGCTGACTACAGGGTTGCTGATTGTGATCACCGCTAGGTTTGAGACGTAAGCACTAGTTCTCTCTGTAGCATAGAGCAACTAGGCGGTTTACTCGCAACAATTGACAGCAATCAAAATCCAGAAACTGGCTAGGATTCTGCAACTGGGCTGAGGAAGACAATACAGGCAATCAATCTTCTGTTTGTTTTACAGATATATTGACTACAGCCACTCTGGACATTTCATCTCAGAATGGTGCCTAATAAGATATTTACCTGAAACCAAACGTCAGTCTTTTCCTTAAAGGCGACTGTCCATTTGTTTACAAATTCCTGTCTAGCGGTAGTCTCACACTGGTCGGGGTCAGTAAGGTCAACATTTGTTATAAGCAGACGCCTGGCCGTGTGCGTTCATGCGTGACTGCATTGGAGGAATGCTATTTCATTCACTCGTTCCTTGAACAACATGGTTCTTCTCTCGTTCACAACAGCTTTCTTCATCACATTCCCAAAATCATTAGAATGCAGTACTTTCCCATATCAGCCAGTACTTACATAATTATACTGCATCAATAACATTCAAAATACATAAATGCAAAATAGCTATCAATCTAATGTAAAGAAATAAAACCACAATATTTAGTATTTCACACTTTACATCCATTAACTAATCCCTTGATATTAGAGTTAGCTAATTAAGCGAATACTGAGAGTTTGCTTACCGCTCAGGACTTTATCCACAGCTTAAGAAATAGAACTTTAGTAGCTTTTTACACTCAATCACAATATACTTGTAGATATGAGGTAAGTTGAGGATTCTATTCTATAACTTATAAGCGTGCGTTGTCTTCCCAACGGTTCATCAGCAAGTGATCTTAAAATTCAGCCTTTGTTCGCATGAAGTTAAAATGTTTCCGTTCCCACGTCCAGAGTTAATTATTTCCCGTCTCATGCTAAGACACGTAAAAGATTTATCGGCGTTCTCCAGTTGACCACTGAACACGGAAATATGATACTCTGAGAACCACTGTCGTTTCGACTAAGCGAATAAATCGTATAGACATCCTTAAAGAAATGTTTTTTAAGTGCCTTTGTAGAAGAAACTAGAATTTGGATAGTATGACAGGACTAATAGTGAAGACTTGAAAAAATAGCTAAAGACACGATCGCAGGTGCAACTATTTCCGTAGAGAAAAAACAGACAAAATATGTGAAGGAATAGAAAAGTAAGGAATTTTAAAATAAACTCCCCAATTTAAAATAGTTGCAAACTATTCAAAGAGAGAAGGTCTTTGTCTAAATTATAAATTCCTTCTGTCACCCAACTTTTCAATTCTCTCGACCTCTGTCCGCTTGCTAACGCTCCACTTGGCCATGGTTCTACATTTTGAGAATCCCTGAAGTTCCGAGTTATCGAAGAGCTAACTTTCGTAATTCCTTCGGGCCCCGTTCGTCTTGCCAAAATGCTGTACTCATTCACCTTTTCACACAAATTACGGTTAGAATGAACTAATTCTGACCTTCCACTATCTGTTGTCAGTTCGCTGCGCTTAGTCTGCCATTGTTCTGTGGCCCGCTTGAATGGGCGTGCAAAACATCCTTTGTCACGGTAACAATGAAAACTTTGCCGGTGTGTCTTCCATAAAAAATAGGAACTTCTCATGTATCTCCTTAACTCCGCTCCTACGTTTGACCTGCTCAGGCGGTCAATATTCTTTTTCTTTCTTTCTGGATTGAAAGATGTCCATGCACTACGTGGGTTAAATCTCACAAAAGTTAAGTTTCCTAAACATCCCAAAGTTTCAGATAACTTGTTCCTTGACAAATCACACCAAGATTGAGGGTAACTGGCGTTCAGGTATGAACGAGGCAGTTTTTCGTGGGTGAAAGTCAAATTTATAGCTGTGAGCACAGGTGGTTTAATGCGGGTGTCATTCAATTTTCTGTCCATCCGGTGGTCATTCCCATTATCCATTCTTTTCTCACCCATAGGCGTATCTTGTATCTCAGTCTCGGCTGAATGGTTTTCAGCCTGGGCTTTTCCTATCACTGTTGTGATTTTATCAAGCAAACTTTGGTTTGGATCTTTCAATGACCCTGACGTATCTCCTCTAATTTGAAAATATGCATCTCCTTCTGTAAAACTAATCGTCTCCTTGAGATTAGGGAAACTATTGTAGAATGGCTTCTCAGCCGACATATGAACTCTCTCATTTTCATCCGTGCACTGAGGTATGAAAGGGTCAGGTTTGGAGCTGACAACGCGCGTTCCATTGTTTCTCTCGACGACGATATTTTCCCCGGTGTTTTTATGTTCCTCTGGTCCATCGTTTAGTAGGGAGATGTTGCTCTCTAAAATTTCCGTTTGCATGATGTTTTCACAGAACATTTGTCCACCTGACGCCTGTGAACTACGTTCGCTGGGTGTCATATTCGTTTCTCTCTCACGGAGAAGGGGTGGGGTTTTTGGTTTTGGGTTAAACCCAGTGATATGGCAAAGTTCTGCCGGTTTATACTTTTCCAACATTCCAGTGGATAAAGTCACAGGTAAAAAAGTTTCCTCTTGAACCTGGTCTACGACCATTGTGTCTCTATGAGTCACATGTTTTATCAGACCTTTGCGTGGTTCCGCGTGTACCATCAAAGGCTGTTTCAGTTCTCCTAGAACTATGTAACTTCCCTTGTCGTTCACTCCATTAGTGTCAACAATGAGAGGTTCCTCTGGGCTACTATTAAGCTCTCTGTCCTTTTGTTGCCCAGATGACATTAATCGCGGGATGGGGCCGTTACTGAAGTTATCTGTCTTCTTAGACGTTTCTGTACAGTCCTCATTCATCCAGTTTTTCCTTTCTTGAAGGTTTACCATGTTTTTGTAGTCCTGAGCGCTTTTGTTGTGGTTATTAAATCGGTCTTTGTGTGCTTTCTGAGATTGAGCGAAGGCATGTTGTTGATTATTATAGATGTTCGGGGTGTCTTGGAAATTCCTCTTCTGACGTGTTCCTGACGAGAGTGTACTTTTCCTCATACTACCAGCATTTATGTGCGTAGGTACCTTCACAAAGGGGTCATGACTTATCGAGTTCGATGTCCGCCTCTCTGCTTTGCCTAAACATGTGCTCTGAGTACTAAGTTGCGCTTCCTGTGGAGCAGAGGGTGCTTCCTCTTGAAATAATGGTTCATCTGACCTGGGAGTGGAGCTCTGGGATTCCGTGGCCACATGACTAATCATGGGTTTCAAATCTCCTGGCGAGTTTTGAGTTTCCAGTGGCGGCGTCTTCAACTTAAGGTAGGGTTGAGTTTCCAGCTGTTCCTTCTCATAAGCTGCTTCACTGCTTATGGCCTCTTCTTTCCACTTGGCTTCCTTCTCGTTCCAGTCGCGAGTCCATTTTTCATCACTCTCTATCATTTCCATCTCTGTTCTCGTGAAAAGTTTTGCCTGTTCTAAGACATGTTTCGCAATTAACTTTCTCGAGTAACCTCTTTCCTCGCCTTCCAAATAAGAGTCACTTATCCATGTATCTAAACATCTTATAATTTTTATGAAATCAATCACTTTGTGATCTATCAGATATTGAAAAAATTGACTTCTAAGTTCAGCTACTGCGTTCATTTTAGATCGCTGGGCAGGTAGTTCAATCTCTCAGTATACGCTGTACTAGTTTCCAGTTATTACTAATAATTCTATGAAGTATTGTAATAATAAACCACTGATCAATTTACAGAAGCTCGAGGTAATACTATTAAGTCTACTGACGTAATGTATCCCTTTACAGATGCTAGTATAATTGATATTTTAATAATACTTATTTCTGCTGAATTAACGTATTATTAACTTTAGACAGACGCTACACTTGCTTCCGATTATTACTAATAATTCTATGAAGTATTGTAATAATAACCACTGATCAATTTACAGAAGCTCGAGGTAATACTATTAAGTCTACTGACGTAATGTATCCCTTTTCAGGAGACTAGTATAATTGATAGTTTAATAATATACTTATTTCTACTGAATTAAGGTATTATTAACTTTAGACAGACGCTACACTTGCTTCCGATTATTACTAATAATTCTATGAAGTATTGTAATAATAACCACTAATCAATTTACTGAAGCTCGAGGTAATACTATTAAGTCTACTGACGTAATGTATCCCTTTTCAGGAGACTAGTATAATTGATAGTTTAATAATATACTTATTTCTACTGAATTAAGATATTATTAACTTGAGCCAGACTCAAGTATAATTTATTTATTTTTAACCCTGTGTATACTCTTATTTCTTCTGAAGTAAGGTATTACAATTGCAGCCAGTCTTTCACACACAATCATCAACTTGTACACTTAGTTATCTTAAGCCACTAATTAACTTAATGAGCTTAATTAATCTAAGTAACTTAATTAATTAAATAATTAATTAATTAATTCCAGGACCATTCAGATTTCACTTTCCTTATTCTACTGTGTAATTCCACAATTCTGTTCAGAAAACATAAGAAGTTTCGTTGTCTAGGGATATACAATAGATTCTACTCCAAGGTATTGATAGACTACTAGTAAAAGATTCAACAATTCTTCTGCAGATAGGTAACCAAAGGTAAGATTCCGGACTGAGACCCCAGTTTGTCGCAGATATAGTTGATTGTGCACTCCAATTGACATTGAATGAGAATCCAATTGTCGCATAAAGAGTTTTGTATAGTAAGGAAGATGTGTAAGAAAGCACATAGACCTTTAGACACTAGTTTTCACAGATGTGAGCTAGTGTTGAGGGAAAGAGTTAACAGAAGGGCACAGGTTGGTGTCAGTGATTCTCTCACCTTTAGACTGCCAACTCTTGTATTTTTCTGGCGACGACTAACTCTTTCTTACTCAAATCTTTTTTGAAGATGAACTAATAGTAACAGGTAATAATACAAGGAGGGTTGAGAATGTTTTTCTGAACAGAACATACAATCTACTAAGTCAAACTCAGAATGATGGTGAGTTACCGAATGTACATAATTACTTTAATTACAGTGGAAAATAAAATCAATGTTGACATATACTTTGAAAAAAAGAAATACTAGGAAATTTAGAACTGTCAGTGTCTTTGGTTCAGATAAGAATTAGAGGCTATTTTCCTCACAGACGAAAGTTTATTCCTATGGCTATTTCGTGGAAAAGTGAATTCTGACTTTGGTCTGGGTTTTAGGTAGACTTATCTGCTTCAGTCCAAGAGATGACTAGGCTTTCCGTTAACCTGGTTGTGAAGTTGCGTTATGAAGTTCAGGTGCTGACGATGTGTTGGAGGCTTATATGCTATAGACTGCTCAGGGTTGCTATAGACTGCACAGGGTTGCTGACTTGTGATCACCGCTCGAGGGTTTGAGACGTAAGCACTAGTTCTCTCTGTAGCATAGAGCAACTAGGTGGTTTACTCGCAACAATTTACAGCAATCAAAATCCAGAAACTGGCTAGGATTCTGCAACTGGGCTGAGGAAGATAATGCAGGTAATCAACCTTCTGTTTGATACAGATAGATTAACTACAGCCACTCTGGACATTTCGTCTCAGAATGGTGCCTAATAATATATTTACCTGAAACCATAACGTCAGTCTTCCTTAAAGGCGACTGTCCGTTTGTTTACAAATTCCTGTCTAGCGGTCGTCTCACACTGGTCGGGTCAGTCAGGTCAACCTTTGTTACAAGCAGACGCCTGGCCGTGTGCGTTCATGCGTGACTGCATTGGAGGAATGCCCGTCTCATGCTAAGACACGTAAAAGATTTATCGGCGTTCTCCAGTTGACCACTGAACACGGAAATATGATACTCTGAGAACCACTGTCGTTTCGACTAAGCGAATAAATCGTATAGACATCCTTAAAGAAATGTTTTTTAAGTGCCTTTGTAGAAGAAACTAGAATTTGGATAGTATGACAGGACTAATAGTGAAGACTTGAAAAAATAGCTAAAGACACGATCGCAGGTGCAACTATTTCCGTAGAGAAAAAACAGACAAAATATGTGAAGGAATAGAAAAGTAAGGAATTTTAAAATAATCCAGACAAAATCTACGAGCACTCTGTGACAGTCACTTAGGGCATTTTCCAGTACATTGTCCTTTAATTTCAAGCAGGCACTTTTGTCACCTATATCCGTTTGCTCCACATATCGATTGAATAATGCTCTTCCCTTCTCTTCGTCCGTCTTCAGGCTTAGTCCTGTGGAGCTTTTGATATTAGAAATGGGTTGACTTGCACTTTTCCTATTCATTCTTCGATGTAAGGACCAGAATTTATGTAGGGTTTTTTCCATGCTCACCTGAGTCACAAAGTCCTCCCACACTTTATCCTTGGCCTCCCTTGCCAAGCTCTTGAATCTGTTAACGGCTCATTGCTTTTTCTCCTTCATCTCTTCAACCTCTCCCTCATTCATCATTCTTCTGTTTTGTGCATTACGCCATTCCTTTGTCTATCCATGCTTCCTCCACTGTCTTATTCCACCAGGGAGGTTGGGTGAAAGGTGTTCTCGCTGTCTTTTGTTTGGCATTTTTACGCAATGTGTGTAAAGGGTTGTTACAGTCGAGTGGGCCTGTAGGATACTTGAAGGTCTGTTTAGGTTTCCTGTGTCTAGTGGTCCTACCCTTTGCAATGAGTATGACGCATGTTGGTGATCACTTTCCTGTGCACCTTATACATCCCAGCGTGCAAAGGTAGTGGCAGCACTAGAGATAAATGCCAGATCTATGACACCATTTGTATCCCCAGGTTTAGTTGCCAGTCTAGTTGGGTGTCCATCATTCAGGATGGCAAGGTTCATGTTAAGTGCTGCCTGGCTCAAAGCAATACCCTGCTTATTTTCCATGATGTTCCCCCACTCCGTGGATCTAGCATTGAAATCGCCAGCAATTAAACAGCATATGTTAGAATCTTCAGAAAATTCCAGCCACTTCCTGCTGTAAGATGGTCGACATGAGCATATAAATTGTAGACTCGCCACTCCTTACCACCTATATTCACAGCAATCCTCTGCAATTCTGCATCCTCACTAGTTTGGGAACTTGTATCCAGCCACGTATGAGGGAGCTCATGTTTTACATATATAGCTTGCCCTCGTCTACCAGGCGCACATGGATTGGAGTAACATCTGTAGCCTGGGCAATTGATAACACTATTGGCTTTTAAATTTGTCTCCTGGATCATGAGGATATCAAAATTGTAGATGATTGTATAATGGCTGCACATTGATTTGCACTTCGACAATTCCAATATCCTATACGCACATATTTCATCGAGATGCAATCTGCTTTCTTTCTGAACCTTCTCTTTCCTGCACTTCTTTTTCTCTCTCTCCTCTTCTCTCCCCTACCCTCCATCTGCATTTGTATTTCCTCATTTCATTTGCTGCAGGTATCGATGACAGAGCACGATCTCTGTAGCTCCCGCGATGATTCTGGATAGTTAAAATTCTCATGGTGTATTTGCAATAAATGGTGGAAATATTCGGTCACCCTGGTAGAGCCATCATACCAGGGAAGAGGCAAGGGATGTCCTTACCGAGTCCATCTGCCTGGTGCCGCCCTGTTCGCCCTCCAGACAGCCAATGTTCGCGACTGCTTACCCAGCAGCCATTCAGTCTCTCGGCACATTGGTCCACCTTAGGCTTGGGTTCACTCACTGATGATTCAGTTATCATTTGACCCATGATTAAGGAGTGGATTAATGGGTGTCAGAGCATATACCACTCATCGATGAGTTCTACACACATCTTTAGGGAACCACTGACTCCAAGATCCTCTGCCAGTTTAGTTCAGACCCCCGAGAGGGGCCGTTATCCATGGCGCACAACGAGGATGTATGGCAGAAGTCTTGCATGAAATTCCGTTGAAACCAGCACCAGAGTAGACTTATGAAACTGCACCCTTTTCGCTTTGTGGCTAGCTGGCGCACCTAGCGATAACCCTAAGATCACCCCCACCTCTGCCACTGTGGACTTAACTTCCTCTCATGCCTGTGCCACGTATAATTTATAAAATATGACACATCATCGTTATTCACCATAGTAATATGACTATATGAGGAGGACTGCAGTAAGACAGGGTAAAATGAAAAAAAAAAATTGTAATACGTCTTATTAGGAGAAAGGAAAAGAAAAAACCTACATCGCAGTCTCAAGGCCTTCGTCAGGGACAGACAAACAAGTAATATGAGGAGTAGTAACCCCTTCAGTCATGGCTGACTATGTTATTCACCATAAACATTAAAGGAGGTGTGAGACAAGGTTGTGTATTGTCCCCCTGCCAAATTAATATCTACACAGGGAACATTTTCAGACAGATGCAGGAACTGCCTGGACTTGAACATCGGTGAGAGATAAATAAACAACCTTAGATAAGCAGATGATACAGTTTTGTTAGCTGAAAGGGAACAGGAGTTGCAAGAGCTTGTGAAGCAAGTAAACAGCATAAGTCATGAATATGGATTGGACATGAACATTGAGAAAATGAAAACTGTGATAATTTAAACGTGTTGATGACTGTGCATAAAGATGACGCATGTGAGCGACAATAACATTTTTAGTTACTACATGTTGGGAGGATAGGCCTATGATGTTGAGCTATTTATTATTTGAGAGCACAGTGGGCTCATTATAACATTTGCTAGTTTTGTTAAGTCAAGAGTAATTTTATTTGATTCTTTGATGTAAGGGTAATTTAGTGTATTGCACGATAATTGATCATAATACTACTGTATATCTTTGGTGGGTTACTTTGAGTGAGGTGAGGATAGTCATCTAGATTTCTGGTGAGTGCAATGCCACTCCTTTGTGTGTAAGGCACTTTGAGACAGAGGTGTTTCTCTGTTTGCTCCTTGCGGGGCAGGGCGACACCAGTGCGGCTGAAGCCTGCACGAAGCATTGATATGCTATGGCAGTGGTTTGTTTCTGGAACAATTTGTTTCATATGATGAGTTCCCAATCTCATCAGTCGGCATATACGTCATGCTTCAGAGTGCAGGGACGGATATTGAGATGGATCAGTTGCAAGGTTGTGGTTTATGCTCATTAATGAGAGTATTTGTTGTACATATCGTTTAATATTATTTTATGCATATTTCATTATTATTTAGTGATTGTTAAGTGTTGGATAATTTATGAGAGCACGTGGGTCCACTTGGGAACAAATCAAGAAAGTGATCACATATCACAACAGCATCATCATCATCTCGCCCACCCAATCACACACACACACCCATATATATATATTCGTCATTAATGTATGGTGTAGAAACATAAACAAGCAGTTAGAAGAAAGAATTGAGGCCCTTGAGATATGGATACATAGAAGAATGGGGACCGTCTGATGGAAAGAGACGAAAACAAATAAAGAGATCTAGAAAACCTAGGAATGAAAAGAGAATTAATGAAGGAGATCAAAATTAGACAGCTAATATATTTTGGCCATGTAAAAAGACATAACTGTTATGTCCGGTTTTGCTCTGACAGTTGGTTAACCTTTGTACTATCATTACACAAATCTGTTCTTAATAAAACAGTGTTCATTCCTTCTGGCCATGTCTTGAGTTTGTTCTTATATTATTGTGACTTGGTTTCTGTCGAGCAATCGTGCTGAATTAAAGGTTGCGAATGCGGAGTCAAGACTGTCCAAACTTCAATAATGGTAGATATTCGACAAGTCCATAGGTGGTTCGAGTCCACATGAAATACGTTTTATTTGACAGTATTCAATCCACGAGACATGATATGAATTAGGCATACATAAAGTTCATTCTTCTTTTTCTTCTTCCGTCCTTAGCCAAAGACCGACCAAGCAGTCAGAGGCCATCACGCCTTGTGGCGTCTTAAGGGCAACAGCAGATTGATTTTCTCTGTTGTAGTTTCCCATCACGCCTAGCGGCGTCTTTAGGGCAACAACAAATAGATCCATCTGCCGCTGTTTCCGTAATCGGTGTGACAAGCCAACGGGTGATCAGCCCATTGGGCATAAAGTTCATGCATATATATAAACAGCGTCTCCTGTCCTTATTCCATTAATCGTCACAACGTGGACGAAAACAACAACAACAACAACAACATCCTTATTCCATTAATCGTCACAACGTCTGGATATTTACTCGCGATTCCGTATGTCGGTAATCCGGTACTGAATACCCAAAGTTGATCGATCGTTACAATCTGGATACTAATAATTATACTAATATACTCTCTGCGACTATTCTGGTACTGAAGAATTAGTCATTCATAAAAATGAGACGTTATATGTATCCAGGTCAATTCGGCGGACCCTAGCGCCACATAATCTTGAAAACCTTTACACCATTACTATTATAAACGGGAGCGTTGAAATTCGCGTCTCGCTAGGACAGAATATAAATTACAAAGGGTACACTTATAGTGTCGTCACGTGTTAACATAACAACGCAACACGTCATCATAAAACTAAGGAATTCTATCCGTTCGCGTTCAATTACCGTGAAGCGCGAACCCTAATATTTATTAATAGTATTTCAAACCCTTTAATGCGTAAACTTAAAAAGAGCTCACTATAAAAGTGGCTAACATCATTACATCTACCGTAACATTCCCCTGACCGACGGGGGTAAAAAAAATCTATTCTATAGATTGTTTTTTCTTCAAAATATTAAAAAAATTACCGACATACGACTCACGATGCTTTTGTTAAGTATTGTCGAAGGTCGTAGTCAAATATAGTATCTGTCATAAAATACATTACAATATAATAAGTCAACTAAAGAAATGTCAACTGTCAGCTAACCTACAAAATAATTATATATGTAACTAAACTTATGTTATAACTAATCAATGTGTGTTGTGTTAATCAACATTATGATCTAAAACTAATTAACTATTAACTAAATGTAATGTGAGAAGGACGTTATAGAATAAAATCTAATTAAATAAATGAAAGTATCGTGTCATTGTTACTAACATTAAAGAAAAGAAAATGACGAATGTATGCAGAGATAGTGATAAGAAATTAGTATATTAGAATAGAATATGTGTGTGTAAGAGAAATCACATAACTAAGTCTAACTAACTTAATCTATAAATTCATAAAAAAGAAATGCATATTATTATATATCGTCATTAACGTAAGTAATTAATCAATAGTTACTTTACTACAGTAGCTACATTAATTAATTGTGTGATACTGTATGTGTTGGAATTCTTTTCTCTTTCTTTATTCACAACAAATTATTAAAATAGTTAGTGTCAATTTTGATCCATAAGCCGTGCGAAGTTCATCCACGTATTTAATGTTCGTTTACCAATCCCTCATGTAGATATAGATGATCTTGAGTTCAGCTGACAGTACTTGAAAGTATGTATAAGTATGTTCGATCCTATGTTCAATCGTAATTGATGGAAGAAAGTTTGAATTTCACTCGAGCCATCTATGTGAACGAATTTGATGTCGTCATGCGACTATTTGGAAAGTACCATAGTTTTTCTGAAAGTTGCAATAATGGTTTGATTTCATTCGTTTGATTCATGATCAATCACGTAAGTCCAGTAAATTCGAAATTCAATAATGAAATGTTCCACTGTCTGTGAACGACTCAATGTCTTTGCATAATCTAAGTTGTAAGTTTGACATAACTTGTATAATGTTGAATAACTTCTAGTATCGACAGAGTTCCAGTTCTTTGAGTTCTTAATTTTCTTCATTTAACGATGACGGATGTCGAGATAGAGAATCTGCCACGACATTCTCGTGTCCTGGGATGGCTTCTATAGTAAATTGAAAAGGTTGGAGTAGAATTGAGAATCTCGCCAACTTGGCATTCTTGTGATTTCCTCTTCTAAGTGAAGCGACCGCCCGCTGATCTGTTGTATAATAAACGGGGCGCCAAGTAGAAACTTCTCCAACTTTTGCATCGCCCAGATAACGGCGAGGAGTCCTTTTTCTATCACCGAGTATTTAATTTCAGCATCGGTGAGCTTTCTTGATATGAAAAGAGTTGGGTGAAGTACGCCGTTATGCTCTTGTAATAGGCTACCTCCCAATCCGTAATTACTTGCATCTGTTCGAAGAATGAAATTTTTTTTAACATCTGGCAACCTTAAAATAGGTGGCCTGGAGAAGATTGTCAAAATGTTATTAAATGTTCTGTCACAGTCTGTTGTCCATGTAATTTTATTTGGTTTGTCTTTTCGCAATAGTGAAGACAAGACAGCAGTGATGGACGACAAATTGGGTATAAATCTGCTATAATACTGGACAAGTCCCAGTATACTTCTAACTTGTTTCTTATTTTGTGGGATTGCTAATTTTAAAATTTTCGATACATTGTGGGGAATGGTTTTGATACATCCCGACCCTATAATATGTCCAAGAAAAGTTATTTCGTGGAAAGCTATTTGCTTCTTACTTGGTCTAGCAGTTAAATTGTGAGATCTTAAAATGTCTAATATTGAAGTTAATCCTAACACATGTTCATCAAATGAAGGACTAAATAGACAAATATCATCAATATATGTGATAATGTCAGATCTGCCAGCTAAAATTTTTCGCATCATGCGAATGAACGTAGCAGGTGCGTTCATTAGCCCAAAAGGCATGACATTCCACTGGTAAAGACCTTGTGGAGTCGAGAAAGCTGTATAATATTTGGCTTGTTCCGTTAAGGGAATTTGGCAATATCCCTTGGTTAAATCAATTTTTGTGAAATATGTTGCTGTAGATAGACGAATAAGTAAATCGTCAATAAGAGGGTGAGGTTCACTGTCTGCGACAGTCTGTGCATTACGTTTTCTGTAATCGACACAAAGACGTATATTATTGTCTTTTTTTCTAACAATAACTAACGGTGATGAAAACGGTGAGTTACTGTTTTCTATTATTCGTAATGCTAACATTTGATTAAGTTCCTGTGATGTTTTATCTTGATAGTGAATAGGAACTGAGTAAGGACGTAGTTTTATAGGTGTGTCGTTCTTCAGTATGATGTCGTGAGAAATGACTGATGTACGACCCGGTATGTCAGTCAAGACATCAGAATAAGTTTCTAAGAGTTTACAGATTGTAGCATTTTCTTGAGATGTTAACGAAGAAGAAATAGTTGCATCTCTCCAAGACTCAAAAGATTGTAATGTAGGTATAGGAAAGGACATTTGGATTTCAGGAAATGATGATTCCTCTTCCTGAATCACCGAAAGATTAGAATATTGGCAAGAACCAATTGATTGATTGTCTAAGTCTTGAAAAATAGATTGTAGATGTTGAGGACGAGTGAAGAACTCCTTCAGCATGTTTATGTGGTAAATTTTTTTTCTGACCTTTAATGTCCAGTATGTAGTCGACGTCAGAAATTCTGTCTACAACTTTATATGGACCATTCCAAGCGATTAACAGTTTATTATCCTTTCGTGGAAGTAGCACTAAAGCTTCGTCACCAGGAAATAACTGGCGTAATCGTCTATTTTTATTTTGGAACTGTCTAGCTTTATCTTTCTGCAGCTTCTGAGGAAGCTGTTGCCCTTTGACAAGCATCTATGATTTGTCTACATAAGTTAATAACGTATTCATAAGATGACTGGATTTCCTGAGTCATCTCAGAGTCGAGTAGTAGGTTTTTGATAAGTCCCATAGGACCTCTTGGTGGAGCACCAAACACTAACTCGAAAGAAGAGAAACCGATTTGTTCATTCGGGACCTCTCTGTACGCAAACAAAATTGCTGGGATAGCCCTGTCCCAGTCTTGAGGGTTATCAACTGTAACCTTGTGCAATAACTGTTTAATTGTGCAGTTGAGCTTCTCAACTGCGCCGTTGCTCATAGGATGGTACACACTACTGAGACTTCTTCCTATCTTAAGAGTTCTCATCACTTCGTTCATTGTGTCAGACACAAATTGGGGCCCGTGATCCGAAAGTAATTTATTTGGGAACCCAATTCTGGAAAATATTAGAAACAAAGCATCAGCTATGTCTGATGTAGTTATATTTTTAAGAGGTATGGCCTCTGACCATCGTGTAATTAAGTCAATACACGTTAATATATATCTGTGACCTCTTGCAGTTGGTAGAAGTGGACCAATAATGTCCATTGCCATTTTATCGAAAGGCCGCACCGATATATCGCATGCCTGAATGGGAGCATTATGGAACGCTCCACGAGACTTGACTTCCTGACAAATTACACAGGAACGTACATACGAAGATACGTCTCGTGCCAGCAATAACACCATGCTGAAGACCATACTAGAAGGGAGAGTTGAAGGCAAATGTGCAAGAGGACAACAGCACTACAAGTGGGAAGGTAACATCAAGAGATGGACAGGAAAGAGTCTATCAGAGTGTACCATCAAGACAAGAGACAGAAGACGTTGGAGATCCATTGCAACTGTCCTTCGTCACGGAGATGGCACCTGATGATTGTGGTAAAGTGGGATGATATAAATATTTATAGGGGACTTAGGGTACTGACTGAGGTCAGCTGTGAAGGTATCTGTATCTAATAGGTGTAGTGTTTTACAGATAACCTTACTTGCTACCACATTTATACCTCAGTCAGAATTATTCTGGAATATAGTGATGACTACGTTAAATGTCTAGGGTTATGTAAATGATGCAGTGTAAGTCACAACAACAACAGACAGATAAACAATTTAATTTATTCCACCACACTTGACAACACTGTGACACTCACACACATTTAACACTCTATAAGACTATCTTAAAGGAGTCACTGGTAAAGTTTCAAATATATATGTATTAATTACTTTCACTAATATATATCCTGATTCAACTACAAAGTGAACCAGGAATCACAATCAATTGTAATCACAATTTATATATACATAATTTATAAATATGAACCTTGTAGTGACATATTTTATTAATATTATCCTATGTGTGTCAGTTGTGTAGTAGTACTATGAGGTAATACTGGTTTTGTTTTTCAAGCTATGTTGTTATTTGTCATCATGACTTCAAGTGTTTGTTTATCTGGGAAATAGTATGGGGAAAAAGTTCACAGTTCCTGTCAATTTAAACAAGGTATTGTCCCTCTTTTTTACTAAAATGTCAATTTTTGAGGGGACACATAATGTTGAGCTCCACTGGCCACAGAGGCTTAACTTTCGTGATGGTGGCAGGAAAAGACTCCTCTGCTCGATTGCTCCCCTGTGTTCTGGAGACACCTCACTAGTCGCTATCTGGACCCAGGAGTATGCTGTCAGCCTCCAGATTCAGCAAAGCTCAGACCAGGTGCTGCTCAATAACTTTAGGACCACAGTCCCACAATTCATGGAAATAATACAGAATTACGTTGACTGGCAATGAATAGGCACAAAATCCGACCTTCCACTGTCTCAGGCTTTTATTTAGAAAAATATAAGCTGAATCTCAACGCACTGTTGCTTTAGAAAGTTTATTTGAAAATGTGGTGCTGACCTGACGCTCCTAATTGACTATATTGGCGGGTCTAACCAATCGAGCCATGTTTACACAAGCGTTTGAAAAAAAAGTACCCTTCCTTCCGTCTCCCCTAACAACAAAAGATAGTATTTGTAGCCCGACTAATCGTGTTTAGCCTTACATTTATTGCGCTCCAATCAAATAGGATTTAACATGGGGACCTATTTCCCGTACAATGGTGGTGTCAAAATCTGCCACTGAGCGATTCTGATTTTGGGGTTGTCTGACACCCTCACTATTTCTTTTGGCTATAATTTGTTAATTCCTAGACTATTTGCGTAACGTTTAACATATTCTTTGTCAGCAAGTCCTAAGGAACCCAAATATACAAATTTAAAGGAGCTAAGTGGCTGCGTTCAAAATATGCATTTTCTTCTAGGATAGTCGTGCTGTTGCCACCTCCTCACTTCCAAACTTTATGGTGTCTGGTGTACTGTCATGTTTTCAGACATAAAACAGTATAATGTCATATTTCCCAATAAGCATTTTGTAAGTTTTAAAACCTAACTCTCGTATGGGTAGTGTTTTTTATCACTGTCGATTCGAAAAAAAGCTAGTGCTTGTGGCCTTACACGCGTGATGGTAGTAATTGTATAGCGAGACGCGTTTTAGTGTTGCATGCGTTCCGGCTTTCAGCCCTCCCTTCTCTCTATCCTAATTCCATCTGTCTGTTCGTTTATGGTAACGTAGTGTATAAAATGACATGAATGGAATATTAAATATAGGTCAGCTTGCGTATCTCAAGGTTTTTCTTAGAAATGCAGTACATGTTTTATCGTAGAAAGCGTGTATGCTGCAGTAGGCTTTTACTATCAACGTGAAACGTTACAATTTGCAGACGAAGTAGAAAACAAGGGGGATTTCGAGTACAGTCATTGTGACAGCACTGTTCTCTACCATTCTTCTTTCCTTTTATTGAATTCATGTGTTAGGCTTTACATTTACCTGATAATTTATATATGTGGATTAGAATTTCTCACGACAAATTCTCCCCACTTAAAACAGACGTTATATGTCAGTCTATAATTCTATATACACATAGAGAAATGTATTATTTTTCCTGGAGTTTAGGGTGATTCTCATCACACGGATGGCGGCTTAAAAAATCCGCTCCCAGATTTGTTTTTTCCACTTATATACTCTATGCTAAACTCAAATGGCTGCATCAGTAATGACCAACGGAGTAATCTAGAATTTTCATGTCTAGCCTGCGCTAGAAACGACAAGGGTTTGTGATCCGTTTGCAACTTAAATGCCTTCCCATACAGATAAATATTGAATTTCTTTATCGCCCATATTACTGCAAGACATTCTTTTTCGCTAGTTGAGTAATTGGTTTCAGCTTTATTCAACTTTCTGCTAGCATATGCCACTGGGCTTAATTCCCCATCCAATGCATCTGATTTCTGTAGCAGAGTCGCACCTAACCCAATATTACTGGCATCAGTCCTTACAATGAATTCTTGACTTAAGTCAGGTAATTTCAAAATAGGTTTACTTGTGAGCTTTTCCTTCAATTCCTGGTAAGCCATTTCACATTGTGGTGTCCATGTAATTCGATCTGGATGTCCTTTACGTGTCAAATCAGTTAACGGTGCACATATGGAATTAAAGTTTTTGATATACTTTTGGTAGAAACCACATAATGAGACAAAGGATCTCACGTCTTTCTTGGTTTGTGGTCTCGGGGGCTTTCTTTAGTTTCTCTAAATTCTTTGGGTCAGGGGTCATGTTTCCCTGATAAACTGTGTGTCCCAAGAATTCTAATTCTTTACATCCAACGCAACATTTGGTTGGTCGGGCTGTTAAATTCGCTTCCCTAAGTCGATTAAACAGCATGTTCAGAGAGTCAATGTGTTCCTCAAATGTTTCTGTTGCTATAAGGATATCATCCATGAAATTTGTGATACATGGATTATTCAGAGGGTCCAATAATTTTCTCATCATTCTAGAGAAGACACTAGGCGCATTCTTTAATCCAAATGGCAATCTGTTAAACTCATAGTGTCCTTCTGAGGTACTAAAAGCTAGGTATGGTCTAACCTCAGGCTTTACTGGAATCTGATAGTATCCTTTACTCAGATCCACTTTTGAGAAATATTTAGCTTTATTTAGCCTGGCAAACAACTGATTTGTATCCGGCAATGGACCCACCTGTCCTTCTGTAATAGCATTCAGTCTCCTGTAATCTATACAGAGTCTATGTTCTCCAGAGGGCTTCCTTAAGAGTACAACACCGTCTCTTCCTGATGTTCTCTTTCCAAATATTTCTTCAGGAGATTCACATGATAGATTTTTTCTTTCCCCTTCTTATCTATCTTATAATTGGTTCTAGACACCTTCTCTAGAACTGTATATGGACCTTGCCATCCAATTTGTAACTTATTCTGGCTACCGGGTAGAAGAAGCAGTACCTTCTCTCCCACAGCCAAATCTCTGTCTTTAGCTTTCCTGTTATAATAGGCAGCATGTTTCTTCCTGGCTTGTTTCAAATTTTCATTGGCAAGTTTCCAGCCAGTTTTTAAACGAGTGGTCAGCTCATTCACATATTGGTATGAGGATGTAATATTTTCCTCGGCCTTTTCATCAGTCCACGTTCTTAACAGCGTTACATATGGACCTTTAATTTTGTGGACCTATTTGTCCATGCACCGGTATGGTCTCTTCCACTCGAAGCGCTATAGTGATGATTTTTCTTCCCAGAATTATCATTCACAAAACGACCGCTACCAATTTTTCTCTTGGGGCTGTCTCCCCACTTAAAATTCTTGATGAGAGATTTCCTCTCTACATCTTCTTCCTCCAGTTTGTTTAAGTCCGATTGAGGGATTTTCGGCTTATCCTGGGGTAAGACATCTTTTTGCACTCTCCGCATAGTGGCCATTGTAAAACAGTTAATTGAAGCTTGTCCGTGAAAATGGGCTTTCCATTCCATTTGGTCCACTTTATCAAATTTATTTTTCTTTTTATTATCAGGCCTAATTTTGCCCCGTGGCGTGTCCAGGTCCTGATCAATGTTCCCACTTGTGGGTGTTCCCTCATGTGCTATGCTACACCTTTCTACAAAATTCTCAATGTCCCATCTTGCCTTGGGCCAATAATAATTGTGAGCCACCTTTTGGATGATGGTACCAATTTTTTCATGGTCCCCATCTGGTTTCACATGTAGGCTCCTTATTAATTCTGCCCTATATCTTTTAGGAAGTACCAGCTGTCCCTGACCTTTGGATCTAGCTCCAGTCTTCCTATACATCAACTTGTTTTTCATGTAAAAATCTCCCTTGCCTGGAGTTGTATGACAAGTTGACAATTTCCTAAAACAAGGCTTGAGGGTCTTATCCCCAGCCTGTGCCTTCCTCATCTCTTCTGGAGTGGTATCTATCAGAATATCCTCCTCCTTTCTTGAGGTCGACCTGACCTGAAGGGTGGCCATAACTATAGGGTTCCTTCTGCAACTGTCAGTGTCATGATTGTTCATCTTACAATTTTTACACCACCTTTTCCCTTGGTTGAAAGATTTTCTTTCATCATATTTCCTTTCATCGAATTGTGGGGTTTTATTTTTATTGTCATACCGTGGCCTATCAAACTGGTGCTTACCTTTGTTTTGATCTCTAGGATCAAATTTATTAAAGTTCTGTGGTGCCCTAAAATTATCCACCTGTTTCTTCTTATTACCTGATACCTCTGCCTGAGCTGCTTGATACCTTTCAGCAACATTTAGCAACTCACCCAGCCTCTCTGCACCTTGTTACATGAGAAACTTTCTCAGGTCTGGAGCCATGGACTCTCTTAATTGTTCTATAAGGACCATTTCCTTAAGATCTTGGGTTTTCCCCAGAGAAGTCCATTTCTCCAAGTATGTCTCTAACCGTGCAGAACTGGTGATAGGTTTCACCTGACAGTAGTTTAGCATTCCTAAATTTTTTCCTATAAAATTCTGCGTTCTTTTCATATCTTAACAAAAGAGTCTGCTTTAGCATGTCATAATTTTCCTGATCACCTCTGCTCATTTTGGCAAAAACTTCATAAGCTGCCCCACGAAGCCCTTGAGATAACTTTAAGCTCCACCTTTCTCTCTCTAACCCATATGTGGTAGCTAATAGTTCATATCTATTTAGATAGCTCTCAATATCATCGTCTTTCTCAACAAAATGATCTAAATGAAAATTCATAGCTGAGGTTGAGGCTCCCTGGCTAGCAGTGGCATCAGAGGTAAAGGGACTGGCACCATTTTCAGGAGCATGGCCTTGAAACTCAAACTCCCTTAGTCGTAACTCATGTTCCCTTTGTAATCTCTTCTCCTCCTTTTCTGCTTCCCTCTCTGCAGTCAATCTTCTTTCTTCTGCTTCCCTTTCTGCCGCCTGTCTTCTTTCCTCGGCTTCCAATGCTTTAGCCTCTTTGTCAGCCTCAATCTGCAACCTCTTAGCCTCAGCCTCAATCTGCAACCTTTTAGTCTCAGCCTCTAACTTTCTTTCGGCCTCTTTTTCTAATCTTCTTTCTTCCCGTTCAATATATTTGTCACATTCAGCAGTGACATAAGCAATCATAATTTGCCCGTCCATTCCTAACTCTTTCGCAGTCTGTACAGCAGCAGATCGAAATTTGGCCAGGTCCGCCATTTTCTAACAGGTAAATTTATATGATGTCTAACTAAACAATACAATCTGATATTACTTATCCAAAGACACCACAGGCACTGAGAGCTCAACGTTATTTATTTTCACCCAAGGATACCTTTTTAATTTCTATTATTCCCTGAAGTGAATTACCCCCAATATTTTTAATAGGGAAAGATTCAAAATCCCGGGAGCGAGACCCCAATATATGTGGTAAAGTGGGATGATATAAATATTTATAGGGGACTTAGTGTACTGACTGAGGTCAGCTGTGAAGGTATCTGTATCTAATAGGTGTAGTGTTTTACAGATAACCTTACTTGCTACCACATTTATACCTCAGTCAGAATTATTCTGGAATATAGTGATGACTACGTTAAATGTCTAGGGTTATGTAAATGATGCAGTGTAAGTCACAACAACAACAGACAGATAAACAATTTAATTTATTCCACCACACTTGACAACACTGTGACACTCACACACATTTAACACTCTATAAGACTATCTTAAATGAGTCACTGGTAAAGTTTTCAAATATATATGTATTAATTACTTTCACTAATATATATCCTGATTCAACTACAAAGTGAACCAGGAATCACAATCAATTGTAATCACAATTTATATATACATAATTTATAAATATGAACCTTGTAGTGACATATTTTATTAATATTATCCTATGTGTGTCAGTTGTGTAGTAGTACTATGAGGTAATACTGGTTTTGTTTTTCAAGCTATGTTGTTATTTGTCATCATGACTTCAAGTGTTTGTTTATCTGGGAAATAGTATGGGGAAAAAAGTTCACAGTTCCTGTCAATTTAAACAAGGTATTGTCCCTCTTTTTTACTAAAATGTCAATTTTTGAGGGGACACATAATGTTGAGCTCCACTGGCCACAGAGGCTTAACTTTCGTGATGGTGGCAGGAAAAGACTCCTCTGCTCGATTGCTCCCCTGTGTTCTGGAGACACCTCACTAGTCGCTATCTGGACCCAGGAGTATGCTGTCAGCCTCCAGATTCAGCAAAGCTCAGACCAGGTGCTGCTCAATAACTTTAGGACCACAGTCCCACAATTCATGGAAATAATACAGAATTACGTTGACTGGCAATGAATAGGCACAAAATCCGACCTGCCACTGTCTCAGGCTTTTATTTAGAAAAATATAAGCTGAATCTCAACGCACTGTTGCTTTAGAAAGTTTATTTGAAAATGTGGTGCTGACCTGACGCTCCTAATTGACTATATTGGCGGGTCTAACCAATCGAGCCATGTTTACACAAGCGTTTGAAAAAAAAGTACCCTTCCTTCCGTCTCCCCTAACAACAAAAGATAGTATTTGTAGCCCGACTAATCGTGTTTAGCCTTACATTTATTGCGCTCCAATCAAATAGGATTTAACATGGGGACCTATTTCCCGTACAATGGTGGTGTCAAAATCTGCCACTGAGCGATTCTGATTTTGGGGTTGTCTGACACCCTCACTATTTCTTTTGGCTATAATTTGTTAATTCCTAGACTATTTGCGTAACGTTTAACATATTCTTTGTCAGCAAGTCCTAAGGAACCCAAATATACAAATTTAAAGGAGCTAAGTGGCTGCGTTCAAAATATGCATTTTCTTCTAGGATAGTCGTGCTGTTTCCACCTCCTCACTTCCAAACTTTATGGTGTCTGGTGTACTGTCATGTTTTCAGACATAAAACAGTATAATGTCATATTTCCCAATAAGCATTTTGTAAGTTTTAAAACCTAACTCTCGTATGGGTAGTGTTTTTTATCACTGTCGATTCGAAAAAAAGCTAGTGCTTGTGGCCTTACACGCGTGATGGTAGTAATTGTATAGCGAGACGCGTTTTAGTGTTGCATGCATTCCGGCTTTCAGCCCTCCCTTCTCTCTATCCTAATTCCATCTGTCTGTTCGTTTATGGTAACGTAGTGTATAAAATGACATGAATGGAATATTAAATATAGGTCAGCTTGCCTATCTCAAGGTTTTTCTTAGAAATGCAGTACCCGTTTTATCGTAGAAAGCGTGTATGCTGCAGTAGGCTTTTACTATCAACGTGAAACGTTACAATTTGCAGACGAAGTAGAAAACAAGGGGGATTTCGAGTACAGTCATTGTGACAGCACTGTTCTCTACCATTCTTCTTTCCTTTTATTGAATTCATGTGTTAGGCTTTACATTTACCTGATAATTTATATATGTGGATTAGAATTTCAACTCCGCCAATGCCGGTCCCAAGCCCGGATGAAAAAGGAGGAGGGCGGCCTGCATGGAGGCCGTAAGGAGGCAGCCCCTCCACCATGCAAAGGCACAACAGGCCAATCACCTGTTTGCTTTAAATCATGATTACGCGAACCACAAGAGAGAAAACCGGACTGATTCTAAAGGCGACGAACTGGAACGGATTACGGACTACGACTTATGGAACTTGGAACACAAGAAGTATAAATGGGAAGGAAGAGGAGCTGGTGGAAGAGATGAGGAAAGCAAAACTAGAAATCCTGGCTATAACGGAAACGAAGAAAAAAGGACAAGGAGTCATGGATCTCGATGGCAACACGTTGCTCTACAGTGGTGTACCCATATCTGAAAGAGCTAAAGGGGGCGTGGGTTGCATTGTGGCCCAAAATCAAAAAGATAGTATCAAGGGATGGAACTTTGTCTCGGAGCGCATTATGGTTGTAAAACTAAAAGAAGGAGAAACCATAGTCAACCTGGTCATAGTGTATGGGCCAAATGAGGATGAGAGAGCAGAGGTCAAGGAGGAATTCTTCGAGCTGCTTCAAAGGACAGTGGATGACTGCCTAGATGAAGTTATTATGCTCGGAGATTTTAATGCCAGAGTTGGAAATGACCATGCTAGATGGGGTGGAGTTATCGGAAGATATGGAGAAGATACTCTCAATGACAATGGAAAGCGACTCCTTAGATTCTGCAGTGAGCAGAATCTGATCATTACAAACACAAAGTTCCCCCATAAGCGCATACATGCATACACTAGATGTGAACCAACCAAGAATGAGAAGTCAGTGATCGACTATGCCATTGTTCGGAGAAGCTCATTCAGATATGTCCGAGATGCAAGAGTCTGGAGGGGGCCAGAGATTGGAAGTGATCACTACCTGCTAACAATCAAACGAACAACTGAAAGAGTTGCTCAGCCTAGGAACTGCCCAACATCACGCAAGAAACCAAGTAAACGAGCAGGAGAAATGAGCATTAGGACCTACAAGCGAGAGAGCCAGAAATTAAGACCAGATATCAGGGGCTTATTGCTACAGCAGTGAGCAACACAGAAGAACGACCTGATGACTTGGAAACCCTCTGGAATAAATTCAAGGATATCATAAAGACAGCTGCTGCAGAAGCATGCGGTGAAGTCCGACTTGGGAACCAGAGAAAGAGGACACCTTGGTGGACAGAGGAAGTCAAAGAGAAAATAAGAGAGAAGAAAATGGCATGGAAACAATACTTAGGAGCTAAAAACACAACAGGACAAATGGAAAAATATAGAGAATATGTGACACTCAGAACAGAAGCAAAGAACAAAGTGCTAGCAGCAAAACAGAAGTCCTGGGAAGAATTTGGAGAAAAGCTAGAAAAAGATGCACAAGAAAACCAGAAATTGTTCTATAAGACCCTAAAGAACATGAGGAAAGAAAAACAATACCCTCTCAAATTTATAAAGGACAAGCAAGGCAAATTGCTTACTGCCCCGAAGGAAGTAATGGAAAGATGGAAAGAATATTTCTCAGAACTCCTGGATGGTGAGCATGATGAAGCATCAGAAATGATAACCACTGACACAGAAGAGGAAACCAATGATGGTGAAGATGACATAAAGATGGAAGAACTGAGGGCAGCACTAGAGAAAATCAAGATGGGCAAAGCAGCAGGGCATGACGGTATAACACCAGAAATGGTTAAGTACATGGGAGCATCAGGCGACCTATTACTCTTAAAGGTCCTACAGGCAGCATGGTGCAACAAGACCATACCAAAGGATTGGGAGATTGCCATCATAACACCAATTTTCAAAAAGGGTGACAATCGACAATGTGGAAACCATAGAGGCATATTCCTTCTCAGTGTCCCTGGTAAAATCTACTCTAGAATCCTAGAGCAGAGACTCCGACGCCTAGCTGAGCCACAATTGGATGAGGTCCAGTGCGGATTCCGAGCAAACCGAAGTACTCAAGACCTAATCTTCACACTCAGACAGCTGAGTGAAAAGGCCCTTGAGTATAAGAGTGAGATCCATCTTTGGTTCATAGATCTGGAAAAGGCGTTTGACAGGGTCCCCTGGAGCAAACTTTGGGACTGTTTGGCAAGGAAGAATATTCCAGCACCTCTGATTCATGCTATACAGAGCTTCTACAAGTCTTGCAGAAATTATGTGAGGACAGCAAACCATAAGTCAGAAGAGTTCAGGACCACCACTGGTGTAAGACAAGGTGATATCCTATCACCTTACCTCTTCATACTCCTTATGGACGATGTCATCAAGGCATGTAAGGAGAGAACAAGAAAGTATTCAGTAGGGTACTGGAAGATGAGACAGGTCTATATTTCGGAGCTGGCATTTGCTGATGATGTTGCCCTGATTGCTAAATCAGAGGCACATCTCCAATCCAACCTGCAAGTCTGGAAGGAAGAGCTGGAGAAGAGAGGGATGGTCATAAGCAGCTCTAAAACAAAATCCATGGTGATATCACGAGAAGAAAGAAAACATCAGATTAAGTTGGGAGAACAGGTCCTGGAGCAGGTCGACCACTTTAAATATCTCGGAGCTATTATAGACCGAAAAGGAGGCATCAAAGAAGAGTTGGCCACTCGAAAAGCAGCGGCAGGGAGACTTTTTCAGGCCATAAATCGTGGATTCCTCAGCAAAAAAGAGGTTGGTAAGAAAACGAAGATGGCTGTATACCGCTCCACCTATGTCCCAGTCTTGACATATGGATGCGAGTCGTGGGCAATGACTACAACCCACAAAAGCCAGATCCAAACCTCAGAAATGAGGTATCTGAGGAAAGTGGTTGAAGTAACAAGAAGAGACATGGTCCGCAACCAGACGATCCGTCAAGGCCTAAAATCCCATCCGCTGCAGACCCAAATAGAACAGTACCAACTAAGATGGTTTGGCCATGTCTGCAGAATGGGAGAAGATCGGCTACCACGACAAGCATGGGAAACAAAGAGCCAGGGATCCAGACCTCCAGGACGACCCAGAGTCCGCTGGGAGGAAAACATTAGACAATCTTTGAAGGACCGAGGACTAGAATGGAACCAGGCCAGGAAGAAGACAGCTGATAGAATGGTCTGGCGCTCTCTCTTTCAAACCTCTACACCTCACGGTAGAAGGGGAAATCTCCGAGCATGATAATTTCATCTAGGCAGTCATCCAATTCATCCATTGTCCTTTAAAGCAGCGCGAAGAATTCCTCCTTGACCTCTGCTCTCTCATCCTCATTTGGGCCATACACTATGACCAGGTTGACTATGGTTTCTCCTTCTTTTAGTTTTACAACCATAATGCGCTCCGAGGCAAAGTTCCATCCCTTGATACTATCTTTTTGGTTTTTGTCCACAATGCAACCCACGCCCCCTTTAGCTCTTTCAGATGTGGGTATACCACTGTAGAGCAGCGTGTTGCCATCGAGATCCATGACTCCTTGTCCCTTTTTCTTCGTTTCCGTTATAGCCAGGATTTCTAGTTTTGCTTTCCTCATCTCTTCCATCAGCTCCTCTTCTTCCCCATTTTTTCTTCTTGTGTTCCAAGTTCCATAAGATTATTACATATGTGGTGAAGTGGGATGTTATAAATACTTATAGGGAACTTAGTGTACTGACTGAGATCAGCTGTGAAGGTATCTATATCTATTAAGAGTAGTGTATTATAGATAACCTTACTTGCTACCACATATCTATATATCTCAGTCAGAATTATTCTGGAATAGTGTGATGCTACGTTATGTGTCTAGGGTATGTGTATGATGAAGTGTAAGTCACAACAACAGACAGATAAAAAATTTAATTTAATCCACTACTCTTGACAACACTGTGACACTCACATACATATAACACTCTACAAAGATATCTTAAAAGAGTCACTGATAAACTTTCAAATAACAATATGTATTCATTACTGGCATGAATGAATATGTGTCCTGATTCAACTACAAGGGAACCAGGAATCACAATCAATTTAAATTACAAGTTATGTACAGAAGGTATTTAATATGAATATTGTAGTGACATATATTATTACAAATGTTCTATGTGTGTCAGTTGTGTAGTAGTAAAATGAGGTAATACTGGTTTTGTTTTGTTCAAGCTCTGTTGGTATTTGTCATCATGACTTCAATAGTTTGTCTTTAGGGACTAGTATTGGAGATGTTCACAGTTCCTGATTTTAAGACAAGTAAATTCCCCTCTTAATGTTAATTTTACAAAGTCCGTTCAAGATGAGGGGACATAATGTTGAGCTCAGCTGGCCAAGTTAGCTTATCTGGCGTGATGGCGGCAGGAAAGGACTCCTCTGCTCGAATTTTCCTCTGGGCTCTGGAGACACCTCACTGATAGCTAAAAGGACCAAGGAGTATGCTGTCCGACACTGGATTCAGCAAAGCTCTGACCAGGTGCTGCTCAGTACCATCAAGACCACTGTCCCTGAAATCAAGAAGGATGTACCTTCTACTTCATAACTAACATAAACTCTCTTGTTACATTGATCACAACACAGCACAAACATTGAGTTCAGAGCATTAGGCCAACTGTCAGCTTCATTTGAAATACTTTATTCCAGTATTACCCTTCTTAATGGTTACTACGCCTCTGCACTTCCAGCATTATTTCTTTCTAGTCAATCATCCAGGTGTCAGTGTACTGTTTGGCCATTCCATGCCGTTTTACTTCTCTCCGACACCCTCTGTTCAGGCTGGAGCATTACAGGCTTTACCTCACGTTGGCCACTGAACTACACATATATATACAGGCATAAATCAACAATTCACATTCAATTTTCATTAAAAGATATTGAATGGTTCAAGCTTACCACAATTCATACGAATAAACACAGATACGTTGATTAGCAATGAATTCTGGCACAAACTGGCACAAATTCCCATCTGCTTATCTTCCAGGCTTTTATTTAGCAAAATATATGCTGACTTCAACGCACTGATGCTTTATCAAGCTATTTTAAACAAGTGGTTTCGAACTAACGCTCCCAAGTGTGTATATCAGCGAGTCTGACCAATGAGCCCCGTTTCGACAAGTGTTTGAAAAAATGTTACCTTTCCCCGTTTCCCCTAACAACCAAGATAGTATTTATAGCCCGACCAATCGTGGTTAGGCTTTCATTTGTTGCGCTCCAATCAATTTGGAGTTTACATGGTAGGCTATTTCTGTAACGTAAATTTTTTTCAAACACGTTAAAAAAAAAATCTTATGAGCAGAAATGATTTTATGCTGTCAGGCACCCCCAATATTTTATTTTGGGTATAATTTATTAATTCCTGGACTATTTGCGTAACGTTTTACATATTATTTGTCAGCAAGCCCTAAGGAACCCAAAAATACAAATTTAAAGGAGCTACGTGGCTGCGTTCAAAATATGCAATTTCTTCTACCTCCTGTTTCGAAGATGTGCTGTCTGGGTACTGTTATGTTCTCAAACGTAAACCCATCTATTGTTATCTTTCCTAATAAGCGTTTTTTTATGATTTATAAACCTAACTCTGGGAAAGGGTAGTGTATTTTATCACTGTCCGTCTGAAAAAAAATTAGTGCATGTAGACTTACACGCGTGATGCATGCGTTCCTGATTTTCAGCCCTCCCCTCTCTCTTTATCCTTTTGTCCATCTGTTCGTTCGTTTTGGTAACGCAGTATAATTAATGTTAGGATTAATTTAGGTCATTACGCAGTACGTCTCAATGTTTTTCTTAGAAATGCAGCACACGTTTCATTGAAGAAGGCGGGTAATAATACAGTAAGCTTTTATATCAACGTGAAAGCGTTACAATTTGCAGACGAAGCAGAAAACAAGGGGGATTTCGAGTACATTCTTTGTGACAGCACTGTTATTTTACCATTGCTCTTCTCTTTATTAATTTTATTTGTTAGGCTTCATATTTACCTAATAATTTATATATGTGGATTAGAATATTTCATGACAACATAGATATATAAAGCCTAATCCCAAGTATAATTTAAGCTTTGAGGGAATAAAATCGCATCAGGAATAACGGAGATAATTAAAAAAGCAGTTTTCCTACATTGTACGATAGGCAAAAAGGTACCCACATTTTCTGATCGTGATTACATTCCTCGGGATGCCTATCTCGTACGTCCGAGGTCACACTATAAATAGACTGGCCTAACGAACTCGGTTACTCACTATTATTTGAACACACAGAAAGCGGGGGAAAGAAGAGCATATGTTAAAACAAGTGTTTGCCTTCTGTACCTGTTAGCAGACCTTAAATCAAACATTAACGGCTAGTCCGTGTGTGCCTGAGGGTAAGAACAAATATATATATATATATATATATATATATATATATATATATATATATATATATATATATGTGTGTGTGTAATTCAATTGATTAATCCATATGTGCGATAAGACGTGTATAGATGTGTTAGAAATGAACAGTGTGTACTGATGAAACTTACAGGCTCATGTGTAATTCTAGAGGCAAAGCCCGCCTTCGGAAATATTTAAAATATTGAGAATGATGGCCAAAGTACGACTGTAAGTTTGATAAAGTATTTGAAGAAGTATTTCTTGAATGTAATGAGACACCTACCAGGAACATAAGGAAAGATGAAAGGGATTGTAGTACTGTATAATTTGACCTATAACTTAGTAGTTTTATTCGCAACCAAATTATTGTATGAGGCGAATCATGGGAAACGAATGATGATTAAGAAGGTGGAAGAAAATTATGATCACATTGAATTAAAATGATTGTTGCTACTATGCTATACCTTGTGCATCTGCTAGCACGCTAGTCTGAAACTGTCTATCGTCCCTGTAGTGAAATTGACAGAGATACAACGGTAAAATACCTCCAAAGATAACATGTAAGGATAAAAACATAATGCGTAGGCTGCTGATAGTACATGATCGCCCAGACCGCGGGTCATCACCCTCCATAAAAATTGACTTGCTAGACAGGAGGGGAACGGCGGATAAAAGGAAAAAAATATGACTGGAACAGTCATTTATTGGTCGCTGTCATGAAATATTCTAATCCACATATATAAATTATTAGGTAAATATGAAGCCTAACAAATAAAATTAATAAAGAGAAGAGCAATGGTAAAATAACAGTGCTGTCACAAAGAATGTACTCGAAATCCCCCTTGTTTTCTGCTTCGTCTGCAAATTGTAACGCTTTCACGTTGATATAAAAGCTTACTGTATTATTACCCGCCTTCTTCAATGAAACGTGTGCTGCATTTCTAAGAAAAACATTGAGACGTACTGCGTAATGACCTAAATTAATCCTAACATTAATTATACTGCGTTACCAAAACGAACGAACAGATGGACAAAAGGATAAAGAGAGAGGGGAGGGCTGAAAATCAGGAACGCATGCATCACGCGTGTAAGTCTACATGCACTAATTTTTTTTTCAGACGGACAGTGATAAAATACACTACCCTTTCCCAGAGTTAGGTTTATAAATCATAAAAAACTCTTATTAGAAAAGATAACATTAGATGGGTTTACGGTTGAGAACATAACAGTACCCAGACAGCACATCTTCGAAACAGGAGGTAGAAGAAATTGCATATTTTGAATGCAGCCACGTAGCTCCTTTAAATTTGTATTTTTGGGTTCCTTAGGGCTTGCTGACAAATAATATGTAAAACGTTACGCAAATAGTCCAGGAATTAATAAATTATACCCAAAATAAAATATTGGGGGTGCCTGACAGCATAAAATCATTTCTGCTCATAAGATTTTTTTTTAACGTGTTTGAAAAAAATTTACGTTACAGAAATAGCCTACCATGTAAACTCCAAATTGATTGGAGCGCAACAAATGAAAGCCTAACCACGATTGGTCGGGCTATAAATACTATCTTGGTTGTTAGGGGAAACGGGGAAAGGTAACATTTTTTCAAACACTTGTCGAAACGGGGCTCATTGGTCAGACTCGCTGATATACACACTTGGGAGCGTTAGTTCGAAACCACTTGTTTAAAATAGCTTGATAAAGCATCAGTGCGTTGAAGCCAGCATATATTTTGCTAAATAAAAGCCTGGAAGATAAGCAGATGGGAATTTGTGCCAGTTTGTGCCAGAATTCATTGCTAATCAACGTATCTGTGTTTATTCGTATGAATTGTGGTAAGCTTGAACCATTCAATATCTTTTAATGAAAATTGAATGTGAATTGTTGATTTATGCCTGTATATATATGTGTAGTTCAGTGGCCAACGTGAGGTAAAGCCTGTAATGCTCCAGCCTGAACAGAGGGTGTCGGAGAGAAGTAAAACGGCATGGAATGGCCAAACAGTACACTGACACCTGGATGATTGACTAGAAAGAAATAATGCTGGAAGTGCAGAGGCGTAGTAACCATTAAGAAGGGTAATACTGGAATAAAGTATTTCAAATGAAGCTGACAGTTGGCCTAATGCTCTGAACTCAATGTTTGTGCTGTGTTGTGATCAATGTAACAAGAGAGTTTAAGTTAGTTATGAAGTAGAAGGTACATCCTTCTTGATTTCAGGGACAGTGGTCTTGATGGTACTGAGCAGCACCTGGTCAGAGCTTTGCTGAATCCAGTGTCGGACAGCATACTCCTTGGTCCTTTTAGCTATCAGTGAGGTGTCTCCAGAGCCCAGAGGAGAATTCGAGCAGAGGAGTCCTTTCCTGCCGCCATCACGCCAGATAAGCTAACTTGGCCAGCTGAGCTCAACATTATGTCCCCTCATCTTGAACTGACTTTGTAAAATTAACATTAAGAGGGGAATTTACTTGTCTTAAAATCAGGAACTGTGAACATCTCCAATACTAGTCCCTAAAGACAAACTATTGAAGTCATGATGACAAATACCAACAGAGCTTGAACAAAACAAAACCAGTATTACCTCATTTTACTACTACACAACTGACACACATAGAACATTTGTAATAATATATGTAACTACAATATTCATATTAAATACATTCTGTACATAACTTGTAATTTAAATTGATTGTGATTCCTGGTTCCCTTGTAGTTGAATCAGGACACATATTCATTCATGCCAGTAATGAATACATATTGTTATTTGAAAGTTTATCAGTGACTCTTTTAAGATATCTTTGTAGAGTGTTATATGTATGTGAGTGTCACAGTGTTGTCAAGAGTAGTGGATTAAATTAAATTGTTTATCTGTCTGTTGTTGTGACTTACACTTCATCATACACATACCCTAGACACATAACGTAGCATCACACTATTCCAGAATAATTCTGACTGAGATATATAGATATGTGGTAGCAAGTAAGGTTATCTATAATACACTACTCTTAATAGATATAGATACCTTCACAGCTGATCTCAGTCAGTACACTAAGTTCCCTATAAGTATTTATAACATCCCACTTCACCACATATATTGGGGTCTCGCTCTTGGGATTTTGAATCTTTAACTATTAAAAATATTGGGGGTAATTCACTTCAGGGAATATAAGAATTAAAAGGTATCCTTGGGTGGAATTAAATAAGGTTGAGCTCACGGTGCCTGTGTTGTCCATTAGATATATAGTTAGAAATTGAATTGTTGGGTAGACATTATAAAAATTTACCTGATAGACAATGGCGGACCTGGCCAAATTTCGATCTGCTGCGGTTCAGACTGCAAAAGAGTTAGGATTAGATGGGCAAGTTATGGTTGCCTATGTCACAACGGAATGTGACAAATTTATTGAACGCGAAGAAAGAAGATTAGAAAAAGAAGCCGAAAGAAGGTTAGAGGCTGAAAGGGAAATTAAGAGGTTGCAAGCTGAGGCTGAGACTAAGAGGTTGCAGATTGAGGCTGACAAAGAGGCTAAGAAATTGGAAGCAGAAAGAGAAGACAAAAGATTAGCTGCAGAAAGAGAAGAAATTAGCTGCAGAAAGAGAAGAGAAGAGATTAGCTGCAGAGAGGGAAGCAGAAAAGGAGGAGAAGAGATTACAAAGGGAACATGAGTTACGACTAAGGGAGTTTGAGTTTCAAGGCCATGCTCCTGAAAATGGTGCCAGTCCCTTTGCCTCTGATGCTACGGTTACTCAGGGAGCCTCGACCTCAGCTATGAACTTTCATTTAGATCATTTTGTTGAGAAAGACGATGATATTGAGAGCTATATAAATAGGTACGAACTATTAGCTACCACGTATGGGTTAGAGAGAGAAAGGTGGAGCTTAAAGTTATCTCAGGGACTTCGTGGGGCAGCTTATGAAGTTTTTGCAAAAATGAGCAGAGGTGATCAGGAAAATTATGACATGCTAAAGCAGGCTCTTTTGTTAAGGTATGAAAAGAATGCAGAGTTTTTACAGGAAAAAAATTTAGGAATGCTAAACTACTGTCAGGTGAAACCTATCACCAGTTCTCTGCACGAATCGAGACATACTTGGAGAAATGGACTTCTCTGGGGAAAACCCAAGATCTTAAGGAAATGGTCCTTATAGAGCAACTAAGAGAGTCCATGGCTCCAGACCTGAGAAAGTTTCTCATGGAACAAGGTGCAGAGAGGCTGGGTGAGTTGCTAAATGTTGCTGAAAGGTATCAAGCAGCTCAAGCAGAGGTAACAGGTAATAAAAAGAAACAGGTGGATAACTTTAGGGCACCACAGAACTTTAATAAATTTGATCCTAGGGATCAAAATAAAGGTAAGCACCAATTTGATAGGCCACGGTATGAAAATAAAAATAAATTCCCACAATTCGATGAAAGGAAATATAATGAAAGAAAATCTTTCAACCAAGGAAAAAGGTGGTGTAAGAATTGTCAGATGGACAATCATGACACTGACCGTTGCAGAAGGAAACCTGTGTATATGGCAACCCTTCAGGTCAGGTCGACCTCAAGACAGGAGGAGGATATTATGTTAGATACCACTCCAGAAGAGATGAGGAAGGCACAGGCTGGGGATAAAACACTCAAGCCTTGTTTCAGAAAATTGTCAACTTGTCATACAACTCCAGGCAAGGGAGATTTTTACATGAAAAACAAGTTGATGTATAGGAAGACTGGAACTAGATCCAATGGTCACGGACAGCTGGTTCTTCCAAAAAGATATAGGGCAGACTTAATAAGGAGCTTACATGTGAAACCAGATGGGGACCATGAGAAGATAGGTACCATCATTCAAAAGGTGGCTCACAATTATTATTGGCCCAAAGCAAGATGGGACATTGAAAATTTTGTAGAAAGGTGTAGCATAGCACATGAGGGAACACCCACAAGTGGGAACATGGATCAGGACCTGGACACGCCATGGGGCAAAATTAGGCCTGATAATAAAAAGAAAAATAGATTTGATAAAGTGGACCAAATGGAATGGGAAGCCCCTTTTCACGGACAAGCTTCACTTAACTGTTTTACAATGGCCACTATGCGGAGAGTGCAAAAAGATGTCTTACCCCAGGATAAGCCGACAATCCCTCAATCGGACTTAAACAAACTGGAGGAAGAAGATGTAGAGAGGAAATCTCTCATCAAGAATTTTAAGTGGGGAGAAAGCCCCAAAAGAAAAATTGGTAGCGGTCGTTTTGTGAATGATAATACTGGGAGGAAAAATCATCACTATAAAGCTTCGAGTGGAAGAGACCATACCGGTGCATGGACAAATAGGTCCACACAATTAAAGGTCCATATGTAGCTTTGTTAAGAACGTGGACTGATGAAAAGGCAGAGGAAAACATTACATCTTCATACCAGTATGTGAATGAGCTGACCACTCGGTTAAAAACTGGCTGGAAACTTGCCAATGAAAATTTGAAACAAGCCAGGAAGAAACATGCTGCCTATTATAACAGGAAGGCGAAAGACAGAAATTTGGCTGTGGGAGAGAAAGTACTGCTTCTTTTGCCCGGGAGTCAGAATAAGTTACAAATTGGATGGCAGGGTCCATATACAGTTCTAGAGAAGGTGTCTAGAACAAATTATAAGATAGATAAGAAGGGGAAAGAAAAAATCTATCATGTGAATCTCCTGAAGAAATATTTGGAAAGAGAACATCAGGAAGAGACACACTTGTTGACCTTGTCCATCGCCATGGAGATGAAAAAGGAACCACTTTCATCATTTGAATATCCATTACACCCCTGTGAGACAGCAGCACAGGTGAAAATCAGTACACATTTAACGAAAACTCAGAAAGAGAGAGTGCAACAGGTTCTAAATAATCATGCAGAGGTGTTAACAGACCGACCAGGGCATACAAACCTATTGGAATATGATATGAAACTCATAGACCCCACACCTGTCTGTATGAAACCATATTCGATTCCGTTTGCTAAGGAAAAAGCTTTGAAGGAAGAGATAGACTATCTGTTGAAGGAAGGAATTATTTCGCACAGTGAGTCTTCGTATAGTTCCGATGTTGTACTCTTAAGGAAGCCCTCTGGAGAACATAGACTCTGTATAGATTACAGGAGACTGAATGCTATTACAGAAGGACAGGTGGATCCATTGCCGGATACAAATCAGCTGTTTGCCAGACTAAATAAAGCTAAATATTTCTCAAAAGTGGATCTGAGTAAAGGATACTATCAGATTCCAGTAAAGCCTGAGGTTAGACCATACCTAGCTTTTAGTACCTCAGAAGGACACTATGAGTTTAATAGATTGCCATTTGGATTGAAGAATGCGCCTAGTGTCTTCTCTAGAATGATGAGAAAATTATTGGATCCTCTGAATAATCCCTGTATAACAAATTTTATGGATGATATCCTTATAGCAACAGAAACATTTGAGGAACACATTGACTCTCTGAACATGCTGTTTGATCGACTTAGGGAGGCAAATTAAACAGCCCGACCAACCAAATGTTGCGTTGGATGTAAAGAATTGGAATTTTTGGGACACACAGTTTATCAGGGAAACATGACCCCTGACCCAAAGAACTTAGAGAAACTACAGAAAGCCCCGAGACCACAAACCAAGAAGGACGTGAGATCCTTTGTCTCATTATGTGGTTTCTACCAGAAGTATATCAAAAACTTTAATTCCATATGTGCACCGTTAACTGAATTGACACGTAAAGGACATCCAGATCGCATTACATGGACACCACAATGTGAAATGACTTACCAAGAATTGAAGGAAAAGCTCACAAGTAAACCCATTTTGAAATTACCTGACTTAAGTCAAGAATTCATAGTAAGGACGGATGCAAGTAATATTGGGCTAGGTGCAACTCTACTACAGAAATCAGATGCATTGGATGGGGAATTAAGCCCAGTGGCATATGCTAGCAGAAAGTTGAATAAAGCTGAAATCAACTACTCAACTAGCGAAAAAGAATGTCTTGCAGTAATATGGGCAATAAAGAAATTCAATATTTATCTATATGGGAAGGCATTTAAGTTGCAAACAGATCACAAACCTTTATCGTTTTTAGCACAGGCTAAGCATGAGAACTCTAGGTTACTCCGATGGTCTTTGCTTCTGGCTCCATATAATTTTAGCATTGAGTATATATCTGGAAAAACCAATTTGGGAGCTGATTTTTTAAGCCGCCATCCGTGTGATGAGAATCACCGTAAACCCCAGAAATAATAATAAATTTCTCTATGTGTATATAGAATAAAGGACTGACATATAATGTCTGTTTTAAGAGGGGAGGTGTCATGAAATATTCTAATCCACATATATAAATTATTAGGTAAATATGAAGCCTAACAAATAAAATTAATAAAGAGAAGAGCAATGGTAAAATAACAGTGCTGTCACAAAGAATGTACTCGAAATCCCCCTTGTTTTCTGCTTCGTCTGCAAATTGTAACGCTTTCACGTTGATATAAAAGCTTACTGTATTATTACCCGCCTTCTTCAATGAAACGTGTGCTGCATTTCTAAGAAAAACATTGAGACGTACTGCGTAATGACCTAAATTAATCCTAACATTAATTATACTGCGTTACCAAAACGAACGAACAGATGGACAAAAGGATAAAGAGAGAGGGGAGGGCTGAAAATCAGGAACGCATGCATCACGCGTGTAAGTCTACATGCACTAATTTTTTTTCAGACGGACAGTGATAAAATACACTACCCTTTCCCAGAGTTAGGTTTATAAATCATAAAAAACTCTTATTAGAAAAGATAACATTAGATGGGTTTACGGTTGAGAACATAACAGTACCCAGACAGCACATCTTCGAAACAGGAGGTAGAAGAAATTGCATATTTTGAATGCAGCCACGTAGCTCCTTTAAATTTGTATTTTTGGGTTCCTTAGGGCTTGCTGACAAATAATATGTAAAACGTTACGCAAATAGTCCAGGAATTAATAAATTATACCCAAAATAAAATATTGGGGGTGCCTGACAGCATAAAATCATTTCTGCTCATAAGATTTTTTTTTTAACGTGTTTGAAAAAAATTTACGTTACAGAAATAGCCTACCATGTAAACTCCAAATTGATTGGAGCGCAACAAATGAAAGCCTAACCACGATTGGTCGGGCTATAAATACTATCTTGGTTGTTAGGGGAAACGGGGAAAGGTAACATTTTTTCAAACACTTGTCGAAACGGGGCTCATTGGTCAGACTCGCTGATATACACACTTGGGAGCGTTAGTTCGAAACCACTTGTTTAAAATAGCTTGATAAAGCATCAGTGCGTTGAAGCCAGCATATATTTTGCTAAATAAAAGCCTGGAAGATAAGCAGATGGGAATTTGTGCCAGTTTGTGCCAGAATTCATTGCTAATCAACGTATCTGTGTTTATTCGTATGAATTGTGGTAAGCTTGAACCATTCAATATCTTTTAATGAAAATTGAATGTGAATTGTTGATTTATGCCTGTATATATATGTGTAGTTCAGTGGCCAACGTGAGGTAAAGCCTGTAATGCTCCAGCCTGAACAGAGGGTGTCGGAGAGAAGTAAAACGGCATGGAATGGCCAAACAGTACACTGACACCTGGATGATTGACTAGAAAGAAATAATGCTGGAAGTGCAGAGGCGTAGTAACCATTAAGAAGGGTAATACTGGAATAAAGTATTTCAAATGAAGCTGACAGTTGGCCTAATGCTCTGAACTCAATGTTTGTGCTGTGTTGTGATCAATGTAACAAGAGAGTTTAAGTTAGTTATGAAGTAGAAGGTACATCCTTCTTGATTTCAGGGACAGTGGTCTTGATGGTACTGAGCAGCACCTAGTCAGAGCTTTGCTGAATCCAGTGTCGGACAGCATACTCCTTGGTCCTTTTAGCTATCAGTGAGGTGTCTCCAGAGCCCAGAGGAGAATTCGAGCAGAGGAGTCCTTTCCTGCCGCCATCACGCCAGATAAGCTAACTTGGCCAGCTGAGCTCAACATTATGTCCCCTCATCTTGAACTGACTTTATAAAATTAAGAGGGGAATTTACTTGTCTTAAAATCAGGAACTGTGAACATCTCCAATACTAGTCCCTAAAGACAAACTATTGAAGTCATGATGACAAATACCAACAGAGCTTGAACAAAACAAAACCAGTATTACCTCATTTTACTACTACACAACTGACACACATAGAACATTTGTAATAATATATGTCACTACAATATTCATATTAAATACATTCTGTACATAACTTGTAATTTAAATTGATTGTGATTCCTGGTTCCCTTGTAGTTGAATCAGGACACATATTCATTCATGCCAGTAATGAATACATATTGTTATTTGAAAGTTTATCAGTGACTCTTTTAAGATATCTTTGTAGAGTGTTATATGTATGTGAGTGTCACAGTGTTGTCAAGAGTAGTGGATTAAATTAAATTGTTTATCTGTCTGTTGTTGTGACTTACACTTCATCATACACATACCCTAGACACATAACGTAGCATCACACTATTCCAGCATAATTCTGACTGAGATATATAGATATGTGGTAGCAAGTAAGGTTATCTATAATACACTACTCTTAATAGATATAGATACCTTCACAGCTGATCTCAGTCAGTACACTAAGTTCCCTATAAGTATTTATAATATCCCACTTCACCACAGTCGCTTTTGCGATACCAAGCCTTTGATTTGAATTCAGCGGCAGAACGCGGATGTTTGGAATATTACAAAAATTAAAAAGTAACTTTTTCGTAATATTAATGTTAGGAATATAAAAATTAGCTGGCCGGATGGCCCATTCTGAGCAGTGAACTAATATGTTCTTAATTTTACAGACGGATAGATAATATTGAAGATAATGACAAAAGACAGTGTTGTTCACATCAACGACAGACTGTATGGAATAAAAAGTGTCGCTATTTGCACAAAAAAAACACGACCTCGAGACGCAGGTGTTCAAATCTACTTAGTAGGGAAGCGAAGGGACATTGGTGGGAGCTGTGTCTAAATATAACTTTTAACGACAAAATTTTGGAGGGGAGAGAAAGGTTGGTTCAAAAATCAAGTACATTTTGAAAAAAAAAAAACAAGTAGAGACGGACAGACTAACAGATAAACATCCATACTTGACTGAAGCATGACTGAAATGACTTTAGGGTAGGAAATTTGAATTTCAAATAAACCTAGGCAGTGATTGGCCACAGACAATCATTTTATCGGCGCTCAGACGCGCAAGTGGGGCCATTCCTCAATAGTTGTTCGATGATAGACACAGCATTTTAAAGTGTGGTGATTTCCAAATGAAAGAAAGTGAAATAAGTTCAGGGACGCCATACTATAGCCAGCAGCTCAGCTGAGTTTTGCTAGCATTTCTGTGTTCTTTATTCATAATCTGGTAAGATTGAAATTATTTCTTTGTATATTTTGAATATTGTTTAATGTTCGAGTGATTTGATACTGCCATATCGAAATCTAGCCTTACAAACAAGTAGGGATTTGCTCTAGACCCCCCGCCCAAGTCAGGGTCTAGGGACCAACAATATACATAAACTCCAACAAGGGTTAGGAAAGACAGATCAAGTGTTGAGAATAATGAAACATATTACCTATCCACTTTTAGGGAAGGAAACTAATAAATATTTTTCAGAATCTATAGTCTGGGAGGACCTATCTGATGTAAAACCACCATGGTAAATGTGCTGTTTGGTCAGAGAGATCTGACCTGTCTGTATGATGTGGTTGTTGTGTCCGTGTTGTGTCCAGACGTGGGTAGAGAATAGAATTTTGACACATAGCCAATACTTTGATTGCAGAGCTGTGAGTTTCAGCTGTCAACAAGGCGGTGTCCATTCAGTTGGTGATCTTACTCGAGTGTATCTGTGCAGTACGTTGTGACAGAGACCACTATTATTGCCCGCCAGCACGGAGAGGTGGGACCACCAGATTTCAGCACCAGAGCTACATATGCAAGATGAGTGAGCCTCTGGTCTGCTGGAAGTTCACCAACGCCTTTTAGTTGCTAATACCCCCATAAAATTCCTGCAATTTACTGGACACTGTGTAGTCAATATAGACAGGTGTGATGAGGCCACCCCAACAGCACAAGCATTAACTATCCTCCCAAGTAGATGACTACTAGAACATTTTAATAAAACTAACTAGTCTAGTACTTATATATATGTACACTCTTGCATTTATTATGTAACATTCCATGCATTTCTTTCATAAATTTTAAATCTTTTTTTCTAAAAAAAAGTTCTGGTCAACATAAAACTTGATCCAGAACAAATAAATGTAATATAATTCTATCAAAAATTTTACACACGTGAGTTAGTTCAGTGTATTTTAACATTTGTTAATATTATTAGTCTGCTTAAATATCTGTGGGTGTATCTATAATTATCACACCACATTACATATCATTACCCTAGACATTTTACATAGATACATTCATTAGAAAGAAAAAAAATAAGTGTGAGGTCGTAGTGGTAGCAAGAAAGGCCTTCTGTCAATTCACAACTACATTTTATCTCAGGAGCCTTCACAGCTGGCCTCATACATTACATTTAGTAATATCACCATCATACAATACCATCAAACCCACTACAGTCCCCATCAGTGTCATAGAGGGATATGGATAGACAAATACAGGGATTGCGTTTGACTTTGTTTCAGGTTTAATCCTGTAATCTTCTTCTTCTTCTTTGATCCTTAGCCGCCGACCGTCAGAGCAGTCAGTGGCCATCACGCCTAGTGGCTCTTGTAGGGCAACAACAAATTGATTCCACTTTGCTCGGTCGGTGGCCATCCTTCGTACAGTGCCCCAACTCTGGTTCATTCTTTGCATCTCAGCCTCCACAGTCCTCCGCCAGGTTGTTTTTGGTCGGCCTCTCTTTCGTTTTTCTTCAGGGGTCCAAAGCATAGCTGTTCTTGTGATGGCATCAGGGTCTCTTCTGAGGACATGGCCAACCCAGTTCCAGCGTCTGCCAGCTATGATGGTGTGCATGTCCTCTTGCTTGCTCCGAGTAAGCAGATCTTGGTTGGTGATGGTATTCGGCCAAAAGATTCGGTGAATTTTTCTTAGGCATGTTGTGTGAAAAGAGGACAATTTCGATATTTCCTTCTCTGTAACTCTCCAGCATTCCGCACCATAGAGAAGCACAGAAAGCACACAGCTCTGATATAATCTTAATTTTGTGCTTGTTCTGTATTGAGAGGACTTCCAGATGTTGTTTAGGCTAAAAAAGGCTGTTCTTGCCTTATTCATTCTGATGTTGATGTCTTTGCCTGCCCCGCCGTCTGGTGTTACTATGCATCCTAGGTATGTGAAGGTGTCTGTCTGTACTAGTTGCTGATTCCTTACTGATATGGGCTCAGGGTTGCTCACATTGAGCGTCATGACCTCTGACTTCTTTAAATTGATGTTCAAGCCCACCTGCTGGCTAAACTTATTAAGTCTATCCGTTTTTTTCCTGGATGTGTTGATGTGAATGTGCTAGTAGTGCAATGTCATCTGCATATTCCAGATCTTCCAATGTAGAAAATGTAGTCCATCTTATTCCTCTTGGACTGCCCTCCGTTGTCTGGCGCATCACCCAGTCTATGACTGTTAAAAATAGAGTGGTTGATAAGGGGCATCCCTGTCATACTCCTGTCTTCACCTCAAAGGTTAGGTTGCTCTGCCCAACACTACACATAAAGTTGGCATAGAGGCTTTTTATGATTGACACTATGCAGCTTGGAATTCCATAAGCCCTCAGTATTTTCCATAAACTGTCCCTATGTATGCTGTCAAAAGCCTTTTCAAAATCAACGAAGTTAATGTACAGCTGTCTTTGCCATTCTGAGCACTGCTCTATAATGTTCCTGAAAGTGAATATATGATCTACACATCTTCTGTTCTTTCTAAATCCTGCTTGTTCTTTCCTCAGTTTGTGGTCTACTGCTTTTGAAATTCTCTGTATAATTATCCTGCCTAGTATTTTGCTGGGAACTGAGAGAAGAGTGATTCCTCTCCAATTATTGCAGTCTGCAAGATCTCTCTTCTTGGGCAATTTGACAATTATTCCTTTGTTCCACTCTGATGGTGTTGTCCCCGTTTTCCAGACTTGTGCAAATAGTGGTTCTAATAGTTCTGCTGCTAGCTCAGGGTCTGTCTTAAATAGCTCTGCATTTAAGTTATCATGGCCAGGAGCTTTTCCGTTCTTTAACCCTTTGATTGCTGTGATGATTTCTTCTTTTCGTGGAATGTCTGTATTAACATCTAGATCATTTTCAGTCTCAGGAACATTCAATTGTATCTCTGGTTGTTCCATGTTCAGAGTTTCTCTGAAATGCTCTGCCCATCTTGTTTCCTGTCCCTCTGCTGTCGTGATGAGATTTCCTTGCTTATCTCTTCTTCTTCTTCTTCCGTCCTTAGCCAACGACCGGCAAAGCAGTCAGTGGCCATTACGCCTAATGGCGTCTTTAGGGCAACGACAAATCAATCCGTTTGTCGTTGTTTCCGTAATCAAAGTGACTGGCAAACGGGTGATCAGCCCGTTGGGTGCTTATCTCTTACTAATGTAATATTGTTTGCACCTCGTTTTCCGCTGATGAATTTAGTTATTTTGTATACTGTGCTTTGTTCATTTCTCAGTGCTGCCTCTTCTGCAAGATCGTCTAGGAAATTCCTTTTGTTGGCTCGGGTTTGGCGTTTAACTTCCTTGTCCAGCTGACTGTACTGTTCGCTATATAGTTGCTTTAACCTGGGGGACTTCGCTTCTGTTTTCTTTCTTTTCATTTCCTTTCTCAGTGTTATGGTGTTTAATGTTTCTGGTGTTATCCAGTCTTGCTTCTTCCTTTCCTGGAATCCCAAGCATGATTTGCTGCTTTTCTTATATATTGTTGAAATGGTGTTGAATTTCTGGTCTATATCATCAGTCAATGTCTTTTCCTGACTTTTGGCAAATTGATATCGTTTCTTTATGTCAGCCGCAAAAGCTTTTCTGGTAAGGGGGTCCTTCAATTTGCTGATGTCAAACCTTTTCTGTGTAGTTACAATTGGTCCAGCCCTTCTTAGTTTCACTTTCAGTTTTGCTACTACTAAATGGTGATCACTTCCCACATCTGCACCTCTTCTTACCTTCACATCTTGTAATGCATGTCTCCATCTACCGTTAATCATGATGTGGTCTATCTGGTTTCTGTCCCGACCATTTGGTGATTCCCATGTTAATTTGTGAATTTCTTTATGTGAGAAAAGTGTTCCTCCAATGACCAGGTTGTTAATACTACAGAAACTTATTAATTTATCCCCATTTTTGTTTGCTGTTCCGCTTCCGCATTTCCCCATTACTCTTTCATTATATGTATTGTGTGTACTAACTTTCGCATTGAGGTCTCCCATCACTATAATAAGATCATATCTAGGTGTGTCTTCCATTTCTTTCTGCAGTTGTTGATAGAATTCATCCTTGACCTCTTCATCGCTGTCATTCGTTGGTGCGTAGCATTGTATTATTGTAGTATTGGTGAATCTACCTCTCAATCTTAATCTTATCAGTCTGTTGTTGATGGGTTTCCATTCCAGTAATGTCCTTCTATTCCTTTCTGTAAAATAATGGCTACGCCTTCGTTGTGCTGTCCATCCTCTCTTCCAGAGTAAAGTACGGTACTGTTTCTCCTGTTGCTGTTTTAACTTTTCCTGCCCCTGTCCATCTGCTCTTGCTTATCCCTAGAATGTGCAACCTATAGTTTCTCATTTCTGCCGTGACCTGTTTTAGTTTACCCGTCTCATTCATTGTCCTGACATTCCAAAATCCTATTCTTGTACCATGTTTTGCGGTCAGGACGTCCGTTCTCATGTCAGTGGCTTCCTTTCGGCTTTCACCACTGACAGTCATACGAGCTTCAGACTCCGGATGTCCGTCCCGCAGCAAAAGTTTTTGTTTATTTGTTTATATCGTTTTTCCGTAACTTCAATTTTTTTTTTACATAGAACAGGGGTGTACTCGACAAGTATTGTCAGGGGTTAATCAGGGTTGCTCTCAGGGCAACTGTCTAGTGTATGCCGGTTCACCAAACAAATAACCGCATCCAGTTCATGATGAACAGAACAGTATCTAGCTCAATTAGATTGTAAAGATAACATTAATAATTCTTCAGTGAAAGAACAAGCAAGCTAGTCCGTCTACCAAGAGATAGACATCTTAACACAAGAGAAAGACATTTTTGTTAAACTGTTCTTATTTATTTAATTTTGTAAAATATTTCATTTTAATGCTTTTCAAACAGAAAAGAGAAACTGTATAAATAAAATGTAAATATTTACTTAAATTCTTTAAGTTAAGTTTTTATTCAATGTTGTTAAATTTAAATTAAATAATTTCCCCTAGCAGAGTCAGAAACAATATTAACTACAATAATCACAGAGGCGGATCAGATAATATAAACCTTAATAATTTTCTAATCTTCCCCATTAATTTGTAACAAAATTCTACCAACTTTACATAATGCATTTTTGGGAAAGTAAGGAAGATCTGCACATTATGACCTTAAAATTAACATATACACCCTTTGTATTTCTTCCCAATCTCTTGATTGCATTTATATTAGACATATTTCTGCCTCTGTATTTGTTTTGTTTACAAAATTTATTGAATTTTCCCATTTTATATTTCAGGACTGTTATCATTTTATATTGAAATATTATCCAAAGAAGCATCAGTGCTTTCCATAGATAAAGCGTGTATGCTTTCATGCCACTCTTTCTGTCAACTGATTTACTTCAAAAGGAAAATAGACATAAAAGAAGTGACCACAAGAGAATTAGTGGACAAGCAGCAGAAAGAGATCAACATAATTAGTTCCCACCATGTTAAGTGTTTGTATATTCTCACAGACAAAACCAGAAATTGTTCTAAAAGATCCTAAAGAATATGAGGAAGGAAAACAGTGCCCTCTTAAAGTTATAAAGGAAAAGCAAGGCAAACTGCTTACTGCCCCAAAAGAAGTAATGGAAAGAATATTTTTCAGAGCTGGATGGTGAGCAAGGTCAAGCATCAGAAATGATAACCACTGACATAGAAGAGGAAACTAATGTTGATGAAGATGACTTAAAGATGGAAGAACTGAAGGCAGCACTGGAGAAAATCAAGATGGGCAAAGCAGCAGGACCTGATGGCATAACACCAGAAATGGTTAAGTACATGGAAGCAGCAGGCGACTTATTACTCCTAAGGGTCCTACAGGCAGCATGGTGCAAATACCATACCAAAGGATTGGGAGATTGCCATAATAACACTGATTTTCAAAAAGGGTGACAACCAACAATGTGGAAACCATGAAAGCATTTCCCTTCTCAGTGTCCTTGGTAAATCTACTCTAGAATACTGGAGCAGAGACTCAGACACCTAGCTGTGCCACAAATGGTGAGGTCCTGTGTGGCTTCCAAGCAAATTGAAGTACTCAAAACCTAATCTTCACACTCAGACAGTTGAGTGAAAAGGCTCTTGAGTATAAGAGTGAGATCCATCTTTGCTTCTTAGATCTGGAAAAGGCATTTGACAAGTTCCCCTGGAACAAACTCTGGGACTATTTGGCAAGGAAGAACATTTCAATACTTCTGATTCATGCTATACAGAGCTTCTACAAGTCTTGCAGAAATTATGTGAGGATAGCAAACCATAAGTCAGAATAATTCAGGACCACCACTGGTGAAAGCTTGCGTACCCTGATTACCCCCAGAGCTATGCCAGCGGGAGTTTTACTCCTGGAAGGTTCTACCAAGCTGGACAGGTTTGCACGGGCAGAGGTCAGACTTAAGCAGAAACCCTGGTCCTCCAGGTTGGGGGTTTTAGCATAGGGCTGACACCCCTGTCTATGTAAAAAAAAAAAATTGAAGTTACGGAAACAACAACGAATAAACAAACTTTGCTGCGGGACAGACATCCGGAGTCTGAGGCTCATATGACTGTCAGTGGTGAAAGCCGAAAGGAAGCCACTGACATGAGAACGGACATCCTGGCCGAAAAACATGATACAAGAATAGGATTTTGGAATGTCAGGACAATGAATGAGACGGGTAAACTAAAACAGGTCACGGCAGAAATGAGAAACTATAGGTTACACATTCTAGGGATAAGCGAGAGCAGATGGACAGGGGCAAGAAAAGTTAAAACAGCAACAGGACAAACAGTACTTTACTCTGGAAGAGAGGATGGATAGCGAACTGTACAGTCAGCTGGACAAGGAAGTTAAACGCCAAACCCGAGCCAACAAAAGGAATTTCCTAGACGATCTTGCAAGACAGGCAGAGGAGGCAGCACTGAGAAATGAACAAAGCACAGCATACATAATAACTAAATTCATCAGCGGAAAACGAGGTGCAAACAATATTACATTAGTAAGAGATAATAATAATAATAATAAATTCTTTAAGCGCCAAACACGGCGCATAAGGCAGAAACCAGTGCTCTCCAGGTTGTTCGTTGTGACGCCACTCCTCTTAGCTCTTGCACATTATTTAGGTCCAACGTTCTTCCTTCTCTTATTATTGTTCTTCTGAGTGTTTCTTTTGGTCTTCCTTTTTTCCGCTTACCCTCAGGAACCCAAGTGAGCGCCTGTAGTGGTATTCTGTTGTTTTGCATTCGTAGGACATGACCGATATATGACCATCGTCTTTTCCTTATATAGTCGGAGACATATTTCTGCCTAGAGTCTTCTCTTATTTGTCGATTAGTCTTGAATTCTTTCCAACTGATGTTCATGAGTTTTCTAAGACATTTGTTCTCGAATGTATTCAGCTTGTTCTCCAATGATTTTGTTATTTTCCAACTCTCACAGCCGTATGTTAACACTGAGATAACATTTGAATTAAACAGACGAAGCTTGGTATGTATATTCAATGATCGTAATTTCCAAATGTTAGATAATCTATTGAAGGCGCTAGCTGCCAAAGCAATTCTAGTATGGATTTCTCTTGTTGTGTCACCATCCTGAGTCATTTTACTGCCTAAATAATTGAAACTTTCAACTTTCTGTAGTTTTTCCCCGTTCAAGATGATATCAAAGGTCTCGTTAGAAAAGTTCATAGCTTTAGTTTTAGAGGCATTTATTTGGAGACCAATTTTAACCGAGAGATGACACAAATTATTTATTGCTTCTTGGGATTGTCTTGGTGTTGAACTTAAGAATGCTACATCATCTGCGAAATCCAGGTCCCCCAGGAATTTTCCATTTGTCCATTTTATACCCAATTGTTCATTGTGGGTATAGTTTCTCATAACCCAATCAATAGCTATTCCAAAAAGTAGTGGTGACATAATACAGCCTTGTTTCACCCCTGTTTCTACTGTAAACCATTCTGTATTCATTGGCAAGGTGGTTGTGGATGTTTCATTATTAAAATCAGGTGTTACTGTTGGTGGTGGTCTGTTTAGCACCTCCATGAAGTGCTCAGCCCATCTCTTCATTTGTTCTTTTTCTGTTGGTATTGAATTCCCTAATTTACCTTTAACAGGTGTTTCCATAGCAGTAGGCTGGTGACATAGTTGTTTTGTAATTTGATAAAGGCACCTACTATTACCAGTTCTTGCAGCATTTTCAGCTTCTACGGCCAGTTCATTGATGAAATGTCTTTTATCTCTTCGAGTTTTTGTCTTCACTTCTTTATTTAACAAGTTATAAGTTAGTTTGCAAGATTCAACTGCATTATGTGTACTTGCCGCTAGTAGTTTAAGTTTTGCTGTTTTCCTTTCTTGTATTTTATCCCAAGTATCTTCTCTCATCCATTTTTTCTTTTTATGTACTAGGTATCCGGTGGTCGCTACAGCTGCTTCTGTCATTGCTGTTCTCAGTTGTTCCCATTTAGTATCGATTGTCTTGGTGGTGATATCGTTGTCAATTTTGCCTAAAGCATCGAAATAGTTGTTCATTTTGACATTATATTCCTTCTTTATATCATTTGATTGCAGTCTGTGATAGTAAGAGATAAGCAAGGTAATCTCATCACGACAGCAGAGGGACAGGAAAAAAGATGAGCAGAGCACTTCAGAGAAACTCTGAACAAGGAACAACCAGAGACACAATTGAATGTTCCTGAAGCTGAAAACGATCTAGATGTAAATACAGACATTCCACGAAAAGAAGAAATCATCACAGCAATCAAAGGGTTAAAGAACGGCAAAGCTCCGGGCCATGATAACTTAAATGCAGAGCTATTTAAGACAGACCCTGAACTAGCAGCAGAACTATTAGAACCACTATTTGCACAAGTCTGGAAAACGGGGACAATACCATCAGAGTGGAACAAAGGAATAATTGTCAATTGCCCAAGAAGGGAGATCTTGCAGACTGCAATAATTGGAGAGGAATCACTCTTCTCTCAGTTCCCAGCAAAATACTAGGCAGGATAATTATACAGAGAATTTCAAAGGCAGTAGACCACAAACTGAGGAAAGAACAAGCAGGATTTAGAAAGAACAGAAGATGTGTAGATCATATATTCACTCTCAGGAACATTATAGAGCAGTGCTCAGAATGGCAAAGACAGCTTTACATTAATTTCGTTGATTTTGAAAAGGCTTTTGACAGCATACATAGGGACAGTTTATGGAAAATACTGAGGGCTTATGGAATTCCAAGCTGCATAGTGTCAATCATAAAAAGCCTCTATGCCAACTTTACGTGTAGTGTTGGGCAGATCAACCTAACCTTTGAGGTGAAGACAGGAGTACGACAGGGATGCCCCTTATCAACCACTCTATTTTTAACAGTCATAGACTGGGTGATGCGCCAGACAACAGAGGGCAGTCCAAGAGGAATAAGATGGACAACATTTTCTACATTGGAAGATCTGGAATATGTAGATGACAATGCACTACTAGCACATTCACATCAACACATCCAGGAAAAAAAACGGATAGACTCAATAAGTTTAGCCAGCAGGTGGGCTTGAACATCAATCTAAAGAAGTCTGAGGTTATGACGCTCAATGTGAGCAACCCTGAGCCCATATCAGAAAGGAATCAGCAACTGGTACAGACAGATACCTTCACATACCCAGGAAGCATAGTAACACCAGACGGCGGGGCAGGCAAAGACATCAACATCAGAATGAATAAGTCAAGAACAGCCTTCTTTAGCCTAAACAACATCTGGAAGTCCTCCCAATACATCACAAGCACAAAATTAAGATTATATCAGAGCTGTGTGCTTTCTGTGCTTCTCTATGGTGCAGAATGCTGGAGAGTTACAGAGAAGGAAATGTCGAAATTGTCCTCTTTTCACACAACATGCCTAAGAAAAATTCACCGAATCTTTGGCCGAATACCATCACTAACCAAGATCTGCTTACTCGCAGCAAGCAAGAGGACATACACACCATCATAGCTGGCAGACGCTGGAGCTGGGTTGGCCATGTCCTCAGAAGAGACCCAGATGCCATCACAAGAACAGCTATGCTTTGGACCCCTGAAGGAAAACGAAAGAGAGGCCGACCAAAAACAACCTGGCGGAGGACTGTGGAGGCTGAGATGCAAAGAATGAACCAGAGTTGGGGCACTGTACGAAGGATGGCCACCGACCGAGCAAAGTGGAATCAATTTGTTGTTGCCCTACAAGACGCCACTAGGCGTGATGGCCACTGACTGATTTGACGGTCGGCGGCTAAGGATCAAAGAAGAAGAAGAAGAACAATACACCATTACCAAATGGGTGGAATATTGTAAAGACGCTGTAAGGAATAATCACCCATTACAATACACCATTACCAAATGGGTGGATTATTGTAAAGACGCTGTAAGGAATAATCACCCATTACAATACACCATTACCAAATGGGTGGATTATTGTAAAGACGCTGTAAGGAATATCACCCGTTACAATACACCATTACCATAACTGCTATGTTATTGACTCCAGAAGGAAAGCGAAAGCAAAGCCGACCAAAAGCCACCTGGTGGAGAATTGTTGAGGCAGAAATGCTAATCGTGAACCAGAGTTGAGGCACCACACGAAGGATGACCAAACAAAGTGCAGACAGTTTGTTGCTGTCCTATAAGATGCCACCAGGCCTGATAGTCAGTGGTTGCTTTGTCGCAGAATTGTACGTTCTGCTTTTTGAATCTTCTCTCCTGTCCGCCATTAATCTACCTTTCATCCTACGTGCTAAATAAATTCTACCATTCATTTTTTTCACTTTCTTCCTTCAGTTCTTGTCAGGTCGTGACCTAATACTCCAGTCATAATAATTATTTTGTTCGTTGGCTTGGGTGAGAAACTATATTGACTCCTCGTGGTGTAGAGTGAAGTGTTGGTGCACGATTGTAAACACGATTGGTTAGCTTCGTTGTACCGGTTCGAAAACCCAGTGCGGTTGTACTTCAGTCTTACCAGGGAAGCCCATGTCCAGCATTATGATAAGCTGCATGGCAAAACCCTGCAACTGGCCAACCTCGAGCTGACTATCACCATAGAACATTTGGAAAAAGAAGGATCAAAACTGACTCTCCACTGGCTTCCACCAACAATAAAAAAGAAGCACTGGAAGACATTGCGGAAAAATTACGGGCGATTCAGAGACAGAGAGAAGATTGTCAGACTCTGGCTACATAACTGTCACAAAATGTATTGGGGCGACCTCTTCTTCTTCCTAATCTCTGTTTCACTATGGCAGTAATCGGTACATTTGTAATACGGATTTTATTGCGTGCTTTCAACTGTCGCACTTTCTTTCTTTCTATGCTAAGTAGCAGATATTTGAATTTGTCAAAATATTTTGACACTCCTTGTACGATAATAATCACATGTTGCTTGATGCGGTACATATTTGCTGAGATTAGAGCAGATGAAGACCAATGTGGGTTTGCTCAGTTTCGCATGATTCTGTTTTCTCAAGCTGGGCCGGGTGATAAAATTACTCGCCTGTAGTCGGTTTTAGTTTGCTCAGGCAACAGATAACAAGATTACACGTCTGTGCGACACATTTGGGACGGACACGTATGATTTAATCATTTCCTGTCCACTACATTACTTTGTAAGAACGTAATAAGTGTTACATCTGACACGTTGTCGTATGAGTTTATGACATGTTTGTGAGTTGGTACACAGGGCAATCGGATGTTTACAGCCCATTCTCAGAAAAGTAATGTTTGAAATGTTGCACTAGATGAGTCATGCAACATGTTCAAATCAGATTGGTGATCATTTGAGCTCCATAACAAACAGAGCGGGGTAGAACCGTGAATATAACGTGGCGTTTGTTCAGTGTTCCTTCACTGTGAAAATTTACTTTGAGGAATCACTTGCCAAGAACCACCAGACTTGCCTGAATTTGACTGACAGAGTCGATCAGCATATTCATTTATAGAAACAGTAATCTCATCTATAATCTCATTAGTTAACAGAGCTTTGAGACAATAAAATGCAGAAGAATCATCAGGTATAATATTTGGATTCACACCTGTAATCCTAGCATGAGGCGGTACAAAGCGGAAAGCATTTTGTGTTGAGCCAGCATCAACTTCATTCCACCTAATTTCCTCATTCATTGTACTTGTATTACCATCAGTACTTGTGGATTCTGCTTCTCTATGGGGTGATCTAGATGTAGGCCTATCTTCTCTTAATCTTTTCTTCATGGGAACTTTATCTTTTCCTTGTTGTCTTTTCACTGGCCTGGCATTTCTAGTGCTAGTAATACTGACAGAACCAGCTATGGGAAACGCCCCCTTCTCATCTGATTCGGTGTTTTGATTACATATATCTTCGCTGGGCAAAATATATTCTGAATCTAAACAGTCATCTTCACTCGATAACTGATCATCCTCATGTTCAATTCAAGAAGAAATAAGTCGTGCTGCTTGCACCGCCGATAACCTTTGCTTACAATCGTTTGAAGATGAAGCCATTTTGGTTAGAAAAAATTTGTTTACGATCAACAGCCGAACAAAGGTACTAAAAATCGAACGTAATAACTAATCAAAAAAATACACCACGCTAAAATTGTAAACAGATTGAATACAGGAAGTGACTATAAATGTTGGATTGGATAAAACATTGACAATTTTTCATTAACTCTTTGCCGATAGAGACTTACTGTCCAAGCCACTTCAGAGGGCGAGCCGTATATTTGGTACCAATTAGGCGCCACTTCACCTGGCGAGCCGGATACTAAGAGTTAATAGACTATATGACTTTGTTAAGGGGAGGTAAAATGAGCAGGAGAGTTTTTGAGGGAAGGGAGGTAACTTTGTAAATTCCCGTTTGGGAGATTTAGTTCGGTATTTTGGTTTAGTATTTCTTGTGAGTTCTCAATTATGGTGTAACTGATTTGCGAAGTGATGCTTTAGTGATTGGATTAAAGAAGGGTTTATGGGTTTTGAGCTTAATCAGCAAAGGGAGACGACTTTAAATAACGTCCCTTGAAAAGTTTTAGTGAGTGATCAAAACATACACACGAGAAAAGTTTGTCCGACCAGTCGTTTATGCTGTCTACAGATAACGGGAGGAGCTTGGGCATTTTGAGAGAGCGAGATTTTCTGCAACTTCATACTGTATTATCATTTTCACAAGGAACCCCAGGTGATATGTTAAGCATCTGGGTATATCTGACACTTTCGATTGAATAAACTCTGTATTTCAAAATCATACTCAGGAAGTTTATTGGGTATGATGATACCCCAGCCCCTCATACACAGTGACTCTCCCAATTAGATGAATAAAGTGTAAGCTGTGAACATTCCAACAGGAAAGATATATATACAATACTTTGCAAAAAAAATGGCAGTCATATTGCTCAGCTAAATAAGCTGAAATCTAATTAAATATGCATGTTCTGCCCCAAATTTGCACTCCACTTAAGTGAGCAAACACTACCAAAAGTTAAAAAAAAATTAGCGTAGAGTAACGTCCCTTGATAAAAGAGCAGACGACAATTTCTAATGCTAGTGGCAGAAAATGGATACAAAGTCAAAGTGTATGTTAATTTCACAGCTTTGGAATGAAGGAAATCAAACATGTTCCAACATTTCTAAAACCTTGAACATTCCTGAGCGGACTGTCTACAGAGTTGTGAGTAAATTAAAAGCAGGTAATGGAATCGAGCGAAAAGAAGGTAGTGGGAGGCCAAGAATTTTGGTCACAAAGGACCATCGGTGTCTCGCCCAAATCGTTCGGGCTGGGCCAATGAAGAGTGTAGAAAACATACGGCAGCGCATGATCGACTTGGGAAGCCCAGAGGTATCTAATGCTATTGTCAACCGGGAGCTACACAGGATGAATTACACAAAAAAGCGGGTAATTTCGTCACCATTGCTCTCAGAGACTCACAAACAGATGCGCTTGAACTGGTGCCACGAACACCAAAATTTGTCATGGGACAATGTGATTTTTTCAGATGAATGTTCTCTTTAGTCTTATCCTGCTCAAATAAATATTTGGACGAAAGGCTCTGTAACGCCTGTGTACCAGCGACCGAAACATACCTAGAAATTCCATCTTTGGGGAGGGGTGTCAGCAAGAGGTGCCACCCCACTGTGTGTTTTCACAGGAATTCTCACGAAAGAAAGGTACATCGACATACTAGAGGGACACCTTCTGCCATTTATGCAGGTCATGTACCCCGATGGGTGCGCATTTCAACATGACAATGACTCAAATCATACAGCTCATACCCCCAAAGCATGGCTGCAAGAGAAGAATGTGATAGTGCTGAAGTGGCCCAGCAACAGTCCCGATCAAAACCCAATTGAAAACGTTTGGGCACTACTCAAGAATCATTTTAAAAAGAGTAGACTCAGAGACGTTGAAAAATTGAAGAAGGTAGCTGAAAAATACTGGGACAGTCTGACTCTCAATTACCTACAAACATTTGTGGGAAGTATGCCTCGCCGCATCCAGGCTTGCCTTGCTGGAGAAGGCAACATTATATTGTACTGAAACCACTGTTAATAGATAGGGGAGATACCAATCTTCCTCTGGACATACAGTTTTTATTATTATTTGCTTCTATGAGTGTGCTGCGTTGCGAAAATATGACTGCCATTTTTTTTGCAAAGTACTGTATATTAACTTTACAGTTAGTGGACAAAGAGTCCAGTTATTTTAGTTGATCTTTTCTGTAAACTATCTTGTCCTCATTTTCAAAGACCTGTCCAAAAGATATGGTTGGACAGGCAGAATAAATTGTACAGAAAAAACATTCATTTTTAAAGAAAAACTTACCCACTGGTTTTATTCACTTCCTCATAGAAAATTAAAGTGTTTCTGTTTTGTGTACCATCATTTCATTTCTCCCCTAGACACTAGGTACATCATACACCAGACACTAGAGCCACAATAGTGACCGTGTGAGATCTAGGGAGGTAGCGTTAGGTTCCCTGCACATAATTCATCATCATCATCATTTATAGAGTCAGGGGCCTACATGTGCTTGACCTCACACGGTTAATACAGACACGGATTTCATTCTTTTAGGATACCATCATAACCTCCCCAGCAAATCAAACTTTGCTACAGTCGGTTAAACTATTCTCTGACTGGTTACTAGCAATTAATTAAATTTATTTTATAGCTGGCATAGTTTAGCTAGAAATTATTATTTGTTCTGCTAACCACTGTAACACAGCAAAACCTAGAGAAATATAAATGACGGACCTATCTAGTAAATCACTTACTTACTTACTTAGTCGTTCCCCTTCTACCGTGAGGTGTAGAGGTTTGGAAGAGAGAGCGCCAGACTATCCTATCGGCTGTCTTCCTCCTGACCTGGTTCCATTCTAGTCCTCGGTCCTTCAAAGATTGTCTAATGTTGTCCTCCCAGCAGACTCTGGGTCGTCCTCGGGGTCTGGATCCTTGGCTCTTTGTTTCCCATGCTTCTAAATCACTCTGCACAGAAAGAAAAACTAGTAAAATATAATTGACGATTTTACCACTTAAATCACTCAAAAGTACTACTAAATATAATTACCTTCACACAAACTTCTAAGACTATCTCCAACGAAAAACTAAGAAACTTCACTAATACAAGGGATTCTAGAAATCGAAGCTAGATGTTTTTAAAATCTGTGGAGTACTGAATAATGGATTTTAAAAGCTTGAGAATATATACTGAAGCACATTAAAAACGCACCACTATTATATATACTGATGCCGAGAAGCTGGAAAAAAAGTGTGGGAATGGATTTTCCCCGTGTTTGTCATGAGATAGAGAGCGAATGGCTGCTGGAATGGAAAGTGCATGATTCAACCCACGGGTTTGTGTACAGACTACATGAAAACAATGAAAGTTACGCGTGCAACACGATTCCCAACATCTATGACCCTGAAAATGTGTACGTGTTGTGGCAGTATACTCGGTATAAAAAGGCCGTTGAGACAAAACACACAGTACATGTGCTTGAAATGCCACGACTATCTGAAAACGACCGCCAACGAGCCATTGGTATGTTGGAGACCGGAATGAGCTCGCGGGCCATTGCCAGAAGGATGAATTGCCACCAAAGCACTATTGTATGTCTCAATGAACGTTACGGAACACCTGGCAGTGCCCGGAATAGACTTCGGAGTGGCCTACCACGAGTAACTACCCCTGCGCAAGATCGTCATATTGTGCTGAGTCACCTAAGGAATCGTTCTCTCCCGGCAAGTCAAACAGCAAGAGCAATAGTGGGTAGACGTGGACAAGTCTCTCGAATGACAGTCATACGACGACTCAGAGATACAGGCCTTACTGCAAGACGACCTTATGTTGGGCCAAAATTGACTCACAGACATCGTCAGCAGCGCCTGCAATGGGCAGAGCAACATGTCAGATGGACTAGACTGCAGTGGAATGCTGTCCTATTCACAGACGAGAGCAGATTCAACATATCCTTTGCTGATGGACGTATGCGGATTTGGCGACGGTGTGGAGAGCGCTTTGCAGATTGCTGTATTCGTCAGCACAACCGATTTGGAGGTGGCAGTATTCACATTTGGGGAGGATTCAGTTTTCACCATCGCTTGCCTCTTCACGTCTTCCGTGGAAATATTAATGCTGTGACATATCGAGATGAGGTTCTGGATGCATTGGTTGCTCCTGCGTTCACAAATTATGCAGACTTGCAGCTTCTCCAGCAGGATAACGCACGTGCGCACACCGCATGCATTACGCAGCAATATCTACAGCAACAGAACATTGTGACGATTGATTGGCCTGCCCTATCACCAGGCATGTCCCCTATAGAACATCTGTGGGACGAGCTTGGACGCAGAGTTTACAGGCAAGGTTCTCCAACTAATCTGCAACAGCTCGAAGCTGCTCTTACACATGAATGGGACTTGATTCCCCGGAATTTCCTTCAGAGACTTGTGCGTTCCATGCGGAGCCGCTGTCAAGCTTGTTTGCAAGCACACGGTGGACATACCAGATACTGAGGATAGTGTGAATGAATTTTTTTTTGATGCATTTTTGGTTTTCTCCCTTGTCTGCACAGAATGCAATGAATTTCATAACAATCAAATGTACAAATTAATGACCAGCATGGATTCATAGGAAAATGAATAAAGATTCCAAATATGTAAACGTGTAAACACTTATATTTAAATTTCACACTCTGTTCCTGGATTATATAGGTGGTGCGTTTTTAATGTGCTTCAGTATATATTAAATTTCCAGAACTTCGCTCAGACTTGTTAGATATGACACCTTCACTTAGATCTCGGGCTTTTCCTCGTTCGATCTGCTAATCTGAGGAATTTTTTCACGCTTTTGCCGCTCGCAGACTCTGCAATCGAACGAAGCCCGTCCTTTGATCTGGCGATTCGATATGTTTAATTACCTTTCAACCGATTCATGGGAAGGTAACAGAAATTGTCTGCTCTTGGTTCAAAATTATCTACTCAAATTATTTCCCCTGATCACTGTCTAACGAAAAATACGTTTAAACTTATCGCCACCTTCCTCTGTTACGTCTCCCTCTGTCTGATCCTATTACAACGCTTTTCAATCGCTGGCGTTAAAAATTACAGGTTACCGGCTCAGCGTTAGCTAATTAGGTCTGCTGGTGAACCTTCATCAAAGGAAATAGCGAACAGCAATAAAATATGCGTGCTAAATTAGAAAAAGAGACAGATCTCTGAGTGTAGGAGGGTTTTGTGTTTACAAAACGTGCGTAGGTGAAAGAAAAATGTAGATGATGAAATAGATATATGAAAGCTATTATCATAATATGTCACATCCCCTCTCCCCCTTTTCCCTTTCACATAACTGAGGTCTGTAATCAACGACACTCTCTCTCTGAACACAGATATTGACATCTCTATTGGAAAATCTGCAGCCCCCTTTGCCAGACTCACAACGCGTGTTTGGGGAAACTCCAAACTCACAACAAAGACCGAAGCTGCGATATATAACACTTGCGTCACCAGCACACTTCTGTATGGCAGCAAGACACGGATAACCTATGCTAAACAAGAAAGAAGGTTCAATACCTTTCATCAACTGTGTCTACGCCACATCCTCAGTATTTCATAGAAGGACAAAGTGACAAATGTCGAGATGTTGTCACGTGCTGGCCTTCAAAGCATGTATACACTGCTTAGACTGCGCAGACTACGCTGGTTTGGTCATGTCCGCAGCATGGAAGATGGTCGCATCCCGAAAGATATCTTCTACGGACAACTAGCAGATGGCAAAAGAACAGTTGGGCGACCGCAGCTGAGATTCAAAGATGTGGGCACTGGACATAAATCCAGCAACCTGGGAGATTGAAGCTGCTGATCGCATCAAATAGCGATGCTATCTATGGCGCCACCTCAGATTGGGCGAAAGAAAGCTCACACAACAAGCAGAAGAGAGGAGAAAATGTCGAAAGAAACACCAGGAAAATAAGCAGCTGAGGGCTGTCACCTCAGGGGCGCATTCCCATAGTCAGTTATGACTGAAGGGGCTATTATTATTATGTATTCTTCATTACTGTATGGTGCAGGAACACAAATATCGGCACTCCTCCGGATAGCGGTCCCAAATGAATCGATACGGTTTGTGTTAGAAAATTTCCCATACAGGGCCTCATTTTGACATATAATTTAAAAAAAAATATATACGAGAAGAAATGAATGGGAAACTACTCTTGAAACACAGAAATTGCCAATCTGATCAATGTATTGATAGAGTTATAGTTGAGCAGATAGATTGAATTTATTTTCTGTAAGCTGGAGGCAATTGTGAAAGTAATCCTTGTGTTGAAAACATTTTACCGTCTAGAGTTCCATAGCCAGTTACGTGTATTTAGTACCTGACTGTACGGGTTAGATGGTAATGTCTGAATCGATAGTCATTTGCTTCAGTGGGAGAGTAAAAAGGTAGTCCCATAGCAGATACTACCGTAGGGGAGTGAAGTGTTAGAGACCTCACTATACTAGGTCATGCATACAGAGGTGGGGTGACCAGTACCTTTCCTTACTGCCTTTTCCTTCCCTAACTCAAGTGAGAAGTCAGGTACCCATTTACAGCTGGGTAGACTGAATCGGAGTTTCTTATTAATCGGTGTGTAGCAAGCCACTGTAACCATTGGAGTTTGTTGTTCATTAACGTATACAAGTCACTAGGTCTGACATCTACAGCTGTTAGTTGTTGAACTGGTAGAACATTGTTGCTGATCTGTGTCGGAGCTGATGGTCTACCTGGCATTATTAATATTTTTTATCTCAAATGCACAAATTAGAAATTAAAAATTGTGGGTGTCTCAGTGTGTGCGACGGAACGAACGGAATAATTTGTCTTCTCTTTGTTACTTTCACAATTGCCTCCACGGCTGGCGGAGTTGTGGATTAAAGTTGCTACCATAAGTGAAATGGGTTCATTTTCGATACAAGACAACAGGAGGCTGAGACGCTTGGGAGTCATGACCCAAGTGGGCCCGCCCCCCCTTAGAGTGTAAAGGAGTATACTGGGCCGAAACACTTGTCGGATGGGGGGGGAACTACTTCTGATGATCAGATTGCCTCCTGTTGTATCGCTCTGTAAAGAGTTTCCTATCATCATATCAATTTATTCACAACTTGTAATTTTAGATTTTTTTTCCCTCCCCTTTTTAGGTCTCCATTCACGTGGCAACACAATGACAGGTGTTTATAACCTGGGCTGAACTTTCAATGTTCATTATTTATGAAAATATTCACAGCAGCATAAATATGAATTTTTAGTAAACGGCTCCTGGGTCGACCCAGCCCCAATTGGGTACCAGAGCAACTCTTGGAAGGTTAAGGCGGCCGGCGTGATGCTGACCACATCACCCCTAGTGTGCCGATGGTCAAGAAAGTATGGGCCTAACATAGGGTTCCCATAATGTTTTGTTTAAAAACCGGGACATTTCCAAATTTTTACCTAAAAACCCAGGGACATTTTGTAAAAAAAACGGGACATGTTAAAAATTAAGGCAAAGCACAAATAAATCTATTATATATTATATGTTGCACTTAAAATAAGATACTGGTATAAAAATACACACATTAACTAACACAACTTCCACTTTAAAAAAGAATTCTAAATTTCAAACATACTTAATTAGAAAAATCGCACCTTTAAAAAATACACAATAGTCAAGTTTATAGTTCAGATTCATCAGAATATTTATCAGATTTATTTTTTAATAAGTTTTTTTTCTTCTGATATTTGGACATAGAACTCAGCACAAGAGAAATCCTTAAAATTGGTCTTTATAATGGTTAAAGCTTTCACTGTCTCAATTTTAAGTCTGTTCTTTTTGTCGGTCCAAAGCGCATTTATTAAATGAAAAAACACGTTCAACAGCTGCATTGAATCCTGGCAGTGCCAAACAAAAACTAACTAGGCATTTCAGGTTCTCAGCATTTATATCCTGCTTTGTAAAATGAGCGAACATCTCACACCATTTTTCACTGACACTTTGATCCTTCAGTTCACACCACACATCAAATTTGCTTTCACAATATTTTTGTCACACATGCAAACTCATCAAATAAGTCCTCTTCATTCACGGTAAAATTTGGTGACACTGGCTTCATGAATATGTAGCTTTCTTGGATGTTCTTCCTAGTCACAGACTTCTTTCCCTTCAAATTGATCCAATCCATAGACTGAAGAGGCGTAAGAAATGGTGTACACCACTCCTGAATATATTCAATGCAGGTGTCATAGAAATCTACTGCATAGCTTTGAAACTTTTCAACTGTTATGTGTCCTTCTTTTTCTAATTCTTGCAACTGATTTCTCACAATAGTGGTAAGAAACTTTTCTGCCTTCCTGTAGTTTAATTTTTCCACCAGTTTGTTTACATCATCCTTCACTTCAATTACTGTTGTCTCTTTCTTTTCAACACATTTGATGGTATCAGAAAAAGTTTTTAACTGGCTGGCAATGAAATGCAGGAGTGTAATTGAAAGTGGATTTTCAAAGAAATTTTTGAGACTGGTAGGACATTTGTGAATGGAAAGGAAATATGACTTTAATGCAGGGAAAATGTCAATAACTCTTTGGACTGCAGGCAAGAGAGAGAGAGCCATCTTGTCTTGCTGTTACCCAAAACAGTTGTATATTCTGTATTGGTGAATTCGCAAAATGATTTGAGTTCCTCAACTCGTACACAATAAATGTGGAAATGCTAGTAAATGTTGATAAAAAAATTGATAAAGTAACAGTACTAAAACACGGAATAAAATCCGTTACCCAACGATTTTTTTTTCAGGAAGGACCCTTAAAAAGCGGGACATTTGGAATAAATTCGGGACACCGGGACATTTTATAAAAAAAAAAAAACGGGACTGTCCCGGGAAAAACGGGACGAATGGGAACCCTAGCCTAACACCATATTCCCAATAGGCCCATGCCTCAATGGGCGTGTAACGGGATCCTTTACCTTTTTTTTTTTTTTTTAAACCTTTTTAGGTCGCCCCTGAACCGGCATTTTTAGAATGAGGCCCTGTAAGGGAAATTTTCTAACACTATACAGCAAAAGTAGCCCCCATTCAGCCCTTTTGTTGGGACTGTTTTTTTTTTTTAAACTTTTTGGTCTGATGAATGAGGCCCTGTATTTTCTAACATTTACAGCACAAGAATTGGCTTTGATCGAATACTGAGGAAATGGGCTCTGATAAGGAAGGGTAATAGCATAGGACACTGCAGGAGGTGTTTAAATGGTGCGAGGAAACTGGGTTCAAAATCAATCCAAACAAGGCCTGCGTGATGTGGTGCTCTTTAAACAACTCCATAGTGAAAACAGACCTTCCAGATATTACTCTCAGTAGACAGACAATTGAAAGGCAAGAACAAGCGAAATACATTTGATCGCGGGTTATCATATAAGTACCATGTTGATCACATCACACAGAAATGCTGGGGAGGTCTGGCAGCCCTGAAAATAATGGCCGCAGCGCGTCTGGAGCAGAGATTACTATTTCTTCTTTATCATCAGCTAGTCATATCGATCATTGAGTATGGGTTGGGAATACTCACGCTGTCAGTAACACAATATGAACAACTAGAACACATTCAAACTGAAGGGATGCGTATAGTTTTGGGATGAACGTGAGATACCCCCCATTGTGACAATGAGGTACATGCTTGGAGTGCTGTCGATTGAATCCAGATATGTTATAGGGTGACCATATCGTCCAACGCTAAAAAGGAGGACAAAATTCACTTTTTTTATCATGGAAAGGGGAACAAGGGAGTACACTATAATGAAAAAGTAGGACATACTTATTTTAAATAATAAATGACAGTGAAGTTATTTATTTCACATCAAACAATAATTTCATCAAATCATCTTGATTTTGTGTCTATTGATATATTAATATGACAAAAATCGTCTTTAGAAACGTCTTTTTAAATACACACAGAAACATTGTCACATAAATAACACTAGCGGTTGTTCTGGTTCTGGCGCATGCAAATTTGTTGGCACTTTCAAATTATTGTGATGTTTCACAGTATAAAACGCAAAACGGCCTTCTGTAGCAGTTAATTTTTCGACTTAAAAACTAAACAAAACAAAAAAACTACCAATCCAAAAATCAACTAACGCCAAGCAGATACATTTGAAAGGATGCCAATAGCGAGAGAGAGAGAGAGAGAGAGAGAGAGAGAGAGAGCGAGAGAGAGCAATGTTGTATCATGGAAGAGGATGCATTACAAACATCATAGATATTAAACAATGCCACAACAAACAGTAGATAAATTACAGCCTGGAAGAGCCAACACACAAGAAATACAATTTAATGCGCTATATAGAATAATGAACACTATATATCCCATTTATAACCCATATGGGGTTGAACCGGGTATCCATAGCACACGACAAACACCAGTTTTCCATTGTAGGGTTCAAAACCCAAACCAGCTTTGATTGCGAACTTTCAGACAAAGTGCGTTCTTGTGACGTTAATGATTTCATGTGTATGTGTGTGTGGATATATGTGTGTGTGTGTGTTTCTTATTTTTTTTTGGATCAGTAGCAACTTTATTTGTTACTGACACAAACGTGCCACCTCTGCACAAGAGACATTCTACTTTTAAATATTGCCGACCTCTGGGAAAACGTGGACATTTCTTTTTCAATTTATCTGCGAATACAAACCACAAGGTCCTTTATATTTGTACATGCGCCCTAATATAACCGACAGACCATGTGTCTAAGTTGAATGATGCGCGCCTCGTAAAGACGAGGCAAAATCCTTATTTTTTTTTTAAATTTTGACACTTAGAGTAATAAATATGTAATGTCATTAATAAATGTATAATTCGATTTTAAAGTTAAAATTATTTTTAATTTGCAATAGACAACGAGGTTTTAAATGACTAAACCTCATACAGTTTTATCATTCAAAGTGCATTTTTGGATAACAGGTGTCAACAAACGAATAGAGCGAAAATGTGTGAAACTGAGTTTGATTATAATCTATTACTGATAAACAATCCAATAATATGAAAGCTTGTGGGATTGTTGATACATTGTGTGCTGGATTCTGAAGAAATTCAGTCGTCGGAAGTGAAATTCAAATGGGGAATTTTCGAAACGGCGTCATTCATATAATTTAGTACATCGCGACAAAGCCGGATATTTCAACATTTTAAAAAAATCCGACCGGACACACCGTTTAGGCATGAACAGCGGGACAAATCCGGACGTATGGTTACCCTATTTGTGATGACCTAGGCAAAAGCCTGTATGCTAGTAACCACAGACAAACGGCACCCCCTGCATGGAAACATAGCTAACATGAAGGGAACCAGAATAAAGAGGGGATGTCACGGATGGCACAGCAGGAGACAACGATCAAGCAGCTGACAACAGTTGAAAATATATTCAGAGGGGAAGAGTGGAGTAAGTCAGATGAGAACTGGATTAGCTACCAGCAAGTTATCATCAGCCTTGGCAGAGAGTGTAGAACTTGGGGCAATGGGAAGGCAGAACTGGAAATTAATCATCTGAAACATGATCATGCCGGGGATAATGATACCATTGTGTATAGAGATGGGTCTGTGATCCGTGGTGAGAAATCAGGGTGGGGCTTCTCTGCTAGGGTAAAGGGCATAATCGTCGCCAAACATAGCAGGGCTTACAAGATAACAACTTCCAGTATGAGAATGGAGGTAGAGGCAGCTACTGCAGCCTTAAGGTGGCTAACTGAAATTTCATAAACAAAGGCTGTCATTGTGTCAGACTCTCAGTCCATGTTTCGAAAGGCTCAAAATGGTTGGCTACGGCACGAATAGAAAACATTCACAGAAGCTTCGGATCTGCAGGAACTGGTGTGGATCTACTGTCCTGGCCATGCAGAGGCACGCGGTAATGAGAGAGCTGACAGACTAGCATCAAGAACACCCACAGTGGGGGCAATGGATATGGATATCGGAGAGATACTGAGAACAATCATTGATCGCCAGTTAGAGAATGACGCTGCAATATATGAATCATCATGGTTAAGGCTGTTGGAATTTGGCATCAAACGTAAGGCTAGCAGAGATGAACATACGAGAGGATACATCCGTCGTGTATACAACTAGCGAGCTACAGGAACAGTTAGCATTCACACTCTTCGACATATACTAACGGAGACTGCGCACCTATGGGTTTGTCTGGAGTGCAATGATGTCGATTCTGTTCAACAATAACAAGTATTTAACAAGAACAAAAGCTAATATATAGTAAATGGGAAGGCGAAGATCTGGTGATGTTCTTATAAAACATAACATATGAAAGTCAAATTAAATCTCTAAACAGCCCAGGTCTTGACACTCCTCCCCCTGTTTATTTTTGTGTGCCTTTTGTTGTTGTTGGTTTTATCTCCCTTTTTGTTTGTTTGTTTGGGACCCAAAGATGCAGCAATAGAGAATGTCACAGCGTGCCTCTCTTTTGCTCGTGATGGTATCTCTAATTGTGTACTTCGCGTTTTGTTTTGTAGGCCGTTTCTATTTTAGTTTATCTGAACGTTAGTGGTGAGCAATTCGCTGGACGATGAAGTGGGGATATATATTCATGGACAATAACGACTCCTCAACATACACTGTTTCAGTTTTAATGTTTATTTGCTATGTCTTATTCTATCTCTTCTCATTTAGATTTACTTCATTGCCCACTGAAAAATGTTCTCCTAAATAGTTCTTTATTTGGAATTATGTGGGATGTAGGATAAAGAGAGAGGGATAGTACCTCACGGTGAGAGACAGCCATGTCCTTTTTAGGATAGTCAGGATCCTATTTGGTTCTCCTCTCTTTGTCTAGCTCATGTATGGCTCCTAGAATACCGCTTGTGTACGGCGGTGGCCACATCCCGGGCAACAGTCTTGGCTGACTGGCTAAACTACATGGGTGGAGTAGGAGCAATCTTACTCAAGGGAATGTCCATCCCTAGTACACAAAGACTGAGACGGTGAGTGAGGCGGAGGAATCTGAGAATATCAACGGCTCGCAAAGCGAAACAGCAAAGTGTGTGGCGCACTAGAGGCATGTCGGACATAGAAAAAGACAATGGCTAGCCACCGTGGAAGAGATTGGGGCCTTACCACGTACTTCCTACAGAAAGTAATGGGATCACAATTAGAATAGGAATGGCCAAAGCTACATTCAACAACATGAAACATATACTGACATCCAAACAGTTATCTCATAAATTAAAACTGAGAATCATAAAGTGTTATATATATTCTGCATTTCTATATGGTGCAGAAACATGGACGATGAATAAGCATTTGGAAGAAAGAATTGAGGCTCTTGAAATGTGGATATATAGAAGAATGGGGCGTATCTCATGGAAAGAGATGAAAACAAATAAGGAGGTCCTAGAAAATCTAGGTATGAAAAGAGAACTAATGAGAGAGGTCAAAGTTCGGCAGCTAAAATACTTTGGCCACATAAAAAGGCATAACACCTTGCAGAAGACCATAACAGAAGGGAGAGTTGAAGGCAAACGTGCAAGGGGAAGACAGCGCTATAAGTGGGAAGATAACATCAAGAGATGGACGGGAAAGAGTCTATCAGAGTGTACCACCAAGACAAGAGACAGAAGACGTTGGAGATCCATTACAGCCAACCTTCGTTGTGGAGATGGCAACTGATGATGATGATGATTTGGAATTAATCATCAGTTCCTAACCATCCATTATATGGTAACTGAATCAGCCAACTCAACAACTGGAAAACAATGAATGTCAATGAACTCAGGACCTCTTTTCAACTATCACAAGTATAAGTCTTACGCCAATTAAATCTGAATTAATTTATTTGATTTCTTAGTAGCTTGGAATACAGTTTTTTTGTCACCATATCATTTCGAATCCCCTATAGTTTATAACTTCAGATGTTAGTGTTACAATGGAAAAGGCAACGTAAGTAATAAACCCATGACCTTAACCTTCAAGTTCACCCGTTTATAAAATATCCAGCCTCAACTTCTCTTTTAATCTCATGATTCCTTTCCTCGACTGAATCTCTTAACAGCGTCCTTTCTTTCCTACAAAGGAATGAATATAAAGGTCTAATAACTCGACCAATCTTGAAGGATTCACGTCGTTCTCTGAATTCTTCCTTCTTCGTTGAACGTTGACCAGTGGGGCTCCCACCCTGACGATCTTCATCACTTCGATGTCTTTCTTTTCACTTTGTCGACTTGCTGTATGGAGACGTAACCTTTAGGTACTCACTTTTCAAGAATCTGTCTTATTTTATTGGAAGCTACCATCTTCCTTTCGATCGGTTGTCATTCTCTGAACTAGAAAATTCATTCTCAGTCTGTGGGTTAGGTTCTTTCTTCGTTGCATCTTGATGGATTCTGTCTCCACTTGTGTCGTCTACGTTGTTTCCCTATGACGTAGTGGTCTCCCGAATTTCTTTCTTTTTCCGTAACTCGCATCGAGAGTATTTCTTTCCTTCTCATTGTCGGTCCATTATTCTCTATTTTACGTCATTTTGACCCGTATGTCACTGCTCCTGTGACAAGAATGCAGTCAGCGACCCATAGCTTGACTGCTTGCATCAGGGTCAGCGAACCAGAGCTGACCAAGACCCTACTCCACCTCCACGTGGTGGTCCTGGAAACGGGCTGCATCACTGCAGTCTGGCTGAGAGAGTGGGGATCGAAGAGGGAAGGCAAACCCGGTCCCAAAAAATGCCGTGCTGAAGTCGGATGTGTCGGCCGAAAGGCGCAGATATCGCAGCTCCGGCGTAAACAGACACAACGCAACCAACGTCCTTTTCAGGGCGAACGAGGAAGAAGAAGAAGAAGAAGTTTGTTTGTTTAATTTTTTTTCTAAATGTACGCAAAATTGATAATTTTGATTTGCCCTATTTGACGTGAGATGTGATGCCACTTTCAGTATCCGGCAATTACTCACATTATTTGGAATTTAAAACAATATATATCCTGATAGGAAACTCTATACAACGTTAATTATAACTCATCAGAAGTAGAATGGTATATTTCTCATCATCAAATAACACAACCACACACAAATTCATCATACTGGTTCAATTTTTCACTAAGTGGCTGTGTTTTCATCTTTTCAGAACATCTTCCAAAGTAGGCCATGCACATCACATGATAATGGCTAACCGTTGTTTAAAAAAAAAATTTAAACTGATGATATCCTGATCAACCTCTTATGGGTTATAATTAGGATATATAGTGTCTCTATAATATCTTCAGATGCCTATATGCGAACTCAGCTTTATATCTTCTGTCTTATTATTGTAAATAGAGTATCGCGAAGTGATATGGGGAATCCCGTAATTTAGACCCGCAGTGTGGATGTCGACTGTGAAAGTGAGACTCTTTTACATTTGAAATGAGAAAAATGTGGTGATTTTGTACTGCTGAGATGTGGCCATTGATGTTGTGATGAATCACAAGTTCAGAATTTAGTCCCTACTATAATAAATTATGCAATATGACGACAGCAGACGATCATTGGCCTACCTAACATAAATTTTCATTAAGATATTTTATTAGTTTAAATTAGACGTCGACTAACATCACATTTAAGATTGCAGGTATGTCTGTGCCAGTTATGAGTTAGTGATTACTCATTAAGTTAAAACGAGTAGGCCCCACTAAACGATTTTCAGCCGGTGGCAACCGATGATAAGTGGTTGGATCTTAATTAGGCTATAGTTACGTATAAGACAGACTCAGAAGTCTGGTCTAATGATTAGGCCTAGAGTTAAAACATTCGATTATAATGGTCGTTGACTCCTACTCGTTAGTATTTTGCTGTTTTTTTTTCCCGTTTGGTCGTGCTGAAATGTCGAAAATTGAGTCTTGTAAGGCAAGCGGAACTGGAGGCATAGCCTAAAGCCAGAATTATGTTAAATAAGAAAACTGGAGTACAGAATCGTTGAATCACAGAATACGGGTACACACGCCGGATTTCGCCCACCTTGCTATCGATAAGATGCCGTAGTCGGGACGCACATAAATAGGACCCGAAGTTGCAGTAGGACGTGGTCATTTTGTTTGTTATTTAAACGTATGAAAATGAACTAGAGTAGCCTAACCAGTAGCCTAAAGGTTTTTTTTTTTTTAAGTGATTTAAACTATCACAGAATATCCTTAGAATAAATCACTTCGGAACATACATAGATAGAATTTAATATAGGCTTATGTGTATATGGACCATTCTCAAAACGTGGAGTGAAAAATGTGACACAGAGTTGAGAATTTTAGTATGACTTTAAAGTGAATTTTTTAGTGGATTTGTTATTTCATGACCGATGTACTGCGGCTCTAATTCTTAAATCAGGTCTGTGATTTATAGTATGTTACACTTTATTGACATGCATGGAGGCATATCTGGAGTCAGTCATATGACCACCAGCTATGCACAATGCTACAATATATGTACGTGGAAGTGAACCTATGTCTGTGAGGCTAGTTACATCCTCATTGACTCTTGAAACGTCCACACACTTCCAGGGGTTCCCCCCTGTGGTGAAACTTGTTGAGAACCCAGCATTGCACACTAAGTTTGGAGAAGTCACTTGAGCCCCAGGCGTAATTCTTTGACGGTTGACTGCATGCAGAAGGATCTCACTATGGACCCAGTGATAGGCAGGGGAAGCTGAGAAGTGGCTCTGTGCAGGACGTGACAATTCCTTGGAAGAGCCCAGAACCAGAGTACAGTATTTTAGCTCTGCATTGTTGGAGAGCCCCCTTGGATGTCGGGGAATGCACTGTATGCCACACACTTTTTACTCCTAGCTTGGGGTCAGATGTGACGATCCTTTAAATGCAAGCCAAGCTGGAGAAACTGGAGCTCATGACTTCAACTCAACATGTTTCGGAATGGCAGAAAAGCCACAGGAATGCTTTAAGAGTTAGGCATCAGATGAAGAGAAGCTGATGCTGGCGTTGGGTTGTACACACATTGAGGAAACCTATAGATAGTATTACAAGGCAGCCTTTCTGGAATCCCCAGGGTAGGAGAGGTAGAGGGAGTCTGCTAAACACATTGAGAAGGGAAATGAAGACGGACATAAAAGGGATAAAGACCAGGAAAGACCGTGAACAAAACAGGGAGGCTTGGCGTTAATTTGATGAAGATCTATGCTCTTCTGGGAAGGTTAAGGCGGTCGGCGTGATGCTGACCACATCACCCCTAGTGTGCCGATGGTCGAGAAAATATGGGCCTAACACCATATTCCCAATATGCCTCAATGGGTGTGTAACGGGATCCTTTACCTCCTTTTTTTCTGTGCTCCTTAGAGAAATGATGGGTAATGCTGATGATGGTCAACAGAATGACACTAAACTGGTGGAGGTAGAGCTCGTTTAACTCTGGCATCAGGGTTTGTAGCAACATTGAAAAACCTGAAATTACCAAGAAAGACTTCATGGGAAAAAAGGGGGAAAGCTAAAAACCTTGAATTTACTGAAAAGGATATGGGGAAAAAATGAAGTGAAAGTCAGTGCATGAACTTTGGTTGCATTTTTCAGTAGGCAGTACAAGTTACCAAAGGTTTGCGCTGAATCTGTTTACCAGCGTTTTTGGAAGTTTTCATTAAAGATTTAAAAGCGCAGTATTATGACCAGTCCATTCCTTTCGGGTTGCGCCATGAGAAATAGGTAGATTTACGGAACGAACACGGAAGAAGATTTGCATCTGGAAAACTTGCCTGGTTGTCGGTTTCAAAATAAATTGTTAGAAATGTCAAATTATAAAAATTGGGTGTCGCCCGCAAAATTAAACATTACACAAAATGTAAGTTATGTTTAGAGAATAAGAAATCTATTTCACGAGTTTGACAGAGTTCAGGAATTTGTTCAGCACACTCTGTCCCAGCATTAAATTGTCATTTTGACAGAGGTGTATAATAAAATGAATTGTCCTATCTACCTAGATTATTTATTATTTTAGTTTTGTCATAGTTAGGCACTGTGTCTGTGGTGAAAAATACAGTGATACAACGTTAAAATATCTCCAATTATAAAGATAACGGGTAAGATAAAATGTAGGGATAAAATTATACGCAAGATATGGCGAGGCTTCTTCACCTACGCCCGCGGTTTCTACCGCCATTGAAACTAACTAGTTAGACATGCAGACGAAACGGTTTACCATTTTAGACGGGGGGAAACGGAGATGAAAAGGAAAAAATATGACTGAACACGTGTTTGAATCTAAAAAGCAAAAAGACGCAAGTTGTAGTTTAAAGAAAAAAAAATCACGCCGCTAGTTGACACAATGTAAGGAATTGGTAGAAAAAGGACCTTGGTTCTTATTAGAAACAGTCATATCTTGGACGCTTTTACGGTAATTGGTTGTTTTATTTGAATACAGCGGCAAACGCAGTGGACGAAGGTTCAAAAACATCTTTCAAAAAAACTAATCTTGAGAAAAGTAGGATTTTCTTTAATAATAAAGTTATGAAAATAAAACCTAGCTAGTTTGATAGCCCATCTTGAGCAGAGAAATAATATACTTTTAATTATACAGACGGACAGATAACACGGAAGATATTGACGAAAGACTGTATTGTTCACATCAGACCAGCGAACAGTTTTTGTGCATATTTCACTAAAGTTACGTTTTGGTGTCCTTGAGCCCTAAAAATGCTAAAATCAAACTGCAATGAACTAGAGGGGAAAGTCGGAGGATAGAAGCTAAAAATAACTTAAAGGGGCAGGTTTGTGCAGTTTTTACGTGTAGTTGGTCCAAGAAACAAGTGTATTTTTGTGAAAAACCAAGTAGAGACAGACGGACCAACAGACAATAATACACACTTGACTGAGATCTGACTGAAATTTGACTTTTAGTTTGAATATTTGAAAAAAAGTTAGAGGGGAAGTCCGTGATTGGACAAATATATTTATATTGGTGAATGGGAGACGCGCACTTGTACCATTTGTTAGAAGACTGTCCAGTAACACAGTTCTAGACTGATAGCGGTGATTTCCCGGAATTAATAAATAAAAATCAGTGGGACGCCCTAGTCTAGCCAGCAGCTCAGCTGAGTTTTGCTAGTCCTAAATAACTGTGTTCTCATTCTGAATTGTGGTAAGGCAAAAAGCAATTATCTTGTTTATTTTAATATTTTGAGTGATTGATACTGCCATATCATGAAAAATGATTACGACAAGTGAGTGCTTGCTCTAGGTCCCCAGCCGCAGTCCAGGGCTTAGAGACAAACTAATAATATATGGAAACCTATCTAAGACTATGGAAGGAGGATCGATTATTGACATCAGTGGGAACATATCACCCACCTTATTAAATAGAGGAGGAAACTATTGAACATATTTCGGATGCAATGCAGTCTTGGGGAACTTGTACTAATTGATAACAACTGGGTGAGATGTGTTACGTTGGTCAGAGATCTGACTCAATCTGTGTAGTGTTGTTTTGTGGTGTTGTGTGTAAGAGTGGCGCAGTGAATAGAGTACTGACACATGGCACAAATTTTGTTTCAGAGTTTCTGATCTGGCACTACGATTGTGCCAGATACTCTTGTAGAAGTGCAAGAGCGGGTGTCTGTGCAGCCTAACATTTTACTCCAGCTATTGAGAGGAGTGGGCCACAAGAATCCTATACTACATCATTACAGGCCAGTAAACTGCAAACCTGGCCTGCTGGAGATTCATTCAATATTTCCACCATAAATAACGAAATAAAGCGTGTTAAAGAAACATTAACATCAGTCCTTATGTTAAGGACTATAAACTTTTGTAACCATAGATTGGGCATGATGACGCCACCCCAACTAACCATCCAGTGCTAGTGTTCCCAAGACAGTGTAGATACCATTAAGATTAACCATTGTAATAATATACTTATGTACAAAAGTTATATTTGATTATGCAATATATATATGCATTTCATTGATAAATACCTATCATTTCATATGTTCTGACCAAAAGAAACAATTGGTTCAGGACTAATAAATTAAAAAAATTTTTAAACTTAAACTTTAACAGCCAGTGTTAGTTCAGTGTATTGTAGAGATTATTATTATTATTAGACTTATTATTTACATGTGTGTGTCAGTGTATTTTATTACCTACACATTACATTTCAGTACCCTAGACTTTTAACGTAGCTAACACTCATTATAGTAGAATAGGTCTGTTTGAGGTCGTAAAGTGGTAGCAGAAAGGCCTCCTGTAACTCCCATAAACTTTTACCTCAGGAGCCTTCACAGCTGACCTCATACAGTACACTAGGTAACATATCAACCATACAATAACATCAAAATCCACTACAAATATTGGGGTCTTGTCCGGGGATTAAGTTATTAAAGATATTAGGGTCTCCTGGTCTGGGAATTAAACTAGTGGGGCATAAGGGAATAAATTTAAAAGTGTCCCTTAAAATAAAAAGTGGAAAATAAAAGTTGATGAATCTTCACAGCCAGTGGTAATTAATTAATTAATTAATATATTACCTTGATAATTACACCTTGTTGTTTACCTTAGAAATTATATACTTGAAATTACCTTGGTCATTGTTAAATTGTATGTTGAGTATGGCAGATCTAGCAAAATTTAGATCGGCTGCTGTGCTGACGGCGAAGGAGATGAATATGGAGGGTCAAGTTTTAATTCAGTATGTAACTTCTGAATGTGACAAGTATATTGAAAGGGAAGATAGGAGGTTAGCTGAAGAGAAGAGGTTACAAATTGAGGCTGAGAAAGAACTTAAGAGGCTGCAGATTGAGGCTGACAAAGAGGCTAAGGTATTGGAGGCAGATAGGGAGAGTAAAAGGCTCCAATTAGAGGCAGAAGAAAAACGACATCAAAGGGAAGCAGAAGATAGAAGATTGCAAAGGGAGCACGAATTACGACTAAGGGAGCTGGAATTACAAGGCCATGCTCCTGAAAATGGTGCCAGCCCTTTTGCCTCAGATGCTACGCCTAGTCAGGGAGCCTCAACCTCAGCTATGGGATTTCATTTAGACCATTTTAGTGAGAAAGACGATGACATCGAGGGGTACCTCAGTTGATTCGAACTATTAGCTACTACATATGGGTTAGAGAGAGAGAGGTGGAGTCTTAAGTTATCCCAGGGACTGAGAGGTACTTCTTATGAAGTTTTTGCTAAGATGCATAGAGACGACCGAGACAATTATGACATGCTAAAGCAGGCTTTGTTATTGAGATATGAAAAGAATGGTGAATTTTATCGTAAGAAGTTTAGAAATGCCAAACTGTTGTCTGGGGAGACATACCACCAATTCTCTGCCAGATTGGAAACCTATTTGGAGAAATGGACTGCTCTGGGGAAGACCCAAGATCTTAAAGAGATGATCATGATAGAGCAATTAAGAGAGTCCATGGCTCCAGACTTGAGAAAATTTCTCATGGAACAAGGGGATAATGATGCCATTGTGTATAGAGATGGGTCTGTGATCCGTGGTGAAAAATTATAGTGGGGCTTCTCTGCTAAGGGCAGAATTGTCGCCAAACATAGCAGGGCTTACAAGATAACACCTTCCAGCATGAGAATGGAGGTAGAGGCAGCTACTGCAGCCTTAAGATGGCTGACTGAAATGTCATTAGCAAAGGCAGTCATTGTGTCAGACTCTCAGTCCATGCTTCAAAAAGTTCAAAATGGTTGGCTACGGCATGAAAGGAAAGCATTCTTAGAAGCTTCAAATCTGCAGGAGCTGGTGGGGTTCTACTGTCTCGGTCATGCAGGGGTACACAGTAATGAGATACTACCATCAAGAGCACCCACAGTGGGGACACTGGATATGGATGAGGGAGAAATACTGAGAACAATTAATGATCATCTGTTAGATGATGACACTGCAATAGATGAATCATCAAGGTTAACACAGTTGGAATTTGGAATCCAACGTAAGGCTAACAGAGATGGACGTATGAGAGAGTGCACTCATAATGTATACAACCAGCGAGCTACAGGAACAGTTAGCATCCACACTCTTCAACATATACTGAGGGAGACTAAGCACCTATGGGTTTGCCCGGATTGAAATGATGCCAGTTCTGTTAAACAATAACAATAATATGAGTGTTTGATGTTAGTTGGTAAAAATTTGCAAGGTTAAAAGATGGTCAAGAAAATATGGGCCTAACACCATGTTCCCAATATGCTTGAATAGGCGTGTAATGGGATCCTTTACTTTTTTTTAAAGTTTGCGTCTCAACGCACTTATGCAGATTCATAAGACATGTAGTGTGGTGGTGCTTTTTGTTACTTTAAGTCAGATGTTAGTATAGTTTTGTTGTTGTCATTTTAATGATAACAAATTTTGGAAGAAATTTGTTACAAGCCCCTTGGCAGCCTTCTGATGCTGATTCACTTATTTATATGTGTCTGGATCATATTCTTTTATGTGGCTTGCATGTTAACTAACTACTAATTAGTCATTCCTGTTCTACCGTGAGGTGTAGAGGTTTGTAAGAGAGAGCGCCATACTTTTCTATCGGCTGTCTTCCTCCTGGCTTGGTTCCATTCTAGTCCTCGGTCCTTCAAAGATTGTCTAATGTTGTCCTCGCAGCAGACTTTGGGTCGTCCTGGAGGTCTGGATCCCTGGCTCTTAGTTTCCCATGCTTGCCGTGGTAGCTGATCTTCTCCCATTCTGCAGACATGGCCAAACCATCTCAGCTGGGACTGTTGTACTTGGGTCTGCAGGGGTTGGGCTTTTAGGTCTTGACGTATTGTCTGGTTGCAGACCATGTCTCTTTTTGTTACTTCAACCACCTTGCTCAGATACCTCATTTCTGAGGTTTGGATCTGGCTTTTGTGGGTTGTAGTCATTGCCCATGACTCGCATCCATACGTCAAGACTGGGACATAGGTGGAGCGGTATACAGCCATCTTCGTCTTCTTACCAACTTCTCTTTTGCTGAGGAATCCTCGATTTATGGCCTGAAAAAGTCTCCCAGCTGCTGCTCTTCAGGTAGCCAACTCTTCTTTGATGCCTCACTTATTAACTTATTTATATGTGTCTGGATCGTATTCTTTTATGTGGCTTGCAGGCTAACTAACATTGAATGAAACTCATTTGCTGACTAATGTACAAACTGTGTAAGAAAAAAAAGTAAAGATAGTCCCATAGCAGATACTGCCGTAGGGGAGTGCAGTGTTAGAGACTTCACCATACTAGGTCCAGCATCGAGAGGTGGGGGATGACCAGTTCCCTTCCTCATTGCTCTTTCCTTCCCCAACTCAAAGAGCAGAGTCGGTTGCCCATTTACAGCTAGGTAGACTGGAGGGGGTCGGTATCCTGAATCGAACCCGGCACCTTTGCCGCGAGACCAGCGCTCTAACCACTCTGTCAATTGGAGGATCACAAACTGTAAAGGACAATAAACTCCAACATTAATGCATAGGTGCATGTGTATCTGTGTGCAAGTCTGAGCTATTTATAATGAATTGCTAGCTGAGCAAGATAACACCACACATTTCAAGAGATGAATCACACCCACGAGCTGGAAGTTAGAGGGGCTGTCAAGTACAGTAATTAAAGATTAATTGGATTTCTGACTAATATGCACAGAAATGGTGTATTAAGGACTTTACTATACTAAAAGTGGGATTTTTTTTCTGAGTAATAATCGTTCTTCAAGTGTATGTCAAAAGTTGTACACATATTATAGTATAGCAGTACTAATCGACAATATGTTGAAGCATAGTACTTATAGTACTGAGATACAGGTGAACATTCTGTGGCTTCATTCTGATGATTGAGTGAATGTCACACCTGACACGTACAACAGTCGTGAAGAAGACAACTGAGTTTTGGCAACTTTTATGATTTATTACTCTGTGAAGCACATCATAGATAAGAGGACATGCTTAATGTGGGTAGTTGGGAGTTGGTTTGTGTGTGCTGGAAGTTTATCTTTGTACACATACTGTACTAGCTTTTTGTTCTGTGTACTCAGTGTAGGTATGTTTATTAATGTATGTACATTAAGTGAATTACATTAAAAATTGAGCACGTCTGTACATATAAAGTTGAGCACTTCTATGATAGTAGCATATGGAGAACAAGAGAAATCAAGTCCAACACGAAAATAAGAATCTTCAACTCAAATGTCAAGTCAGTCCTATTGTATGGCTCTGAGACATGGAGAGCAACAAAAACAACAACCAAAAAGCTACAGACTTTTATAAACGGGTGATTGCGTAGAATAGAAGGACTGAAATGGTATGACAAAGTCACACATGTGGAATTGATGACAAGAACCAGACAAGTGCCAGTGGAACAAGAGTTGAGAAGAAGACGCTGGCGATGGATAGGACACACATTGAGGAAACCTGTTGATAGCATTACAAGGCAGTCCTGGAATCCACAGGGAAAGAGAGGCAGAAGTAGACCAAAAAACACATGGAGAAGAGAACTGGGTAATCTTTACCTTTAGTGCTGTCAAGTATGTATAATATGTATATTGAGTTAGGGTTAGGGTGGGGTTACGGTTAACCCCAACTGTAAATGTTACGAAAATACACATATTATAATACTCGATGGCACTAAAGGTAAAGATTACCGAGAACTGTATACAGAGGTGAAAATGTTGAGGAAAACATGGAAAGAACTTGAGCAAATGGCACAGGACAGGAAGACTTGGCATGTGTTTGTTGAAGGCCTATGCTCCTCAGGCAGCTAAAGGGTATTGATTAACTTCCGTGATACTAGTTTTTATGCTTTTGGTATCGTTATTATTTCCATTGTTAGTCCCTGTGGAGTATGGAGCCACCACTACAACTGACCCCCTTGCAGGAAGTCTGCAAAAGTATTTTTTTACTCTTGCAGTAGTTGTATGTGTAGCAGTTTGTTAAATATGAGTTTGCCATTCACAAACTCGTATTAGTCACCTTATGTGATAAACCTAAGGGTGCAGGAGTCCTCATATTTCTATGCCTTCTTAGGGGCCCCCAGGAATTACACTTAGCTCCCCAAGGAGCATAGGCCTTCAACAGACTTACCCCAAGTCTTTCTATCCCATGCCATCAGCTCAAGATCTTTCTCATTACTTTCATGTCTCTCTCCACTTCTCTTCTCCATGTGTTCTGTGGTCTCCCTCTACCGATTTTACCCCGGGGGTTCCAGAACAAGGACTACCTTGTATTACTACCAACAGATTTGCTCAGTGTGTTTCCTACCCATCACCCATATTGTCTTCTTACTTGTCTGAAGTGACTCTCACTAGAATTCAAACCATCAAAGCCAGTTAACTACTGGTATTCCAGTATTAAAACTTGTTAGCTTGTGCTTGGACATAAAAGAAAAGATGATAAGTAGGTAACTGCAATATTAATTCATTCTGCTGCTTTTTTTTCACTCCTGTACGGAGCATAGAGCCAACACTTCAGCTGGCTTCCTAAGGAAACCTGTGTTAAAGCACATGCACAAGTGGTTTCTGTTGCAGTTTGACTTAATGTGATGAGGTTTCCAGTACCCTGCAACAGCCTCAGATTAGTTGCTCGTTATGACATGCCTGATGGAGCAGTTGTCCCATTCTTTCTTTGTATCAGAAGCCCCCACGGGAACTACAGAGCGTGCAGAGCAGAAGTAGTTAAGTTTTGCTGGGGGACTTTTGACTGTGTTCTCGAGGTGGCAGGATGAGTAAGTATGAGCTTTTGCTCCAGTGCCTAGTGTTCGCTGATGTATATGCTTTTACAGAAGATATTTTCTTACAATTCTTTGTATCAGGAGAAGCCCCCACAGGAACTACAGAGGGTGCAGTATTAGCACAGGCTTAATTTTTTAAAGTATGTATTTGTTACATCTCCTTTTGCGCACCGCGATGCGTTCATTAGTGAAACATCGCTGAGCTCAAATGGAGTACCACTTGAATGGAGCGCTACTGTATTAAAGTGATGACATTTAAGACAATTAAGCAGATGCGCTTGCAGAGCAGAAGTACTTAACTTTTGCTGGGGGACTTTTGACTGTGTCCTCGAGGTGGCAGGATGTGTGTGTATGAGCTCTTGCTCCAATGCCTAGTATCTGCTGATGTATACACTTTTACTGAAGATATTTGATGTGATGTATGCCAGAGATTCATTTGTGAACTGCCAGAGAAGTATGATGACATTCTTTGATTAATATTTGACAATAGTATTCAGAATAATCGTGTCGCAGACAGTGGACTTATGGACGGCATATTTGCCTGCATTTCACATTGATGAGGGCCCAATGTGTTTGGCCGGTTTAAAGATAATCATATTACATTATTGAACAATGTGGGGCCTGTTGGAAGTACTGTCAATAAACTGTATGAATTGTCCTCAAGCGTGAGATGCCTTGCTTGCTACAAATTGTAAGTTGCTGTTGTAGTTCCAAATTGAACTGTTGAGGCGTTGATCACCCTAGATACTTCATGTTTAACACTGCCACCAAATTTTAAAAACGTCACTAAAAAATGGAATGCAACAGTATTCCATGTTTAGCTTGGGGCTAGCAGCCTTGTTATGTAAAACAAAACAGATTGCTACAGAATCCACATCTGTAAGAGCACAGGAATGAACTGGTACAGGCTTCCTGTAGGGAACCAGATGTAATGGTGGCTCCATGCACCAAAAGGGAAATGATGATGATGATGATTCATTCCATTTGATAAAATATACATTTCTTATACAATAAATTCATAGCCAGAGTTGTCCTTGACTGGAACCCACAGGGAAAAACAAGGGAACTTGGAGAACTGTTGAAGAGGAAGCTAGGGAAATTGGAATGACTTGTGCACAGCTGAAAAAGACAGCCCAGAATAGAAATCGATGGAGAGCAACTGTTTCTGCCCTATGTTCGTCAAGGAATGATGGTGATACAATAAATTGTACTATATTCTTTACTTTGGTGTTTATTTTTCATTGCTTCTAATCTTAGGCTACCTATTCCAAGAAATGTGTTAAATACTGAAAGGTTAAAACAGTGTTTCTTAACGAGGGGTGCATGCACCATCTGGGGGTGTGAAACATGCTAGATATTTTAGAACGCGAACCATTCATGAACAGTATATAATACGCAGAACTCAAATCTATTTGTAAGGGATAGAACATTGACAACGTGAATTAGATACCAAACCTTAGTCACATTCTGTAAATAACATTTTCTCAAAACATATCTCTTTTAAGCATTTCTAGTATGTTTTGCGAGCCAGAAGATAAAGGGGTGTGAAGCGTCTTAAGATGCCGTTATGGGGTACGTGGCTTCTCAAGATGCTGTAAACAGGTGCAAGGCTTGTTAAGATACTGTAAAGGGGTGCGAGGCTTCGTAAGATGCTGTAAAGGGGTGCGAGGCTTCGTAAGATGCTGTAAAGGGGTGTGAGGCGTCATAAAATGGCATAAAGGGGTGCGAGACTTCTTAAGATGCTGCAAAGGGATGCAAGGCTTCTTAAGATGCTGTAAAGGGGTGCTATGCTTCTTGAAATGCTGTAAAGGAGTGTGAGGCTTCTTAAGATGCTGTAAAGGGGTGCAAGGCTTCTTAAGATTGTGAAAAGGGGTGCGAGGCTTCTTAAGATGCTGTAAAGGGGTGTGAGGCATCATAAGATAGCATAAAGAGGTGCGGGCTTCTTAAGATGCTGTAAAGAGGTGCTATGCTTCTTGAAATGCTGTAAAGGGGTGTGAGGCTTCTTAAGATGCTGTAAAGGGGTGCGAGGCTTCTTAAGATTATGAAAAGGGGTGAGAGGCTTCTTAAGATGCTGTAAAGAGGTGAGAGGCTTCTTAAGATGCTTTAAAGGGGTGTGAGGCTTCTTAGGATGCTGTAAAGGGATACGAGGTGTTATAAGATGGCGTAAAGGGGTGCGAGGCTTCTTAAGATGCTGTAAAGGGGTGCGAGGTTTCTTAAAATGCTGTAAAGGGGTGCAAGGCTTCTTAAAATGCTGTAATGGGGTGTGAGGTGTCATAAGATGGCATAATGGGGTGCAAGGCTTCTTAAGATGCTGTAAAGGGATCTGCGAGAAACAGGGGTGTGTGGGATCTCTAAAAGGTTAAGAAACACTGGGTTAGATCATGCATTTAGTTTTTTTTTTTTTAAGTGTGCTTTAATTTTCATATCTCAAGCAGAGGTTTTCATATAACAGTTATGTTTCACATCATTGTGGTATCATCATTCTGGCTGCTAGATTTTTGTGAAAATTTGCAAGCCCCTGATTTAATACCAAACTAACAGTCTTACTGAAATGATCGTGAAATTGAAGACAGCTGTTGCCTGTCCCATTACTTTCATGGCCTGCTCTATTCCCATCATATTTCTGTTCATCCATTTTTTATGATCATATTTCATGCAAACATGTGTCATTGACGCAAGACATTAATTGTTCTACCAAATGGAGGCTATGATAGTGATAAATGAAGGGTCAGAGGGCAGAGTAGTATATGAACCAGCACAAGGACTATGATTAGTATACAATTTTTGCATGTGTACTGTAGAGGTGGTTGGCGAAGTTTTACTGCAGTGATATAGAGCATCTCTTCTACCAGTTTGGATATATTAGTTTCTGTTGTAGCTGTTGTGAATTTTGTTTTTAAAATAATTTCTGCAGTTTATTTATTTATTTTTAAAACTTACAGTGGTATTGACAAAGTATTGACAACAGACAACGTAAAGATCAAACCAGAAATTGAAATTGATAATGAGGAACTGGAAGACTTAGGATCAATCATCAACAGCTACATAAACTAATACAGATGAAAAACTTATGGCAAGGCACAAGCAAAGAAACAAAGTTACAACTGATCAGAGCATGTATATTCCCAGTAGCAACATACTGCTGCGAGACATGGACACTCGATAAAACAGTTGCAAAAATATTACATCATTCAAAATGAAACGCTACAGAAGGATGTCGAGAATACCCTGGACAGAAAAAAAAAGACTAACAGAGAAGTACTGCACTCACTAAATGTAGAGGAAAATTGGCTCCTTAATACCATCACAATAAGGAAGCTGAAATTTTTTGGTCATATAAAAAGACATGATAGTCTGGAAAAATTAGTAATGGAAGGCATGGTCCCTGGAAAAAGGGGAAGGGGACAGCCTAGACGACAGTGGATCCAGGACACCACAGAGAATCTGAACTTGTCTTTGGATGATGCAGGTCGACTTGCCCAGAATCGTGATGCATTAGAGCAGCTGTAATGGAGACAACGTTCTGGAGAGAATATGTCACATGATGATGATGCAGTGGTATAGTACCATCATTTTCCTTTTTGCTCCTTATGGAGTATGGAAGTACAACTGTAGCAGGTTCTCTTGCTGGAAGACTGCACAAAGCATTCACATGCTCTTGTAGTGGTGGTTTATGTAGTGATTAGTTTTACATGATGAGGTTGCCAGCCAGCCTTGTGGCACAACCTCAGATCAGTCGCCTGAGGGAGGAGAAGTCGTAGTCTTTCTTTGTCTCTAATTAGAGACCCCCACCCGTGTGTTACCGGGGCCCGAAAGGGGAGCAAAGAATAGTAACACTGTCCCCTGCCAGGCATGTCGTAGAAGGCGACTAAGGAGGGTTGGGCATGGGGCCGGTTACCCCATCCTGTAAAAAATTTAAACCACAAAAAACTTCAACAAATACAGAAGCAACAAAGAAGTAAAAAGAAGTATTAAAAGAGACAAGAGGAAGTATATTGAGGAGTTGGCAAGAGAGGCAGAAGATGCTGCAGCCAAAGGAAATATGAGAGAACTGTATAGCAGCACAAAGAAGTTAACAGGGAAATACAAGCAAACAAGTTGTCTCATAAAAGACAAGAATGGGAAACTGCTCAGCAATATACAAGAGCAAATGAAGAGGTGGACAGAATATTTTGGGGACCTTCTCAATAGACCAGCTCCACAAAACCCGCTGGACATCCTTGAGAGATTAAAAGAGTCGATAGACAAGAAATTGAGAGATGAACAAGCAGGTTTTCGACAAAACAGATCATGTACAGACCAGATAGCCACTTTGAGAATAATAGTTGAACAAAGTCTGGAATGGAATTCACCACTATACATCGGATTTGTGGACTATGAAAAGGCATTTGACAGTGTAGACAGAGAATCACTTTGGAAATTGATGAGGCATTATGGAGTTCCCCTGAAGATCATTAATTTAATAAAGAAAACATATGAAGACATGACATGCAGAGTTCTTCATGAAGGACAGCTTACAGAACCATTTGGGATAAGAACAGGAGTGCGACAGGGATGCCTCTTGTCTCCATTTCTTTTCTTGCTGGCAATAGATTGGGTTATGAGATCATCGACAACACACAACAGAAATGGAATCCAGTGGACTCTGACTAAGCAGTTGGATGATCTGGATTTTGCTGATGACTTAGCTCTTCTGTCCCATAACCGTAATCAGATGCAGGACAAATTGAAAACACTCGATGAGAGGTCACAGCAATTGGGTCTGAAAATACACAGGGAAAAGACAAAAATAATGCGAATAAATGCAGGTAATGATAATAGGGTTGAACTTGAAGAAACACCAATACAAGATGTAGAATCATATACGTATCTTGGCAGTAATATAGACAAAGTTGGAGGGACAGACAGCGATATCAAAATAAGAATACAAAAGGCAAGAGGAGCTTTCATTGCATTGGGAAATATATGGAGATCAAGAGAAATAGGATCCAACACGAAAATATGCATCTTCAACTCAAATGTGAAGTCAGTCCTATTGTATGGCTCTGAGACATGGAGAACAACAAAGACAACAACCAAAAAGCTACAGACTTTCATAAATGGGTGCTTGCGTAGAATAGAGGGATTAAAATGGTATGACAAGGTTACCAACGTAGAACTGATGACAAGAACTAGACAAGTGCCAGTTGAACAAGAGATGAGAAGAAGACGATGGCGATGGATAGGACACACACTGAGGAAACCTGTTGATAGCATTACAAGGCAGTCCTTGTTCTGGAACCCGCAGGGCAAGAGAGGCAGAGGAAGACCAAGAAGTACATGGAGAAGAGAGTTGGAAACAGAGATGAAAATGATGAGGAGAACATGGAAAGAACTTGAGATGATGGCACGTGACAGGAGGACTTGGCATGTGTTTGTTGAAGGCCTATGCTCCTTTGGGAGTGGAGGGTTATGAATTATGAAATTAGAGATCCCACCCCCAGAACTATATGGGAGAGTGATAAGGTATGGAGACGCAGAATCAGAATACATTAAGGACAGTTTTCTCTCTCTTATTCAGTTTTTTTTTTTTTTTTGCAGCCATTCTGAAAATTGTTTCTTGAATCCCTAGAATGCAAACTCTGTATCTGTGGTCAGTATAAGGTAGATCCAGATCTACTGGTAGGTCACGTGGAATGATTTGGTAGATCTCTAGGTGATACAGGGGGAAAAGAGAAATAATTATAAAAATTTTGGACTAACCTCCTGCCTGCAATTTCTTCTTCTTCTTCTCTGATCCATCACGTGCCTGGTGGCATCTTGTAGGGCAGCAACAAACTGCTTCCACTTTGCTTGGTCGGCAGCCATCCTTCGTGCAGTGCCCCAGCTCTGATTCATTCTTTGCATTTCGACCTCTACAGTTCTCTGCCAAGTTGTTTTTGGTCAGCCTACAATTTAAAGGCACGGTATTCCCAAGTACTTTTTCTACATTTACAGTGAAAAGTCACGAGCTAGTTGACAAAAACTCACTTTTATCTTGAACTGCATGAGATAGAATTACAATTGTTTTCATTGAAGTGAAGTTAACATTCGGTAAAATATCGTTTAGTTTGAATTTTCCATTGTTTTAAGTGCTATGGGATGCCTTAATTCTGTCATACTACACGTGCAATCTTTTACACTATCTTCATTGTTTTTCGTCTGTCATCACCGTCATTACCTATTCCATCTTTAACATTATTTTTGTATTCTTACATTCCTTCCTTCATGCGGTATGGAATACTTTCGTGTCAACACTAGCTGTTTATGTCACTCATTTTATTCTCATTCATTTAAATATTTACTCTTCAGTAATACTGGCAAAAGTATTTTAATATTTAATTTTTCCGCTTGACTTAAAATTACCTGGCTGTGTGGTTTACAGTCTTTTTAGAGATGGAGCATCTGATTGGCAGCGTTGTTACAGCGCTGGCTTCTTGTGGCAAAGCTTCCCGGCTCTAAAATATGGTGGCATCATGCTTCGGTCTACCCAGCTGTAAATAGGTACTTGACTGCTCTTGAATTATGGAAGGCAAAGGCAGCAAGGAAGGGAACTGGTTACCCACACCTCTCAAGGCTGGACCTAGTATTGTGAAGTCTCTAACACTTCACTCCTCTATGGCAGTATCTGCTGTGGGACTTTCTTTACGTTTACTTGAGGGGACAACAGAATTGAACCAGTGCTCCCTCAGGCATGTTGTAAGAGGCGGCTGATGTAAAGTTGTGTGTAGGGCTGGCAACCTCGTGATGTTAAAAATGTCTACTAAAACCACCGCTGAGCAGGAAAAGTTTTTTTGGCTCTGGCGGTTGCGCAGTGGTTAGTGCACTGACTTCCTAGCTCGGTGGTCCATGGTTCGATCCCCAGATGAGGTGGGATTTTTTAGACCGCAAATGGCTTCGGGGTCGACCCAGCCTCATGAATTGGGTACCAGAGCAACTCTGGGAAGGTTAAGGCGGCCGGCATGATGCTGACCACATCACCCCTAGTGTGCCGATGGTCAAGAAAATATGGTCCTAACACCATATTGCCAATATGCCTCAATGGGCGTGTAACGGGATCCTTTACCTTTTACCAACTACAGTGGTCGCCGCATGCTAAAAGAAAAATAATGATGACAGGGTTTGTGCGTACATATGCTCACTGTTTTATTCTAATCTAAATTGGGCTTTTACGTTAATGTCAGTGGGTTTTATTATATCTGTTTTGTACGTGCCACAGGTGACAGATAATTGGCCCACCTTGAGTTGATGAAATTAATGCGAGATTTTATAATCTGATTGTTCTATCAGCTGCCCGTTTCAGACAATCAGCTGAGCTATTGATTTGATGAGTTGTCCAGGCATTTAATATTTACAGCAGACATTTTTTTTCTTTCTATTTAAATCTTTGCAGTATATCAGATCTGACATTTGCCAAAAATACTGGTAGGGCAAACTGAACCCATAAGGATATGTTGTTGTTGTTGATTAACCAGGGATTCTGAGCTTGTTGCACTTTCGCAGCTATTGGCTTGTTTAAGAATTTGTATGTGATCTGCAGCTGTTGAGTGGTGCTATATAGAGTGTGTGTGATTGTTGGGGAGCCACGCAGTAGCTTTCTTCTTTCTGTGGAGAGTTCTGGGCAGGTCAGCAGCACATGTGAACAGTCTCATATGGATGGGTACAGTTGCGGAAGTTAGCCTCATGTGTGGGTTTAATTCGAAGATGTGATGCATTTGAGTGTGGTTTTTGGAACTTATATTATCTTTCACTATAAGTAAATCTGAGCGTCCAAGTGGCTGAGTTGTTAGAGCACTTGTTTCTTGGGGCAGTGAGACTTGGTTTGAAACCAGGCCGTGTGTCATGGTGCAGTCTACTCAGCTGGCTGTAAAAATGTGTATCTAACTGCTGTTGTTAACTTGTCACCGTATCTTGTTTAAAGCTGAGACCTAGTCCAAGTGAAGTCTCTAACACTTCACTCCCCTGTGGCAGTATTAACTCTTTCAGTGCCAAGCAGAAAAGTGTTTGGAAATAATTTTTTTAAATGTTCATATGCATAAAAAATTTGTTGTATATAAACTGAAGGTAAATGGATGTACTTTACTCTTGTGCTACAAGTATTAAAGCTTTCATTGAAAAATTACACTGACTAACAAAAAAAAACTTTTTTTTTCTTTCTCTAACATTTTTATGTTTTTCTGGTCAATTTTAATGCGCTGTTTTTAAATCTGCAAACCGTTTTTCTCTATCAGGTCGGGATCTCTAGAAATACGCAATTGAAGTTTTTTAACAACGCAAACAGTATTACAACATCATTCATACAAGAAGTATAACAGTTATGTAGGCTTGAATTTCTTTGCAGTCGACTTTCGTCGGTGAATGGCATGTGGTACATCGCGATGAAGCATCCAACAATAATCGGCAAGCATGATCACACTCCACCGTCCTTGATAACGTGACTCCATTACGGCGATATCTTGATGGAATCGTTCTCCATGTTCACTTCGCCAAGGTTGTCAGGGAAAAAGTCAAGATGCGAATCGAGCAAATGGATTTTGAGGGACATGTTACAGCCCATAATTCTGTATGCATCTATGCACTGCTTAACAATATGCAACATAGTCGACAGATTTGTGATTTCCCAGAAAGTTATCGACGATCGATTTGAATGCCATCCATGCGCGAAGTTCTCTACCATGTAACAAGTTCTCGAATGGTTTGTCTGCAATAACTTTCCTAATCTGAGGTCCTACAAAGATACCTTCCTTTATCTTTGCATCGCTAACTTGCGGAAACTTTTCTCGAAGATAAGTGAAAGCTTTGCTCGTTTTATCTAACGCTTTTACAAAATTCTTCTTGAGCCCCAACTTTATATGTAACAGTGGTAAAATGATGCTGTCTTTGTTAACTAATGGTTCGTGTATTACATTTTTATGCCCGAGCTGCATACGATCCCGGATAGGCCACACCTTTCTTGCATAATGTTCCTGTCAGTTGCGGCTGTCCCATTCACATCAGAAGCAACAAAATTTAGTATACCCAGTCTGCATGCCCGTGAGAATTGCAATGACTTTTAGGTCTCCACAAATCCGCCATTGGTAGTCATTGTACTTTATTTTTTCCAAACGTATAGCCATATTGTCATAAGTTTCTTTCATATGAACAGAGTAGGCGACTGGAATTGATGAAAATAAATTTCTGTTATGCAATAACACGGCTTTTAGACTAGTCTTGGAAGAATCGATGAAAAATCGCCATTCGTTGACTATGTGCTCATGACCGTTTACATCTTTGCAATAGCAAATGTCATCATCCATCTCAAAGTATTGAACAAGTTCTCTGTGTCTATGACGAAATTTAGATATCGGAGTATTGGGCGCTAAAAGATTCATTCTTTGAGTCGCGAACCGAGTAATTCCGCTTGTCCTTTGGTAAGAGCGAGATCACGTATTAGATCTGAAAGTTCTGAATGGTTAATTAAGTAAACACCATCATTCACCGGTATGTAATCTGAGTCAGAATTAGTTTCTAAAGCAGGTAAACTATCATTTTCTGATGGTTCATTCACGTCCAACGGATATTGTTCTGGTGGTACTTGGATCGGACACGTGATTGGATCATGAGGCACTGGTTTCGAAACCAATTCAATATTTGTATAAACCACAGACTTTCTAGTTTTAAAAGTGAAACCATGGATATTTGTCAAGCAGAAGTAACAATCAGTAGTGTGATTTGTATGTTCACGCCATATTACTGGCACTCCAAAAGGCATCGGCTTATGCTTCGGCAATTTTCGTAACCAACCTGCCAATGTATCGAACAAACTGCATTTGGCTTTCAAGATTTATTTGCATCATCAACTTTCAAATCGAAATAAAGTTCATATGCTTTCTTTAGTAATGGTGTAAAGTTTTTCTGGTCAACACGATCGGTAAAATATCCGCACACGTAACAGAACAGATCAGCCGAATTTCTACAAGTTCTAGAAGCCATATTTTTCTCAGAATTATTTCAAAATACAGTAACTATTAGAAAAATCGCGTAACATATGTCATGCATCTTTTAGCAGTATAAAAAGTAGAATTATGTTGCTTTTTATTAATTTATAATAAGTTATATAGTAAAAATGAAACGGAGCAAATAACGGTTTCCCAAAAATATATTTATTCACAAATATCTTAAGAACCCGACGTGATAGAGATAAATGGATTTCAGATTTGAAATCAGCGCAAGAAACTGACCTAAGAACACTTATTCTTATATAAGAAAGAAAAATGTTGTTTGTCAGTGTTATTAGTTATCCAAGGTTAAATGGATAGGAGCAAAAGATACGGAAGCCACTTAAATGGCTCCTGGGTCAAATGTATCTAAACCCTGAGCCATTATAAAGTCGATTGGGACTTAAAGAGTTAACCACCATTGGACTAACTTACCTATAAGTAAATCCATGCAGTCTTTTATTTTATAAATTGATGAAGTTACATACTAAAATAGTTCCAGTAGCTCTTCATTTTCATCATCATTCTTTGTTATTCCTGGAGGTGTCTGCTTCTTGACTTATTTATCTCTTTCTTCTTATATTTCTCTTTCTTCTCTTTCTCTGTGTCCTGCTAGGGTGTCACTTCAGAATAAGTTCAGTTCTGTTATTTTTGCCCTCCGCCTTATTGTTGAATAAAAATAAAAATATTATAATTTATCTTCTTTTCTTTTTTATTTAACCATACAGAGAAACTAAAGAGTGGGTCATCACTAACTTCAGAGAAATTCAACAGCTAGTTTTATAATCTGCATAGGATATGACAGATAGACCTGGAACAGGATAACAGTTCCCCATCATACAAAAATAACTTACATTGACTGAGAACATGATGAAATGATAAGCTACCAGATGTTAAATTGGGCACTTCAGCAGTAATATTCTACAGTATACATATTTTTGTGTGTAAATATAAGTTAACATTTTAAAAGTGTGAGAAAAAATAAACAGCCATGGATTCTTTGCTGCGAAGTGAGGAAATGACACTGTGTCAGATGTTCCTGCAGTCGGAAGCTTCCTACGCCTGTGTTTCTGAACTGGGGGAACTAGGCCTGGTACAGTTTAGAGATGTGAGTATGCTTATTGCTTACAGTCATGTGAAGTGTGTTTTATGAGCATGTGTGTGTTAAGTGTGACTAGTGCCAGTTATAAGTATTTTTATTTTGCAGGCTTTTACGAGATGAGACAGATGTGGGCCTAGACAGATGTATTCTTCATGTGTATATACATGCAGCAGCATATAAGCTTATATATAACTCAGACCTAAAGGTCTTTTATGTTTGGACATGCGCCCGTATATAACCGACTGTTAATGGTTAAGTGGGGGGTATGTAAATGTGGTTATAAATTACGCTGATAAAGGCGATCAGCATGTGTCGGGCTTATGGATGGCCGACGGGTGTGGATATATATATATAGATGTTAACTCACGCGAATGTCATGTAGTCCTATTAAGTCACTTGCAACCACACACACCATAGCAAACATCGGAGTCAGTAAACGTTGAACTCCTAGTAACGTTTTACACTGTTTATTACAACACAGAAAACGTAGACATATGGTAACACAGTACATAAGCACATCATAGAACATCAGCAGTTCAACACATCCGTATACAGCATACACAGTATATAATTAAGCCTATCCCTGGCTTAGAAGTAATATAAATATGTTCTCTATGTCCTCTTTCAATCTACAACAGCGTGCACAGCACATGATCAACAAGCCGCAATAATCCTTGGCTTGGAAGCAATATAAATATGTTCTCTGTGTTCTCTTTCAATCTACGAGGGAAGGTCAAAAAGTAATGCCTCCTATTTTTTATGTATGTAAGTACTGCATCGGTGTGCAATTTGTAAATTTAGCAGGATTCCTCAAACACTCTTCTGCACTGTATAGCATTACCAACCTGTTTCAGTAACAGGTGGCACCACTGTAACAGTTTAAAAATGGCTGCCAAAGACGTTCGGTTAAAACCACGTTATTTCATAGAAGTTCTCAATGCTCAAGGAAAACCATAGCCACCAACCTCCTGCACCGTTACGAAACTAAAGGAAAAGAGTTTTTATCGAATATTGTGACAGGTGATGAGACTTGGGTTCATTTTTTTTAACCAGAATCCAAGAGGCAGTCAATGGAATGGCACCACACAACATCGCCGACAAGAAAGAAGTTCAAATGTTCATCTTCTGTAGGGAAAGTTATGGCCTCTGTGTTTTGGGATGAGAAGGATGTGATTCTTCTCGACTTCATGGAACAGGGAAACACGGTGAATGCATACTGTTACATTGAAACTTTGAAGAAGCTTAGAGGTCGTCTTCGGCGACTTTACCCATTAAAAGATCAGAGAACTGCACTACTGTTGCACGATAATGCCACACCACACACCGCTAAACGTACCATTGATGCGATTGTAGAATTTGGCTGGACATTATTACCACATCCCCCTTACAGTCCCGATCTTGCACCTTCTGACTTCCATCTGTTTGGACCACTGAAAGAAGATCTTCGCGGACATCACTTTGAGGACACCGAGACCCTTAAACGCGGCATACGCCAGTGGTTTAGGAAAAACGACACAAATTTTTACCATGCGGGGATACATGCCCATGTGAAAAGATGGACAAAAACTGTAACAAATAACAGAGACTAAATTGAGAAATAATTTTTTGAAGTTCAGACTTGGGGTTACATTTCAATGTGAATTTTATCTGTTTTCTTGCCTATTGAATGAAATTAAAAATTACGAGGCATTACTTTTTGACCGTCCCTCGTACAACAGCATGCACAGCACATGATAAACAAGCCACAATAATCCTTGGCTTGGAAGTAATATAAATATGTTCTCTGTGTTCTCTTTCAATCTACAACAGCGTGCACAGCACAAGATAAACAAGCCGCAATAATCCTTGGCTTGGAAGCAATATAAATATGTTCTCTGTGTTCGTTTTCAATCTACAATAACGTGCACAGCACATGATAAACAAGCCGCAATAATCCTTGGCTTGGAAGCAATATAAATATGTTCTCTATGTTCTCTTTCAATCTACAATAACGTGCACAGCACATGATAAACAAGCCGCAATAATCCTTGGCTTAGAAGTAATATAATATTCTGGAATTATCACATATTCCTTTTATTCAAAATATATCCTATCCTGGGACTGTTGAAGCGGGTTCTTGCTTCCATTCCTTATTGAAGGTCAATGATTAGAGTGTTTTTACAATTGGTTAGCATAATGGGTGACATAGTTCTTATTCCCTTTTAACTCCAACTAATTAGTGTTACTATTAGTGTCCTTCATCAGAGAAGAGCGGATCGTGCATTATATATTGTAAATATGTGGCTAATATTCCAGCCAACTTCCAAACTTGATTCAGTAAATAACTCCTGGTATTTAGAGTCCAACGAGCATCGATTTAATACATTGTACGCATACATCACATCACAGTTAATTTATAAACAATACATTGCATTGCAGGAATCATTTTCATTATTCATATCTGTATCGTGCAGTCCATTCCAGTCTTATAAGTTAATTATTAGCGTTGTCCACAAAACATAGTAGGCTGTGTACATGCATGGCTGCTATGCAGACCACCAGAAGTGATACCCAACTAGTTTGTGAGAACAGAATCATATAAACATCAATACTCCCTGAATTCCTGATTAATTAACCAATTCCTGATTCATCGTTTTCATCAATTATTAATACGGCTGACCCTCAAGCCTAATCTCAAAGAAATACTTCTGCACTTCATACTATAAACGGGAGTGAATCAAAACACATCTGACTTGCTTCAAGTTCAGATTTGGAAGGGTGAACTAGATTCGTAGCCAAGCGTGACCTTATCAACGCTACCACGTCACAATTGAACCATGCGATTTGCGTTCAATAAAAACCCTGAAGCATAAAAACCTTCTATATTAAAAACCCTATCAACCTTTAATGCGTACTTTAAACGCGCTAACAAATATAGCATATGACATCGTTAAAACATGTCGTAACAATTCCCTGCCCGACGGGGAAAAAGAATCTATTCTATAGATTTTTTTTGAAATATCTTGATTAATCATATCAAAAATTTAACAAAAAACAACATACGGCCTACGATGTTCTGTCTAGAACATTGTCGTAAGTCATGTCGCTATCATATTAGTCATATAATACATGAACATTATATTAAATTAACTCAAGAAAATGTCAAATGTCAGTAAATAATTATCTAAGTAACTAAAAGTATGTTTTAACTAAATTAATATGTTGTATTATCATATCTACCAATGACATATAGAATTAACTAAATACTCAGTGTACTAGGTATTCAATTATACCGAGTTCATTCAGTCAATCTGATGCATATTTCCGAATGATTAGTCCAAAAATGACTTGCATATCCATTTTCGAATGTATCATGACGAGTAGGAGACGAATGGACACAAACCAAAGTCCAAACGTTGATAATTGAAACTTTGAAATAAGTCTCGTGTAATATCGTAATGTTTTTGCGCCGAATATAAACATACGTTTAGATAAATGTCTCGAGTTGATAACACATCAGTCGTGTAACATGACGTTACCATATGGAATCATTAAGACTGTACGTATAGTTCATTCTTGAACGTATGAGTTATAATTTTATTTGACTTGACTCAGCCGGATTTCGTGAGAGTGCCCAGAACCTGTTTCAAACGTAAAATTGGTTATGACGTAAACCAATATCGATGTAGAAATTGCCTGCATCTGAAGGAGATATATTTACGTAAAATTTAGTAGTACATGGTTACCTCAAATTTAGAAGGTATTTAATAAAAAGATTTCCTAGAAATTTAGTGGACGCAATGTTAGCTTATGCAGTCCCTGTCGCTTTCATAAGCATGTCTTTTCTCAAGACAAATAGACGATGTATGAACTTATGCTGCATTGGCTGAGCATAGTTAGAACAATCAACCACGTTACTGTCTATTGTAGGCATGGTAAAACAAATAAGACAGAAAACATGTGTACAAAATTAAAGATGTCACAAAAAATGTTTTCTAGAAGAAAAAATCACTAAATCAATCTATATTAGGATAGATGAATATGAAAGACAAGAAATGATGACTGACCATGCTGAGTCATCAAGAATGTGACAAACAGTGTTACTGCAACATGTTATCTGCGTGACGCAGAATCAGGTACTAATTGTAAATTTAGAGAATGGTGATGAAAGTAAACACCATTGTCACGCTCCATAACCATACAAGCATCTCTATTGTTACGAAATGTAACCACAGCTTCACCATACCAGTTGTTGGTAGGTGGTAACAGACGCACGAACCTAACGTCTGCCGTGTAGTTGAAAAAATTGCCAAGTGCTTGCCATGTAGTATCTTGTGGCAGATTTCGCACTAGAATGGTGCGAGAATATGCCTTTTTCCCAATATAAGTAGGACCATTGTCACTAACATGGGAACACGAGTGATGTGCAACCTTAGTTGCATGAGGCAAATTGTAATGTTTGTCACTCATGTATGTATAATTCTTTCTATAACCTGCATTATCCTGTTGGACATGAGTATGATGACTCCTACCCTGTAAGGGTACATTTGTAGAGCATGTAGGAGTAGACAGATCAGAAGAACTAAGTACATTCTTTTGTTTCAATGTACTGGTATTAATTTTATTGAGTATCTTCCTATCACTCTTAACACCAACCATATGTTTCAACATGTTACTCTTCTTAGTACACTCCTTTCCCTTGTTGACAACGTCAACAGTTTTCTTAAGATCAGTTGCTGGCTGATCATGTCGCCAACACTTGTTCCCTGAATTGGCAGTATTGTTCTGTCGAGGGAAGGTTTACTTGCCTCAAAATGATTTGATAATCTTCACTGGGTGTGTTGATACCTTAGTATCACCCATAATATTGATGGCATGTCGTGTAATAGGTTTATCATCCCTTCTATTGAACACTATTTTCTTACTCAATACGACATCTAATAAACCATCAACTCTTTTTCTCAATTTAACATTCCGAATTCAATAATGCAATCTCTTGCCTCTGCTTTTTATTTAATTTATCCAAGTTAGTAGCTATCTTCCTCTCACTAACAAGTGTGGAATCAACTGTATTCAATTTAGTTGAAAGTTCATCGATCTGCTGTTGCATATTCTTTTCTAGTTCAGAATATTTAGTATTTTCATCAATCAGTAATTTATCGAAGGCAATTAATTTTTCATCAGTAACACTCATTTTTTGATCAAGCAATTTTCTTAATGAACTAACTTCAGACCTTAGTTCACTATTTTCCTCATTGAGTTTATCTTGTTTCATTTTATTATCAGTTAATTCTACCTGATATCTTTTCCATTCTGTCATATCACTCTGTAATTTCAAAAGAGTAATCTTAGATTTCAGTTCTTGAATCTGAGTCGATTGTGTATGAAAATTCCGACTTAAAGATGCATGTTGCTTTTCAATTTCAACATTAAGACTCTTTTCTTCGGCATATAAATTTTTAAGTGAGATTACCTCATCCTCTAACTTTTTATTCTGTAGAGTAATAGAATTATAAAATTTCTTATTATGCGCTGTCAACAGCGTCATCTGATTCTTCAGTGAAGAATTTTCAGACTCCATAACTAACAACTTCTTTTCGTACTCTATTTGCAACTGCTGCAGTTCACTAGTAAGGGCCTTCTCATTAAATTGATGTTCTGTTCTTTTATGACCTTCGTGAACATCATCAAATATCGCATGATGTATGTTATTTAATACCTGATCATGCTTAACATTAATATAGCGATCCAAAAATATAAGAAGTTTCTCCCGTAGTAAATCTGATAAATCTTTAGCCATTGCCATATGAGGCATGGAATGAAAATTAACCTCAGCAAAATTCCTTAAATGTAATGCAGCTTGACATAAAAATTGATCCATGACATATTTCTCAAGTTCTGGGCCGTTTAATTTATTATAGAGCCAACCATCCTTATATATCTCCTCCAACACGGATATCATGTCCACTGGATCCGTATCAGAATCCATAGTGACTCACTCCCTTAGTCAAATATTTAATTATATGTATATAAAATAAAGTATGGTCACTCAATATAACCAATCATAATATTCCTTTATGACTAGTTGTAAGTTCAACAATTATTTTTACTACATATTTCATATTAATATTACCTACACATAATAAAACATCAATTAGTTATAAACTTATTTAATTATGATGCTGAAAATATTTCATGCATCCTATATTTTCACTTATTAATTATGGGTATCCTCCATCCATAAATATATTAATCAATTATGTATATCTAACAGCCAATACAGTGTCTAATTTCATCTAGTTTATCACCTATTCATATTGGGATTAACAATCAATTATAAAATAAAAGTTACCCTTATTCAATATTTCATCATATTATTATGACATCATGCCCTATGCAGCATGTGTAAACAGAAGTGCCTAGGACCACTAGGGCAACTTGATGTAGTCATTTGGTCATCAAGTATTTTATTTTATTCAAAATTAATCAAAATGCTTTATCATATTATTTTCTAATTAATATCTATTATTATTATTATAATATCAATTATAAATCAATAGATACAAAAGACCACAATAAAATAAAGTATTACAACACGAACTAACGCCACAATTGACAATTATCAGACATTAAAATGATTCTAGGAACGAAATATAAAACGGAAGTTGAATCAGGTTGAACCAAATCTAGGTCGGATCACATACACTAAAAACGATGACGTCACAATGGACTCGTAGATGAACGTTAAAATATATATTCATAAATAAAAGATAGTCAGATTAGAATGAACGGGATAGTTTACAAACAAATGATGAAAATGAATAAAAATGAAACTTAATACAGAAAAAATACACCAAATATCACGTAAATTTACAACTAACACCTAATATCGAATGTATGCAATGACCAGCAGATTGCCCCCCAGTTAATTTTTTAGAGGATCTCTTGTACAAAATTGCAACTATTCAATAATCCCTAGGACCGACTAGAATCACTGTGGTCAGCTTGTCGCGACATGACAGAGGTTCTAGTTCCCACCAGCCGACCTGCTGACATGTACAATACGACGTAAATACATATTAACCAAAAATTTAACATCAACAAAAAAAAATTGACATGAAAAAACATGCCTGTGAATCGACATTGACTAATGTTGCGTAAATTACCACCAAAAAAGTACTTAGCCTTTGAATCGCAACTAATTCCAGCAATGTCAACATGCGCCAATGGACTTTGTAAGTGGAACATAGTACTGGTAAGTTCTTGATATACTTGGTTGAGGCATTTTGAATCTTTCAAATGTAGCTGACTTGTTGAATGGAATTCACAACCGTTAGTACTTCAATACATGGAAAAGCCCAGGAGATGTAACACGAAATCAAATCGACTATATCATGATAAAACATAGATTTAAGAACAGTGTCACAAGTGCAAAGACACATCCTGGCGCCGACATAAATTCAGATCACAATCCAGTCGTCATCAAAGTAAATATAAAGCTGAAAAGAGCAGAAAACAAGACAGGAGGAACCCCAGATAGAAATATCAGCGCTGAAACAACCAGATATAAAGCAGAAATATTTAATCGACGTCAAAAATAAATATCAACAGTTATTGACAGAAAGCATGGAGCAGTATAGATGAGAAAACCCCGAAGAAAAAGCAACCGCAAAATGTGAGAAAGACATATCAAAACAGATGGGCAGAATACGTAAAAGAACTCAGATCAGAAGTAGAGAATGCCATTCATATGATACAAAAAGGAAAATCAGCAGGCATGGATAACATAAAAATTGAAATGATAGAAGCTCTGGAGAGCTTTGGTATAGATACAATTACAGAAATATACAATACAGGATATATACCACACGACATGAAGACATCAGTTTTTATAACATTGCCCAAAAAACCAAATGCAACAGAATGTTCAGACTTCAGAACAATCAGCCTGATGAGTCATGCAATTAAGATACTGCTCAAAATCATACAGGAAAGAATAAAAAGTAAAGTAGACAGCGAAATCCAAGAAGAACAGTTTGGTTTTAGACGGAACAGTGGAACAAGAGAGGCAATATTTTGCCTAAGAATATTAGCAGAAAAATATACAGAGGTCCAAAAAAGTATGTATATGTGCTTCATTGACTATAAGAAGGCTTTTGACAGAGTCCATCATGAGAAAATAATTGAATGCCTCAAAGACATAGGTATTGATGGAAAAGATATAAGAATACTCAGTAACCTTTATTGGGAGCAAACTGCCACAGTAAGATCGGGAAGGAATTATTCACCATACATAGACATAAAAAGAGGTGTCAGACAAGGTTGTGTGCTGTCCCCCTGCCTATTTAATTTATACACCAAAAAAAATTTCAAACAGATACAGGAAATACCAGGACTGAACATCAGTGGAAGGTCAATAAACAACCTTAGATATGCAGATGATACCGTGTTGTTAGCTGAAAGCGAACAGGAGTTACAAGAACTAGTGAAGCAAGTGAACAGTATAAGTCATGAATATGGACTCGACATTAATATTGAGAAAACAAAAACTATGATAATTAGCAAAACAGACGATAAACCCACATTAAAGATAAGCGTAAATGGGAAAATCCTGGAACAAGTCAAGAGCTACATATATCTTGGTCATATAATAACAGAAGATGGCAGATGTGAAACAGAAATCAAGAAGAGAATAGGAATGGCCAAAGCTACATTCAACAACATGAAACATTTACTGACATCCAAACAGTTATCTCACAAATTAAAACTGAGAATCATAAAGTGTTATATATATTCTGCATTTCTGTATGGTGCAGAAACATGGACGATGAATAAGCATTTGGAAGAAAGAATTGAGGCTCTTGAAATGTGGATATATAGAAGAATGGGGCGTATCTCATGGAAAGAGATGAAAACAAATAAGGAGGTCCTAGAAAATCTAGGTATGAAAAGAGAACTAATGAGAGAGGTCAAAGTTCGGCAGCTCAAATACTTTGGCCACATAAAAAGGCATAACACCTTGCAGAAGACCATAACAGAAGGGAGAGTTGAAGGCAAACGTGCAAGGGGAAGACAGCGCTATAAGTGGGAAGATAACATCAAGAGATGGACAGGAAAGAGTCTATCAGAGTGCACCACCAAGACAAGAGACAGAAGACGTTGGAGATCCATTACAGCCAACCTTCGTTGTGGAGATGGCAACTGATGATGATGATGAGTACTTCAATATTGTTGCTAAGGTCATGACGTCACTTACGCATGCGTATGGAATTATCATGTCGATCGAAAGGGGAGTTTGAAAATAAGAAATTCTTGATCATTGATTAATTCTTTAAAGTGAAATAGTTATTTCACAACCACATCTGGCTGCCATCTGTTGAAGCGGGTTCTTGCTTCCATTCCTTGTTGAAGGTCAATGATTAGAGTGTTTTACAATTGGTTAGCATAATGGGTGACATCATTCTTATTCCCTTTTAACTCCAACTAATTAGTGTTACTATTAGTGTCCTTCATCAGAGAAGAGCGGATCGTGCATTATATATTGTAAATATGTGGCTAATATTCCAGCCAACTTCCAAACTTGATTCAGTAAATAACTCCTGGTATTTAGAGTCCAACGAGCATCGATTTAATACATTGTATGCATACATCACATCACAGTTAATTCATAAACAATACATTGCATTGCAGGAATCATTTCATTATTCATATCTGTATCATGCAGTCCATTCCAGTCTTATAAGTTAATTATTAGCGTTGTCCACAAAACATAGTAGGCTGTGTACATGCGTTTGTGAGAACAGAATCATATAAACATCAATACTCCCTGAATTCCTGATTAATTAACCAATTCCTGATTCATCGTTTTCATCAATTATTAATACGGCTGACCCTCAAGCCTAATCTCAAAGAAATACTTCAGCACTTCATACTATAAACGGGAGTGAATCAAAACACATCTGACTTGCTTCAAGTTCAGATTCGGAAGGGTGAATTAGATTCGTAGTCAAGCGTGACCTTATCAACACTACCACGTCACAATCGAACCATGCGATTTGCGTTCAATAAAAACCCTGAAGCATAAAAACGTTCTATATTAAAAACCCTATCAACCTTTAATGCGTACTTTAAACGCACTAACAAATATAGCAGATGACATCGTTAAAACATGTCGTAACAGGGACATACTGACGAAAATGGTCTAACATCCATTTCGGAGCTCTGCCCGGATTCAACTGTCACAAAAATATCCCCTGCTCAAAAACCGCTCATCAAAAATTCATCCAGGTGCGAACTCCCTCGCTGAGATGTGAGTAGAGTTCGTCCGTCTTCTACCCCAACCTATCAATAGAATGTTCGACCAGTTTCCTTGTGTTATTTTTTTAAGCAAACTAACAAGCATGTACAATAGAGCTGTGTTAAAAAATTACTGGGTATACAGCTCCCCACTAAAAAATCATCATCATCACCCAGAGCGTGTTTATAAGCGTGTTTACAAAAAACGGACCTGTGCATACAAGTCTTTTAATGCTTAACTCCCCTTAATAAAACTTGACTTAACACCGACTAAAATTTTATTTAAAAAAAAAAATATTATAAGCGTATGTTTTTCAAGCTTTTAAGAGGTGGTTAAACTGTAGGCTCATGTGTATACATTCGTGTATGTATTATGTATATATGTGTTCTGCAGCAGTTACAAGCTTATGTTCTTTATAGTCTTCAAACTTTTAAGAGATAATAAAGCTGTGGCCCCAGATGGCATTCCAGCAGAGGCCATCAAGCAGCATGAACACCTCTACAGATATTAAGCAAATTACTTTATAGTTTGGGGGGGGGGGGGGCTGGAGATAGGATATCTGGTCCAGTTGCTATATTTTTTTTTAAAAAAAAGGGGGGGGGGGGGTATTTACAGGAGTGCACAAATTATAGAGGACTGATTTTACTTTTAATGTCAGGGAAAATCAAATCATTCTTGAAAGGTTAAAAGAGGTCATGTAAAAATAACTGAGGAAGGAACAGGCAGGTTTTCTACAAAAACAGACTTGTACAGACCAGACAGCCACAATGGTCATACTAATAGAGCAGAACTTGGAATTGACTTCACAGATGTTGAAATTGAATTCACCACTTTACATTTGATCCGTGGATGATGAAAAAGCCGTTGATACCACTTTGGAAACTGATGAGGCTGTGTGGAGTTCCCCATAAGTTCATTAACCTAAAACTGAAAATATGAAGACGAGAAATGCAGAAGGACAACTTACAGAACCCTCTTTAATTGACCATTTATGCTGTTGTGGTAAAATTGAAATGCTATTCCAATAATGTAACCACAGAATCATTCTGTATTATTTATTGAGATTTTGTGACCTCACCTGATGCTTCTGTCTTCCAGCTGAACCCTGATGTGAATGCCTTCCAGCGCAAGTTTGTCAATGAGATTCGACGCTGTGAGGAGATGGAAAGAAAATTAAGTAAGTTCTTTTTATTCTGTTCTTTTCCCTAACCAGTTCTTTATTGTGAATCTTTTTGAGATTATTCTATTAAAGACCAAATATACATAGTTTTCCTTCCCCAAAAAACAAGACAGGCACTCAGTATTGCTTAGAGGCAGGAGTACCTTAAGACATTCACTAGCACATTCAGTGTCATCAGCAACATTGTTTTTTGCTGTCTTAAATAAAATCCAGAGTTATTGTACACCAATGTTGTATCAAGTTATTCAGATTTTCACAGTGACCCTGTTGTCTGCATTAAATTTATTGAAAATTGTTATTCACAGTCTTACACCTGCTCTGAAACATTCATTTTAGAATTGCGTGAGGAGCCAGCATTTCTCTGGCATTGTGCCCATCATATTTTATTTTGGCATTGAGACTTCACTAGATGATGAGCCTCTGAATCTGCATTTCTAAAGTAGTTGTCTGCACTAGTTTATTTGACATGGAATCCATGTATCCACCTTACTGCTTTTCATTTGTATATGAAACCATTTAATCTGCTATCATGGAGCCAACTCAGGAGTCTACAGTGACTCAGATCTTAAAGTTGCTTTTACACAGATTCAAAAGCAGCAGGAACATTTTGAAAAATAAATGAATGTACAGCTAGAACATTTAAATGTGTTAATGGATTTGATCATTGTAAATCAACTACTTCTGCTGGATCAGTAATGACACCATTCTCTCAACACAGTATTCCCGCCTTTCCGAAAATTGACGGCCTACTTTTACTTAGAACTTTTTGACCCTTGGGTGTAGAGGTTAGGCAGACAGAGTGCCATGTTATCCTATCGGCTGTCTTCCTTGTGGCCTGGTTCTAATCCAGTCCTCAGTCCTGCAGAGATTGTCGGATGTTGTCCTTCTAGTGAACTGTGGGTTGTCCTGGAAGTCTGAAACCCGGCTCATGGTTTCCATTGTTTGTTGCTGCAGCCTGTCTACTAAATTGACACAAACTTCAAACATTTGTCACCACATTCTGATGCCTGTGGTATTTCAGATAAAAGAACTCAATTGTAGCTAATTTCTTCCCTTGATTGGCAAATCACTTTACATGTTGTTACAGAAATTGCTTGAAACAGAGTACTTGTGGTGTTTTTCGTATTTAACCACTTTCTATGCATTTCAAGTAGTCTTCTGGCAGTCATGTTAGTAAGCTTAGTAAACATATAGAATGGATTGTAGAACTGAGAAGCTTAGTTACAGACTGTAGTTTTTTCTGCCCCATGCAAGGTCGTGGACAGTCCTTGGTTGATGAAAATATTAATGTGCCATACACCAAATGAATAATTTTAAAAGGTAGCATCATCTGATGAAAATCCTTCGCTTTGAGAAGATAGCTCAAATAACTGCTAGAATTTGTCCATGCACCCTAATATAACTGACTGGGTTGAATGGGACGTGCCTCGCCAAAATGAGGCAAAACTTTATTTTTTTTTTTAAATATATAACCACGATACTTTCTTTACTGGAGTACTTCTGTGGATGACTGGTTATACACCAGAGTTGTTACTTCCAGAAGTAAGGAAAAAACCCAGGTAGTAAGGAGTACTCGTAAATGCTTATTGTGCTCAGAACTCTGATTGAGGGTTTGATTGTTAACAGCTATTCCAACAAAGTCAAAGAAATTTCTAAAAAAGTAGAATATTGAAGAAGTCCAAGTATTTATATCAAATCTTCTTTATTCATTTGATTCCTATGCTGGCAAATAAGCATCTCCAACACATTTCTGGTGGGGCAATACTGCCAGCTTTAGCCTCGATGGCAAAAGGCTTACTACTTTTAGAAGTCATGTTAAGGCATGTCTGAACTCTGTGGAAACCTAATGAAATAAAATATCGATTCGAAACTTTGGATAAAAAACTAGTTCGATACTCACTTGTTGTGGATAAAACCACAATACAATTCGTGGCAGGGATCGGCGCTGGTTCGCTGGTGGCCCTGGTATGTAGTAGGTGTCTGGATGGTTATGAACTTGTCACAACGTAGGAGTCAAAGGCTTTTCTGTTCTCACAATAGGGGATGCACCAGGCTGCTCCACACCTCAAGTGATAACGCCTTATGTAGTTTTGACTCTGGTCACTGAGATAACTGTCTCAGGCTCTGACTGGTTACTATGATGCATCAGTCTATATACTAGTCCGGTGCTATGGCTTGCCGGATGAAATTATTTCTTATTGGAGTAGAGACGAGAAACCTTCTTATGATTGGTCTTGTGGCTTAGCTGACTGTTAAAATAATCTTTAACCTAACTACGAAACCTCTAGTCTAAAATTATTGTTACTAAGTAAGTATGACCAACCATTGTTCTAGGTTCTCTCTATTCTAAATGTCTTCCAGCCTAACTTGTATTGAGGCCACACACGGTTTGATGACATCATGGGTTCATGTGTGCCATGACTGATGATGTCATTGGTTTTGTTGACTAGTGTTTATTTTTCATAACTAGTCATTCTTAAGTACTTTACTATAATTCTAATAGTTGTATCGACGTAGTAGGCCATATGGTCACATGGCCTGTAGAGTCTGAAGATTACCACTGCTTCATTTTGTTAAGCTGGTAATATGCATTGTACTTCTGGTGGCCTGGCTACCCACTTGTTTTTGCATCTGCTTCTGATAAAACTCTTGGCCTCTTCATAAGTTATGTATATGGCAGACTGAGTAGTTGTCTACCTTCCTTTGCTAATCTATCAGTCTCTTCACTGTCAGGGATGTTGCAGTGTGATAGGATCCACTGTATCTATACCTGTCAACCTCCTGAGACAAAAACCTGTACGCCGGACCAAAAAAATCCTTACAAACACCCAAAAATCCTTACACAAAAAATATATTAATAAATTATACACAGTACAGTTTTAAAACGAGAAATTACACATACAAATCTATTAGCATTTGAATGAGTGTGATATAAAACATGCTAATAGTCTCATGCTGTTCTTTACATATAAAAAACTTAGTGATCATGAGTTACTATTCTTTCGATGCACAGTGTTTTGTATTATAATCAACACATGCACTTTTAGCACTTTGCAGAATTGCATTTGTGGGCTTAAAGTCTGCACAGCATGTATCAATGTTAATCTTACACTGTAAAAAAGAAGTGAGTGTGTCCACATTCATGGACCTCCTGCAGTTTGTGTGGATTTTTTTATTGAAAAATAAATCAGCAAAGTTTACGCAAACTTTTTTTCTAGTTATGTACATGTAGGGCTGACACAGAATATTATGACATTAATTTATTGGAAATATTTAAATGATCAAAATATAACTGGAAAGATTAAGAGAACGACAAATATTAAAAAAAATACAAAGAAGCAAAGCAAACGGCTAACAGCAATAAAAAAAAAATTTACCAAATTATGAACAGAATATCAAATCTAGGAAGAAAAACGTACCACCAAAAATTTACAAAATTATTATTTAAGAGTTGGTAACCTAGACCAGTGATAATAGATTGCCACTTTATTAAAAAATAAAGCAGCGAATCTTGACCGCTGGAATAAAGTAGGTAGACCTCCTCAATGCAAATAAACTTTTTTTTTTCTACTTTTGTAGGGCCTACACAGAATTTTATGATATTAATTTATTGGAAATATTTAAATGGTCAAAATATAACTGGAAAGATTAAGAGAACGACAAAAATAAAATACAATGAAGCAAAGCAAAAAATAAAAAAAATTAACCAAATTATGAAGAAAAAACGTACTACCAAAAATTTACTAAATTATTATTTAAAAGTTGGTAGCCTTCTTCTTCTTTGATCCTTAGCTGCCGACCTTCAAAGCAGTCAGTGGCCATCACGCCTGGTGGCGTCTTGTAGGGCAACAACAAATTGATTCCACTTTGCTTGGTCGGTGGCCATCCTTCTTGCAGTGCCCCAACTCTGGTTCATTCTTTGCATCTCAGCCTCCACAGTCCTCCGCCAAGTTGTTTTTGGTCGGCCTCTCTTTCGTTTTCCTTCAGGAGTCCATAGCATAGCTGTTCTTGTGATGGCATCGGGGTCTCTTCTGAGGACATGGCCAACCCAGCTCCAGCGTCTGCCAGCTATGATGGTGTGCATGTCCTCTTGCTTGCTCCGAGTAAGCAGATCTTGGTTGGTGATGGTATTCGGCCAAAAGATTCTGTGAATTTTTCTTAGGCATGTTGTGTGAAAAGAGGACAATTTCGACATTTCCTTCTCTGTAACTCTCCAGCATTCCGCACCATAGAGAAGCACAGAAAGCACACAGCTCTGATATAATCTTAATTTTCTGCTTGTGCTGTATTGAGAGGACTTCCAGATGTTGTTTAGACTAAAAAAGGCTGTTCTTGCTTTGTTCATTCTGTTGTTTATGTCTTTGCTTGCTCCGCCGTCTGGTGTTACTATGCATCCTAGGTATGTGAAGGTGTCTGTCTGTTTCAGTTGCTGATTCCTTACTGATATGGGCTCAGGTTTGCTCACATTGAGCTTCATGACCTCTGTCTTCTTTAAATAATGTTCAAGCCCACCTGCTGGCTATACGTATTAAGTCTATCCGTTTTTTCCTGGATGTGTTGATGTGAATGTACTAGTAGTGCAGTGTCATCTGCATATTCCAGATCTTTCAATGTAGAAAATGTAGTCCATCTTATTCCTCTTGGACTGCCCTCTGTTGTCTGGCACATCACCCAGTCTATGACTGTTAAAAATAGAGTGGTTGATAAGGGGCATCCCTGTCGTACTCTTGTCTTCACCTCAAAGGTTAGGTTGCTCTGCCAAACGCCTCACGTAAAGTTGGCATAGAGGCTTTTTATGATTGACACTATGCAGCTTGGAATTCCATAAGCCCTCAGTATTTTCCATAAACTGTCCCTATGTATACTGTCAAAAGCCTTTTCAAAATCAACGAAATTAATGTACAGCTGTCTTTGCCATTCTGAGCACTACTCTATAATGTTCCTGAGGGTAAATATATGATCTACACATCTTCTGTTCTTTCTAAATCCTGCTTGTTCTTTCCTCAGTTTGTGGTCTACTGCTTTTGAAATTCTCTGTATAATTATCCTGCCTAGTATTTTGCTGGGAACTGAGAGAAGAGTTATTCCTCTCCAATTTTTGCAGTCTGCAAGATCTCCCTTCTTGGGCAATTAGACAATTATTCCTTTGTTCCACTCCATTGTTGTTGTCCCTGTTTTCCAGACTTGTGCAAATAGTGGTTCTAATAGTTCTGCTGCTAGCTCAGGGTCTGTCTTAAATAGCTCTGCATTTAAGTTATCGTGGCCAGGAGCTTTTCCGTTCTTTAACCCTTTGATTGCTGTGATGATTTCTTCTTTTCGTGGAATGTCTGTATTAACATCTAGATCATTTTCAGTCTCAGGAACATTCAATTGTATCTCTGGTTGTTCCATGTTCAGAGTTTCTCTGAAATGCTCTGCCCATCTTGTTTCCTGTCCCTCTGCTGTCGTGATGAGATTTCCTTGCTTATCTCTTACTAATGTAATATTGTTTGCACCTCGTTTTCCGCTGATGATTTTAGTTATTTTATATACTGTGCTTTGTTCAGTTCTCAGTGCTGCCTCTTCTGCCTGTCTTGCAAGATCGTCTAGGAAATTCCTTTTGTTGGCTCGGGTTTGGCGTATAACTTCCTTGTCCAGCTGACTGTACTGTTTGCTATATAGTTGCTTTAACCTGGGGGACTTCGCTTCTGTTTTCTTTCTTTTCATTTCCTTTCTCATTGTTATGGTGTTTAATGTTTCTGGTGTTATCCAGTCTTGCTTCTTCCTTTCCTGGAATCCTAAGCATGATTTGCTGCTTTTCTTATATATTGTTGAGATGGTGTTGAATTTCTGGTCTATATCATCAGTCAATGTCTTTTCCTGACTTTTGGCAAATTGATATCGCTTCTTTATATCAGCCGCAGAAGCTTTTCTGGTAAGGGGGTCCTTCAATTTGCTGATGTCAAACCTTATCTGTGTAGTTACAGTTGGTCCAGCCGTTCTTAGTTTCACTTTCGGTTTTGCTACCACTAAATGGTGATCACTTCCCACATGACCAGGTTGTTAATGCTACAGAAACTTATTAATTTATCCCCATTTTCATTTGTTGTTCCGTTGCCGCATTTCCCCATTACTCTTTCATTATATGTATTGTGTGTTCCAACTTTCGTATTGTTGTCGTTTCCGTAACTTCATTTCTTTTTACATAGACATGGGTGTCAGCCCTATGCTAAAACCCCCAACCTGGAGGACCAGGGTGTCTGCTTTAGTCTGACATTGCTAAAAGTATAAAAAATACGTACATTGTACGAAAAATTCATACAGGAATGACTGTATCACAACTCTGTTGAATCACTGACTTAGTTTGTAGAATGAGATTAAAGTTAGAGCGGTACAATATTTTGATATATAAAAAAGACTAACACCTTGCTGAAGGTTATAGTGGAAGGAAGTTGTTAAGGGATGAAGAATTGTCCCGAATTCTAGCTTGGTCTAGGGTTAATTGTTGTTACTAAAGATGTGAAAATTTATGCATTTTGACTTGGCTCTCCTTAATTTTTTATTTGGTTTACATTGTCAGATAGTATGGTAACCACTCTTCATGTCTGAACCTTTCTCCTTTCAAAATATTCAAATAGTGAATAACGTTGACAAATGCTGGAACAAACTGATATTAACTGGAGAAACATCTTGGCTTAGACGATTTTGCGAAATTTTAATAAACACTAGGTACATATTCTCAACGTCACAATTACAATAATGGCATGTATGCTCCACATCAATTCTACAGTCTTGCTTTCTCTAAGTTCGACTTTTAAAAATTATATCATGTCTTCTCATAAACATGCCTGTCAGTAATGTACATATTCCCACTGTTCCAAATTTACATTATTCAAATTCTCAATATACTTCTACATAGTTTCATTCATTATTTTCCATTATCATTGGGGTATTTGGCGTCCTGGTACAGCAAATGTTCACATATATTAATCCATTATCATCGGGAAAATTGCATCCCGGCATAGCAAATATTCACATATATTAATTCCATCATCGGGGTATTTAGCATCCCAAATGAATAACCAATTCTATTTCTCCTCAATACATTTCTTTTATATTCTTCCGTTAGCGGGGGGATTTAGCGTCCCGACATATAATTTACTTTCAATTATGTCTTGGAACACATTTCCATTCTCCTGGGAATTATCATCCCGCATTATATTCATTTTGAATCTTGGCAACTTTATTCTGCCTATAATTTAAAGTACATATTGCTTACCACATTCTCTTGCATTCAGTTGAAGTACGACATGGTGTGACAAAACCTCGGTGTTAATAATAATTTGCCTCGATAAAAATCACACCATGAAGTAGCCTCAACGTTACCCCTCATGCTCCCGAGCGTTTACTACAGGAAACGCTCAAGATCCTGTAGGGTACAAACTATCAGTAACCCCACTTACAGAGACAATATACATACAAGCAACTCAACGAGTGAAGTATAAGTCAGCAAGTCAGACATACATAGGAAAAAATTGTCAACAAGAGCAATTATCAAGAATAATCAAACCTACAAAATTGCAATAAGATTGAGTCCATACTTCCAGACGGATTATCACATCCAGAAGACAATAAAGTATGTTGAAATAATCTGGAACTACTATACATTAGTCATGGTAGGCTGCAAACCGCGACAACAAATCAGCCAACCAGTTGTCCTCACCTCGTATATGTGAAATGTCAAATGCAAACTGCTGGAGCAGCAAAAACCAGGGGTATATCCTAGAGTTCTTAAATGCCTTGGGTTTCCTAGAAGTCAAAGGATGATGATCAACCTCAACACAGAATTTTCTTCCAATAAGGTAGCGAGATAGTTTTGATATAGTCCACACGAGAGCAAGTAGCTCCCTTTCTCCCGCAGAGTATTTCTTCTCTGCCACAGATAATTTTCTGTTTACAAAGAAACATGGATGGAGCACACCGTCGACAAGTTGCATCAAACTTCCACCGATTCCAATATGAGAAGCATCTGAGCGAATAAAAAAACTGTAACATCAAGAGATTCACAGGAGAGAGTCTATCAGAGTATACTATCAAGACAAGAGATGGCTGGCTGCCCTGTGGATGACGTTGGAGATCCACTGCATGTGACCTTCACTGTGAAGATCTCAGTTGGTCTAATGCCATCTGTCTCTATCCACAGATAATTTATTTTGTTAACTGTCATGCTATTTTTGCTTGCTAATTTCATCTAATACGTGTTAGATGTATTAACTTTTAATTATTTCCAGGGTTCTTGGAGAAAGAGATCAACAGGGATGGAATTCCTATGCTTAACACTGGAGACAATCCAGATGCCCCCGCCCCCAGAGAAATGATAGACCTGGAGGTGAGAAACAGGGAAAGAAGATGTAGAGGGTGATGGGAGGAAAGCAAATGAAAACGATGTGTCAGTCAATCAATCAGTTCCCTTTAGCTCCCCAAGGAGCATATGCCTTCTGTCATGTGCCATCAGCTCAAGTTCTTTCCAAATCTTCCTCATCATTTTCACTTCTGTCTCCACATCTCTTCTCCGTGTGTTTTTCTATCTACCTCTGCCTCTCTAACCCAGGGGAAAATGATGTGTTGTTGGAAGATTAAGATGAATAGGAAGAAAGTAGTGAGGGTGAGAGTCTTTGCTTTGATGTTGATCAGGATGTAAAGTGTAAGTAATTCTTGTCATTCTTTTATTTTGTGTAACTTCAGTAGTGCTTTTTAGTGTTTTTTTTAATCTGGTATCGGTGGTCTTAATGGTGGCGTAAAATCTAAAAGCTTCCGCTGCTCCCTGTGAACCATCTATTTTCATTGCCTTACTGTCAGGATATAGCTTGGAGGGTGTACATTGGTGTTTGGTCCCTTTTTCCGTTCTAATAGCCAGACCAGTAAGTGCCATTGTGAGAAAAGAAACAGCTTCTGGTTGTTCGGTTTATAAATAAAGATATAATAGGGGGACCGCAGAAGTGATTGCATCATTAATTAGGCTGGATCATTCCTAGGCACATATCCGGTGTTGCGCAGTGGAAATCATGCTAATGACCCCTGTCCATGAAGCACTATTTTTGTGGTGCCTAGTTGGCAGGGAGGATAGTCGCAGTTCGCTCCCATAGCTAGGCGGTGTTGTCATTCGGAAGGTTCGAGTCTCCAGTAAGCCCTATCACTTCTGATGTCTAGTTTTCTACTACTTTTTTTCTCATGAGTGCCTGAAACATACCTTTATGTGTGTATTATTTTTTTTTTTCATTTTATGAGAGAGACATTTATTCATTCATTACTCTTAAGCTCTCTTTATTCCTTTCATGTCTGTCTCTTGTTCCCTTCGCTGTGTGTTTTTCAGTCTCCGTGTGTTTTTCAGTCTCTCTGTGTTTTTCAGTCTCTCTGTGTTTTTCAGTCTCTCTGTGTTTTTCAGTATTGCTTTGCCATTCTTACCGTGGGATTCCAGAACAAGGACTGCCTTGTAATGCTATCAGCAGGTTTCCTCTGTGCATGTACTATCCAGGAAGGAACAGGCAGGATTCAGACGAAACAGATAGTGTGCAGATCATAAATTCATCCTCAGGATCATAATAGAGCAGTGTTGAGAAAGGCAGAGGCAGCTGTATATAAATTTTGTTGACCTTGAAAAGGCATTTTGACAGCATCACAGGTGCAGCCTATAGGAAATACTGAGGGCTTATGGAATCCCTAAGTGCATGGTCTCCATCATTAAAAGCCTGTATGCTAATTTCACATGCAGTGTTGGGCAGAGCAACTTAACTTTTGAGGCGAAAACAGGAGTGAGGCAGGGATACCCCTATCAACCACTCTGTTTTTAACCATCATAAACGGTGGATGCTCCTAGAGGAATAAGATAGACAGCATTCGCTACACTGCAGGAGCTATATTATGCAGATGATATTACACTATTCGCACATTCACATCAACACATGTGTCACGAAATGGTTTTTTGGACTAGAGACTGTCTACATATAGTGACAAGACAATAGTAAGAAGGAAGACTGAAATGATAGATTCAGATAGAAATATAGTGCAAAATGTGAAAGTTGAGACCATTGGCTCCGAGGTTGAGAACCGAGGTTGATTCTTTCCTCGCCACTTCGGACGTTTAAATTGCTATGGCCTCGAACCACCTCTAACTACCCTACGGGGATAAGGTTAAATTAAGATTCACAAACACCAAGGTACAGACAACATATAGCTACTGTACTAAAGGAAATGACTGATGCCAGCTACAATTTATACAAGTTTATTATACACCTATAAACAAACTCATATACCTGTCAAATACAAAAAAATGCGAGGATGCACACCTGAAACAAAATCAAGCACAGTTAAAAATGCATCAACCCCAACCCTTCTCCCACAATTGCAACCTGCATGGAGAAAGAAGGTAAGGTTAACTGAAATGAACTACACTGCACTTGATGTCGCCTACACTCCAAACTAGCTGTTCTAAATTCTAACTCTAACTCTAAGTCCACTGATAGCTGGAACGACTGCGAAGTGACTACACAATCTCTGCACAGACTTCGGTTCTACACAGCCTATCCTGGAATCTCCTGAACACAACTAACTGCACCTCTAAACTTCAGCAGCTGTCCTCTGCTATGATTCACCAAAACTAACAGTTCTGCCTATCTGTGCTGACTTCAGTAGAGAGAATGTTTACCCTCTCTCTCTCCACTAACTTTGGAATTGATGACTGAGGTTTAACAGAACCCCACTGAATTCTGGACTGGAACTGTAGCTGACTTCTACCACTCTGAAATTACCTGCCCGAGTACCTATAACTGGGCCGTCGGCTTTATTATGGCCGTGAAGAAGCGAACATAAAATTACCACAACGCGGGCAGCATGCCAAATCTGCGTGTGTAACCGAATGAGCGTCAGAGCTCAGGATTTATCCACAAAAAATCCTATTCGCTGGAAAATGTCTTCCCCTGGCTGGGAAAACGTATTTTGTTCCTCTCCTTCCACCACTGGCAATTCATGCGAGACTTTGGGTGTCTGCGAACGCCACCACTGTGCCGTGGGAGAAATTTTGAGGTATCAAAAATTCTGCTCTTCCCCACAAAAAGCCGGTACCTGCTGTTCAGACAAAAGCAAAAACAACAGCTAAACAAAACGTTAATACTCTAGTACAAATAACAATTAACTTCCTTACTCTTCAACACGTAACTCCCCTCTCTTCTCTCTCTCCGAGCCAAAATAAACATCACCGGGTAATACAACACCGCAGACCGTCTGACCCAGGTTCTGCCTGACTAACTACGAGCAACAACAATATTTTCACTGGCCCGTCTGGGCAGACGTACTGTGGCCTACTTCTTACGCTGACACTAATGCCGTAAGGATTAATACAAAATAAAACTAGCCCTCTCTAGGAATTCCTAAAATTCCCGTCAGTATGATTAATCACCTCAAAATTGAAATAAAATATTATTCCCTTAACATAAATAAATTTCATCTCCATCTTCTGAATACACAGAATAACAAAGCACAATCAATAACCTATAACCCGGTTTACGCTAGCATCTACATGCCGTCAAAAGTTATACATAATGGTTATCAATTAAATCTCAGTAGTTACAACACGTGGTTACAATTTTATGACCACGTGCTTCTCTCCCCCTCGTCCCTCTGAACATCGTATCAATAAAGATACCGTAACCAATGCGCTCACGTGCTTTACAAATTACGCCTCTTTCACTCCCGTCCACAGATAGATGTGTACTATAATATAAATAACATGCAGCAATACATTCTCAATAAAATCCCAAATACACACGCTCCCGTCATTCTGTAAATTCATAAACCAGAGATGCGGGTTTCTCTCCCAACCTACTTTGCAATAATACAAAGCGGTGATATCTCAACTTTTAAACCATGCCGCTATTCCTTCAACAAGGAATTAAATGGACCTATAAAGTTTCAAGTCTATCACTAAGATCGAATTGATGTTTCTGGAGTTAAGAATTAAATTAAACTAAAACTTCCCAAGAAACTTAAATGATCGGCTAGGACTAGAAAAATTAAATAAAGTCCTCACGCAAAAATTCATCATGAATGTACCAAACTTGACTCTGGCAATGCAATTTTTCATTAAAAGAGAAAGAGGCTACTGACCCCCACGCGCCGACTTCATGACGTCATATGCGCGGCGTGGTTCTAAAGCCAATGGGAGCTCTGCATTTCAACTGCAGTTAGCTCTCAGCCAATCAGAACCTCAAATAATTTAACTCCCGAAAAATGCGTATATGGCCACGCAATATCTTTAAAAAAAGGACACTGGTGCAAATCCTGATCTAGCCTCTATAATCTTCCTTCTAGAAAAATACTGTCCAATTTCCTACACCCCCATTCTAAGAAGAACCATAAAGCAGATGAGATCAAACTCCCTCGTGATCTCATCTTGAAAAAACGTAAATAAAAGAAGGAGAAGAAACATGGAGAAGGATTACCTGTAATCCCTCCTAAAATATAGTGAACAAAATGCAAGGAGAAAAAGACATGGGCCATTTGAAAGACAGAATCTCAGTACTTTCGTCACAACATGCAAGAAAAAACAGACAGACTGAATAAACATAGCCAACAGGTGGGACTAAACATTAATCTCAAGAAGACAGAAGTCCTAATACTCAATTTAAGGAATCCTGCACCCATACAAATAAGGGATCAAGAGCTAGAAAATACAAACACATTACATACTAAGGAAGCATAGTAACAGATGGCGGAACAAGCAAAGATATCAGTAGCCGAATGAATGAAGCCAGAATAGCCTTTGCCAATCTAAACAACATCTGGCAATTCTCCCAGTACAGTACAAACACTAAATTAAAAATATATTACAGTTGTGTAATTTCTGTACTTCTGTACAGTGCAGAATGCTGGAGCATAATAGAAAAGGAAATGTCCAAATTTTTCTCTTTCCACACAACCTGACTAAGGAACATTCTTTGAATTGTCTGGCCGAACACCATTACCAATCATGAAACTGCTAACTCAGAGCCACCAAGAAGACATGCGCACCATTATATCGGGTAGACGCTGGACTTGGGTTGTCCACATCCTCAGAAGAGACCCTGACACCATCACCAGAACTGCCATGCTATGGACTCCAGAAGGAAAGTGAAAGCAAGGCCGGCCAAAAGCTACCTTGTAAAGAACTATGGAGGCGGAGATGCTAAGCATGAACCAGAGCTGGGGAACCATACGAAGGATGGCTGTGGACTGAGCAAAGTGGAGGCAGTTTGTTGCTGCCCTACAAGACGCCACCAGGCGTGATGGTCACTGATTACTTTGTCAGTCAGCAGCTAAGAACCGAAGAAGAAGATGTGCTATCCAAGGATAGTATGGCGCTATCTCTACACCCCAGGGTAAAAGAGGAACGACTAAGCAAGTCTTATAGAGTGCCAGTGTTTTCTTCTCACCTCTTGTTTCACTGGCATTTGTATTGTCCTTGTCATCAACTCCACATTGGTTGTGTTACCATACCATTTCTATCCTTCTTTTCTATGAAAACACCCATTTATGAAAGTCAGAGGAACAAATCGTTCCTGATAATTAAGTGCCTGATTGTGAGGAAGATATAGCATCTGATAAAACAGTGTGCAAGGGTGATTTCACTTTCTGATTGTTTCTGATAATTTTAGTGCTTCAGTGAGAAAAATGGATTCTGATATTTGATTGTTAGAGAGATGTTTTTCTGCATTGTTCATATGTATTGGAAAGATATATTCCTGATATTTACATTTATGAGGTATGTATGAATTTCTGATATTTCAGAATTAAAGCGAGGTATTGAGTTGTGCTTTGATTATTAGGGGTATTTATATTTCAAGAAAAAACAGACTGAATAAGTATAGCCAGCAAGTGGGTCTGAACATCAATCTAAAGAAGACAGGTCATGACACTCAATGTGGGCAGTTCTGAGCCCTTAACAATAAGGAACTAGAAGCTGGATCAGACAGACACATTTGCATACCTAGGATGCATAGTAACACCAGACAGCGGAACAAGCAAAGACATCAAGAACAGAATGAATGAAGCGAGAACAGCCTTTGTTAGTTTAAACAATATCTGGAAGTCCTCTCAGTACAGCACAAACACCACATTAAGATTATATGAGAGCTGTGTACTTTCTGTGCTACTCTGTGGTGTGGAATGTTGGAGAGTAAGATAGAAGGAAATGTCAAAATTGTTCTCTTTCCACACAATCTGCCTAAGGAAATTTCTCTGAATCTTTTGGCTGAATACCATCACCAATCAAGAACTGCTTACTCGGAGCAACCAAGAGGACATGCACACCATCATAGCTGGCAGACGCTGGAGTTGGGTTGGCCACGTCCTCAGAAGAGACCCTGATGTCATCACAAAAACAGCTATGCTATGGACCCCTGAAGAAAAGTGAAAGTGAGGCTGATCAAAAACAACTTGGCAGAAAACTGTGGAAGCTGAGATGCAAAGAATGAACCAGAGCTGGGGCACTGCATGAAGGATGGCTGCCGACCGAGCAAAGTGGAAGCAGTTTGTTGCCGCTCTACAAGACGCCACCAGGTGTGATGGCCACTGACTGCTTTGACAGTCAGAGGCTAAGGATCAAAGAAGAAGATTAAGTTTAGGTAGTTTATAGTGTCAGTGAGAACTAATGAGGGAGATCAAAGTTTGACAGCTAAAATACTTTGGCCATAAAAAGGCATAACACCTTGCAGAAGACCATAACAGAAGGGAGAGTTGAAGGCAAATGTGCAAGGGGAAGACAGCGCTATGAGTGGGAAGATAACATCAAGAGATGGACAGGAAAGAGTCTATCAGACTGCACCACCAAAACAAGAGACAAGACTTTGGAGATCCATTACAGCCAACCTTCGTTGTGGAGATGGCAACTGATGATGAGTGTCAGTGATAAGGTTCTGGTAACTCAATGTTGTTGTTTTTATTGTGATTACTGTTGCATAATCAATGTTGATAATAAATGACATTATTTGAGATGTATAGCTAGTTATTCTGAATAGTATAAAGACTGGTGCCATTAGATGAACCAAGAAATACTGAGCTTTGTTTATTCTCATCTCAAATATTAGGCCACCTTTGAGAAGCTAGAAAATGAGATGAAGGAAGTGAACTCCAACTCTGAAGCCCTGAAACGAAATTTTCTGGAGCTAACAGAGCTAAAACACATTCTCAGGAAAACACAGACATTTTTTGACGAGGTAAAATTGGAGTGGCTTACTTTTGTTTTTAATTTAAAGGAAGGAATTTGTAACACATAAGATAATTTCAGTGGGAACCAAGACTTCTGTCATATCTTCAACCTTTCTTCTAAGATTACTTACATAGAACATTGTTACTGTAGTTGTTGTATTAACTCTTAACGGATGGGAGATCAGCATTCGGGGCCAGTTCGCCTCGTTGCTTGTGATGCGAGGCCAGTTTTAGGGGCTGGTATATTTGAACTAACATTTTTTTGTTTTTTTTTGTCCCATTTTAATATTTTATCCATCCTCATTCAGTTCTGCTTACAACTATCTAGAACATCACCAAATTTTTTTTTTACCCTCGGAAAGAATTGACCCTTAAACTTTAACACTATATGAAAACTCGAAGCAACAGAAAATTCCTTGCATCAAACGTGGGAAAATCACCCTGCGTTCTTTATGAGTTAACACTTTATGAAAACTCGGAGCGACAAAATTTCTTGCGTCGTAAATGGGAAAACCACTGCATCCTGTAAGAGTTAAGAAAGGGAGAGTAAATGTTGCCAGATCATGTCCTTGAAGACAAAGGTATGTCATGTTAACCTTCATTCCCATCATTGAGGGTTGACCAGGTACAAGATTAGTAGTCAGTCATTCTTGATTTTTGCTTATTTATCTTCTATTTTAGGTCACATTTTACTGTTAAAGAACTGGCAATCTGGAAGTAATTACTTAAAAAAATTGTAAGAAATCAGTCATATGAGTCCATTGACATATCTCTTTAAGCATTCAGCTTTAATGTTACTAGCTATTACAAGTATTTATAACCACTTTCTGTTTATCAGCATAGCATATATTAGTACATATTATATCATCTCCCTTTGTTGCTCCCTGCTGGGTATAGAGCCACCATTGCAACTGGCTCCCTTATGGGGAAGCTTGTGTCAAAGCACTTGCTGCTGTAGTCATGGCTTCTGTAGCAGTCTGTTTTACATGATGAGTTTGCTTTTATAGCATGTACATATTTATATGGGGTGGTGTAGAGAACATTATAGATTTCATTACCTGCTTACCAGAGTACATATTTTTGTGTGTGTACACATGATGTAACGAGTACATATTTATGTGGGGTGGAATGAAGAAGATAGTAGACACCATTATCTGGTTATCAACAGGACATTTGTCTACGAGTGATACATCTTCTTTTCCTTTTTTGCTCGTTATGGAGCATGGGAGCACCACTGCAGCTAGTCCCCCCCCCCTTCCAGGAAGCCTGCTTGAAAGCATTTATGTTGCTCTTACAGTGGATTCTGTAGCAGTTTGTTTTACGTGATGAGGCTGCCTGCCTCATGCACAGCCTTATATTAGTAGCCTCTTACGGCATGCCGGAGGGAGTATTAGTTCTATTCTTTCTCTGATTCCTCAGAGACCTCCCCAGAAACTGCACTCGGCATGAATGATATGGTAGGAGGTAGGTAAAGGATCCCGTTACACGCCCATTGAGGTAAATTGGGAATATGGTGTTAGGCCCATATTTTCTTGACCATCGGCACACTAGGGGTGATGTGGTCAGCATCACACCGGAATGATGTGGTATTCGCGTATATTTATCTGGGACTGTATGAGGAAGATATTGGACTTTGTTATCTGCTTACGAACACTGCATATTTTTTTGTACACTTATAACAGCATACACACAGCATACAATGTTTTACATGCTTTTAAAAACACCAGTTTTTTTTTTCTTCCATACACGACTTTAAACTTTCAGTTAGATTTTCAGGAATGATGTCTGTTTTATTAGTTATTGATATTTGCCAAATTTGTTTTTCTTTTCTCAATATCACGGCACCGTCTGTATCCCATCTGGTGATGTGTGAACATCCTATTTATTGGTGGGTTGGAGTGCATTCTTGTTTTCAGTTATGTGTAGTTTCTTTGTGATTCCGCTTTTAGCTGTTACTTTGCGTTTGCCTTTAATTTTATGTTTTCGTTGCTTGACCTTTCACATACAGCGTATGTTGTTGCATGTTACGGGTGTGCTTAGATATTACCATTTAATTTTTTTTTATGCAGCAAAAAAAAAAAAAAAGTTGATCAGATCAGCAAATAGTGAGTGAGCTTTTGACAGATACGTTTACAGAGTATGAGCTACTCTTCTTCAGTACTGATTGTGCTAGAAGTTGGTATGGTCAGGAGATGCTAAACATGCACAAAGGATATGATCAAGAGCGTAGGGAATATCCTAGAAATTGAAAGAATAAACATATATTTCATTTTCAATAGTTTACTGTAAACAGGTGGAACTAGTTCTGTCCGTCACAGCTACCACAATGAGCATCATCTGTTTGTTCATACTTTTAAAACTTTGTGTCTGTGCTGTACAGAGTGGGCCAGAAGTTTTTGAGTAAGCATATGCTACACATTGCATCACTTCATTTCTTTCCATAGGTTTGTGTTAAGGATAGATTTATGCTGCCAAGGTGATAGAGGTTGAAAATTTGAAAGACATAAATTTAAAAAACTGGGGAACTGCAGTAGGCGGATAATAAACTGGAGGGTATCAAAAAAAAGTTAATTAATCTACACAAGGGAAAAGGACAAAAAAATGTTGGCATTTTTGCCTTAAAACATGCATCAAGTACAAGCGGATGAGCAGAAAAGAGAAAGTGAGAACTAAGGTGAATAAATAAAAATTAATGCAAGTTATACAGCCTGAAAATTGAAATATCTGATGTTGCTGTCAGTTATGGACAAATGACCTCTTGAAAGGAACTAGGTCATTTCATTTTTTTCATGTTTATGTATTTAAATTAGTCCTCACTTTCCTTCTCTTGTTTTTGTTCATTTGTCCCTGAAGATAGGCCTTGTGGCCATTATATAGAAATTTTCTTTGTCCTAGCAAAAACATGGATTAGTAATTCTGTCACAAGACTTAACATAGATGTACTGATTTATTCATGAGATAAGGGTAAATAATAAAAAAAGTATTATGTCACTTTTATAGATGCACAGTTGAAGACACCAACATAAATGCATTGGCATTTATATTGTGCTGTCTTTTATCAGTATTCCAGTGTCAGTTATACTACATTTTACATACTCAGTAAAAATGGCCAAATGTAATGATCAGATCATGGAGTTGAGGCATGACGTGTTCACAACAAGTCATAGCTGTAGAAGTAGGTGCTAGAGGTCTAGTGGCAGCCTCAGTTTATGGTCTACTAAAACAGTTAGGCCTTAATGGACAGTCAAGAATGATCTACTGAAACAGTTAGGCCTCAACGGACAGTCAAGAATGATCTACTGAAACAGTTAGGCCTCAATGGACAGTCAAGAATGATCTACTGAAACAGTTAGGCCTCAATGGACAGTCAAGAATGATCTACTGAAACAGTTAGGCCTCAATGGACAGTCAAGAATGATCTACTGAAACAGTTAAGCCTCAATGGACAGTCAAGAATGATCTACTGAAACAGTTAGGTCTTAACTCTTTGATTCCATGATTATTTTCCACCCTGTGCCATAATTATTTTTTGAAGAATTCTAAACGGTGAAATGTACTGACTTTTAGTGTAAAGTTTATGTTAATCTTTTTCTGTGAACATGTACTTATTATATACCAAACTGTAGGAAAATGGATAGAGAATTGTAATATATAATGTCTTTGGTAGTATGAACACAAGTGTGTTCATTATACTTAAAACATTTTGCATGTAAAAATTGAAAAACACTAAAAAGTTAACTGTAGAATTCGATCTTACCAAAGACAAATTACTGTTGTAGACAATAAAACTTTCTTTTTAGTCTTCAAACGTCAAGTTAATCCATATACAAAGTAAAAAAAAACAAGCTTATGGCCACAATTAGTACATTTAGTGTTATTCACACCAGTTTTTCTGTGGTCCTTTGTAAGAAAAAAATAAATTATGCAATCGTGCATTATGTAATTTTCAAACAAATAAAGAAGAATAACGTCATATTAAAACTTGTTTACTCTAGTGTAATGTTTTAATAGTATCCCTAGCTTCATCTTCTACCAAGAACTAGTGATTATATGTTACGGTAGGTCTAGTTTTGTTGCTTTTTGATCGGCCAGAATATGACAACGCCCACTCATCAACTAAATCTAGTGTGTCTAGCTTTTCTGCACAGATTCCGTATTTTGACAACAAACTGTGACTACCAAACAATCATCATCAATGTCAGCAATGTTTCAAAGTAGTTTTACACAATTATTTGCTTAGGAGACTTAGAAAATGTAAATATAAAGCGTGACATATTTCTCTAGCAATAACAACGAAAAATGCAAACTCACGAATCTTCACAAAAATTGTGATTAATAACATCAAAACACGCACATGTGCTTATTAACTACAGTCAAATTAGTTGTTTAAATAGTAGCGGAAGTCATTCTACGAGTTTTAATATATGAACTGCATTAAACGGATGATTTTTGGGTTTATTCGTGATAAACTAAAAACCATGCTCTGAGCGTTGCTCTGGCACGGCGCGTTGAATTTTGCAACGCTCAGAGCGTTGGTTTGGTCTGGAGTCAAAGGGTTAATGGACAGTCAAGAATGATCTACTGAAACAGTTAGGCGTTAATGGACAGTCAAGAATGATCTACTGAAACAGTTAGGCCTCAATGGACAGTCAAGAAGGATCTACTGAAACAGTTAGGCCTCAATGGACAGTCAAGAAGGATCTACTGAAACAGTTAGGCCTCAATGGACAGTCAAGAATGATCTACTGAAACAGTTAGGCGTTAATGGACAGTCAAGAATGATCTACTGAAACAGTTAGGCCTCAATGGACAGTCAAGAAGGATCTACTGAAACAGTTAGGCCTTAATGGACAGTCAAGAATGATCTACTGAAACAGTTAGGCGTTAATGGACAGTCAAGAATGATCTACTGAAACAGTTAGGCCTCAATGGACAGTCAAGAATGATCTACTGAAACAGTTAGGCCTCAATGGACAGTCAAGAATGATCTACTGAAACAGTTAGGCCTCAATGGACAGTCAAGAATGATCTACTGAAACAGTTAGGCCTCAATGGACAGTCAAGAATGATCAACTGAAACAGTTAGGCCTTAATGGACAGTCAAGAATGATCTACTGAAACAGTTAGGCCTTAATGGACAGTCAAGAATGATCTACTGAAACAGTTAGGCCTTAATGGACAGTCAAGAATGATCTACTGAAACAGTTAGGCCTCAATGGACAGTCAAGAATGATCTACTGAAACAGTTAGGCCTTAATGGACAGTCAAGAATGATCTACTGAAACAGTTAGGCCTTAATGGACAGTCAAGAATGATCTACTGAAACAGTTAGGCCTTAATGGACAGTCAAGAAGGATCTACTGAAACAGTTAGGCCTCAATGGACAGTCAAGAATGATCTACTGAAACAGTTAGGCCTCAATGGACAGTCAAGAATGATCTACTGAAACAGTTATGCCTTAATGGACAGTCAAGAATGATCTATGAAAACAGTTAGGCCTCAATGGACAGTCAAGAATGATCTACTGAAACAGTTAGGCCTTAATGGACAGTCAAGAATGATCTACTGAAACAGTTAGGCCTTAATGGACAGTCAAGAATGATCTACTGAAACAGTTAGGCCTTAATGGACAGTCAAGAATGATCTACTGAAACAGTTAGGCCTCAATGGACAGTCAAGAATGATCTACTGAAACAGTTAGGCCTTAATGGACAGTCAAGAATGATCTACTGAAACAGTTAGGCCTTAATGGACAGTCAAGAATGATCTACTGAAACAGTTAGGCCTTAATGGACAGTCAAGAAGGATCTACTGAAACAGTTAGGCCTTATATGGACAGTCAAGAATGATCTACTGAAACAGTTAGGCCTTAATGGACAGTCAAGAAGGATCTACTGAAACAGTTAGGCCTTAATGGACAGTCAAGAATGATCTACTGAAACAGTTAGGCCTTAATGGACAGTCAAGAATGATCTACTGAAACAGTTAGGCCTTAATGGACAGTCAAGAATGATCTACTGAAACAGTTAGGCCTCAATCGACAGTCAAGAATGAATTCTACTAAAACAGTTAGGCCTTAATGGACAGTCAAGAATGATCTACTGAAACAGTTAGGCCTTAATGGACAGTCAAGAATGATCTACTGAAACAGTTAGGCCTTAATGGACAGTCAAGAATGATCTACTGAAACAGTTAGGCCTCAATGGACAGTCAAGAATGATCTACTGAAACAGTTAGGCCTTAATGGACAGTCAAGAATGATCTACTGAAACAGTTAGGCCTTAATGGACAGTCAAGAATGATCTACTGAAACAGTTAGGCCTTAATGGACAGTCAAGAAGGATCTACTGAAACAGTTAGGCCTTAATGGACAGTCAAGAATGATCTACTGAAACAGTTAGGCCTCAATGGACAGTCAAGAATGATCTACTGAAACAGTTAGGCCTTAATGGACAGTCAAGAATGATCTACTGAAACAGTTAGGCCTCAATGGACAGTCAAGAATGATCTACTGAAACAGTTAGGCCTTAATGGACAGTCAAGAATGATCTACTGAAACAGTTAGGCCTTAGTGGACAGTCAAGAATGATCTACTGAAACAGTTAGACCTGAGTGGACAGTCAAGAGTGATCTACTAAAACAGGCCAGAGTGGACAGTCAAAAATGATCTACTGAAACAGAACTGAGTGGACAGTCAAGAGTGATCTACTAAAACAGGCCGGAGTGGACAGTCAAGAATGATCTACTGAAACAGTTATGCCTTAATGGACAGTCAAGAATGATCTACTGAAACAATTAAGCCTTAACACTCTTTGGACCGGAATTTTTTAAAAATCGTTCCAGACGGAATGATGACCTTTGAAGTAAAAAAAGCACATTTATTTTTTAATTTTGACTTCAAATCAGTGTTTTATATTAAGAATACATGTTAATAATTATATCCGTGCTAAAAAATATACAGCTTTCACCTATTTTGACTTTGAAATTACACTTGGAAAAACGTAAACACCGCATTTGTCCGTCCGCCATTTTGGATATTATATGAACAACTCGTCAACACATCGTAAGCGAAATGCAGTCTGATAGTGACTACATTGCATCTAGTGATGTACATTCTTGTTCTGATGATTATTCAGAGGACTTGGAAACATCTGATGAGTCGGATGGTGAAAATATGGCTCAAAACAACTCAAATTACCAGCCGTACAATCAAAGGTAATGTTACTTTGTTACTGAAATTATAACAGCTGATTTTGAATAGCGGTAAAACAGTCATTTTAGTGGGCTGTTGTAATCAGTATAGCTGCTTTCTGTTTGTTTTTGAAAAAAGAAACAATTATTTCACCATTCAAACAGTTAACAAAGAACTTATGGTACCAGGAAATAAATATAAAGGAGGTCGAACGTAACTTGTGAATCAGCTGATTTTTCTGACCTCATTTGCCCTGTGTCTCTGATTTAAGCTGTATTCAATTGCTACAGGACCCAAAAACGATAGATGCCCCCAGGATTCACCGAAAGGGGGGGAGGATGATGAATCCACAGGCGCCTCAATGGAATCGACCAGACCCGTTACATGGACTTCGAGCTCTGAACAACGGCTGGAATTTCCATGTGTCTGTGGTATGGAATTCTCTACTCAGAGAGGAATGAAAATCCACAGAACGAAAAATGGGGTGTGGGAGGTCATCAGGGGGAGATCAACAGCGCTCTGTCTCGACGGATAAGACGTTAGAAGAACGCAGCCAGGAGTCAATCCACAGTGCTGAGTACATTCAAGTTGATCTGCCAGATGATGATCTCACACACTTCTTGGACGGGAAAAGAGATGCAATAAAGTTTCCACCTGCCAGTGCAAAAGGGCTTTGGGAACAGCTGGACGAAGCCTTGGCAAAAGAGTTGGATAACAACCTGAAGCAGCTAACTTTGGAGAAGAAGCTGGAAATCTTCGGCGACATAGTATATCTGCACTGTCGCAAAGAGTTCGGTGTGAGGGAGGCAAGGGAAAGTAACCCACCACGGAAAAGTAGAAGACAAATTAAAATAGATGAAATCAGGAAACAGAAGAAGCATGCCCGAAAACTGTTCAAGAACGCAGTTGCCACAGAGAAGGAAGGGTTACGGCAAGTTTGGGAGCACCTGAAAGGCCAACATAATGCCCTTTGTAGAGCAGAAAGGTTGTGCAGGAAGAGAAGGAAGACTCGAAGGGATAGGGAAAGATTCTTTAGGGAGCCCTTCAAGTTTGCCAAAGAACTGTTTGAGCAGCCACGGTCGGGTACGCTAAACATCAGGAAAGAAGACCTGGAAGAACACCTTAGAAGGACATATTCAGATGGTCGCAAAGATGAGCCGCTCAGCAGCATGGTAGGCCTTAAATGGCCGGGGAAGCCAGGAGCTGAATTTAACACTAAGCCCCCAACAGTGCAAGAGGTAGAAAGCATTGTCCAGAAAGCTCGGTGCAAGTCAGCTCCAGGTCCTAATGGTGTTCCATATGTGGTGTATAAAAGATGCCCTGAGGTTCTCAAACGACTGCTCCGTTTACTGAAGAATGCGTGGAAAACCCAACTCGTAAGCAAGGAATGGAGAAAGGCAAACGGAGTCTACATCCCGAAGGAACAAAATTCCACAGACATCAGTCAGTTCAGGCCAATCTCACTACTCAATGTGGAAGGGAAGATATTCTTCTCAGTAATGGCGAAAAGACTCACTACATACCTCCTGGCAAATGGGTACATTGACACTACCATTCAGAAAGGAGGTATCCCAGGTACACCAGGATGTCTAGAGCATGCCGCAATGATCTGGGAAGCAATCCAAAAGGCAAAGTCTGACAGAACAAACCTCCATGTAATCTGGTTGGATCTAGCGAATGCTTATGGATCCGTTCCACACCAGATGTTGTGGCATGCCCTAGAAATGTATCATGTTCCACAAGAGATTGCAGCAATGCTGAAGCTGTATTTCGCAGGGTTTTCTGTCAGATTTTCAACCAGAGAGTACACAACGAAGTGGATTGGCCTTGAAGTTGGAATTGCGATGGGATGTACCATCTCTCCGATACTATTCGTCATGGCTATGCAGGTAATCCTCAATGCGGCTGAAGGAATGGCTATAGGCCCAAAGCTCGGTGGAATGTGTCACATGCCACCGCTCAAAGCATTCATGGATGACACAACAATTCTGACATCAGATGAACATCAGGCCCGGAGGATGTTAGCACGCCTGGATGAACTAGTCAGCTGGTGCAGAATGAGCTTCAAACCCAAGAAGTCGAGAAGCCTATCAGTCAGGAAAGGGAAGATAGCAGAGGTCATATTCACGGTTTCTAGCCAAAGAATCCCTACTGTCATTGAGGAACCTGTTAAAAGTCTTGGCAGGGTGTACGATGCCTCTTTAAAAGACTCGAAGGCAGTGCAACAGACAATAGAAATGGCAGACAGAGGACTACAGATCATAGACCAAAGCAGACTCCTGGGAAAGTTCAAACTGTGGTGCCTCCAGTTCATGTTGATACCGAAGTTGCTGTGGCCACTGCTTATATATGAAATAAGCACAAGTACAGTGGAAGCTATAGAGCAGAAGGTCAACAAGTTCATGAGAAAATGGCTAGGGGTACCACCAGGTCTGTCAGATGTAGCACTGTACTGCAAAAAGTCAAAACTTCTGCTTCCCTTCAAGTCAGTTGTTGAAGAATACAAAGTTGGAAAAGCAAGGCTTGCAATGATGCTACGCGAGTCAGCTGATGACGTGGTTAAGTCCATTCAGCCCACACTGAAAACGGGAAGGAAGTGGAGAGTGGAAGAAGCTGTTGATGCTGCTGAAGAGTCACTCAAACTGAGAGAGGTAATCGGATACACACAAACGAATAGACGGGGATTTGGGCATGGTGACATCCGCTGGTGGTCCAAGGCATCAAGCAGGGAGCGCAGAGACATGGTAGTTCAGGAGATACGAGGAGCTGAGAATGATAAGAGGTTGCAAAAAGCAGTGCAGCAGGTCCAACAAGGCCAATGGACCACATGGGAAGGAGCTCTGCAGAGGTCCTTGACATGGAATGATATATGGCATATGGCACCTCTTAGGCTCAGCTTCGTGGTTAGATCAATGTATGACCTGCTGCCGTCGGCCACCAACCTTGTGAAATGGGGAAAGTCGGATGATGAGCAGTGCCCCCTGTGCCAGGGGAGGCAGACACTTGAACACGTGCTCTCAGCGTGTAAGGTGGCATTAGGGCAAGGGCGATACACTTGGCGCCATAACAAAGTGCTAAATGAGCTTGCTGCGACAATAGATCAGGCAAGAATGAAAGCGAATAGCAAAGTCCTGCCAGACACCGCAAACACATACTTTCTGAGGGCAGGAAAGTCAGCACACCCCAAACCGAGTAAACCTGGTAGCAGTTTACCATCTCTTCTTGACTGTGCAAACGACTGGGAGATGGCGGTAGACCTACCTGGACGGGGGGCATATCCAGAGTGTATCAGAAAATCGCGGAAACGGCCGGATATAGTGCTTCATTCTGCAGCAACGCTTCAGGTCATACTGATTGAACTGACCGTGCCATTTGAATCCAGATTAGACGAGCAACATTCATTCAAAGCGGCCAAGTATAGCGATCTGGCCGCGGATCTGAGACACGATGGATTCAGTGCAAGGGTCATGGCGGTTGAAGTGGGCGCAAGAGGGCTTGTGGCTGCATCAGTGTATGATTTATTGAAACTGTTGGGGCTGAAGGGACAGTCTAGAACAAGGGCACTGAAGAGGCTTAGTGAAACTGCCGAAAAGGCATCAGGCTGGCTGTGGAACAACCGCAATGGGCGATGGACATCGTAACAATAAACGCTGCGGTACAGAAAACACCAAAATTTTTCTAAGTCCACAACGCTGAGTTTTTTTGGGTGTACGAGTGAAAGAGATGCGACTCTGGGGCAACAGGCGATGTATACTATAGGGAGAGTGTCAGGTAAATTTCAGTGGTTTGCGGCGCGCAGCTCGTTGGCTGCGCGCTAATGTCTCAGTGTGTGTCCTTAGTTGTGAAGGGCGACGGAACGAACGGAATAATTTGTCTTCTCTTTGTTACTTTCACAATTGCCTCCGCGGCTGGCGTTGTGGATTTAAAAGTTGCTACCATAAGTGAAATGGGTTCATTTTCGATACAAGACAACAGGAAGCTGAGATGCTTGGGAGTCATGACCCAAGTTGGCCCGCCCCCCTTAGAGTGTAAAGGAGTAATTGGGCCGAAACACTTGTCGGATGGGGGGACTTCTTCTGATGATCAGATTGCTTCCTGTTGTATCGCTCTGTAAAGATTTTCCTATCATCCTGTGTACACTGAACTGTAATGTTGAATTTTATTGTTGATCTGTAAAAATTAATTTTAAATTGTTCTTCTTGCAGATGTTTTGGTTATGATGGACTTGATGAAGGTCCACCTTCCAAGCCTCCACCCGTTTTGCCTGAGAGGGTTCCAGGTCTGCAGCTGGAGAAAATATGAAGCAGTTTTTGAGTCCCATTGACTTCTTCAAACTGCATTTCACTGCTGACATTGTTGGTTACCTGTGCCAGTTTTTTTTTTTTTTTTTTTACCTTTTATACTTTAGTTATAAATCTTATGAAATCTTTGGTGAGACAAGGATATATGGTTTATTTTGATAATGTTTATACATCCATTCAGTTACTGAAGGACTTGTGGAAGTTAGGGATTAGAGCTTGTGGCACATTTCTTAGAAACAGAAAGGGGTTTCCAGCTGCACTTTCAAATATAAAGGAATTTGAAAAAAATAGTATCAGAGGTGCAATGAGGTGGGTTAGAGATGAAGAATTACTAGCACTGCAGTGGAGAGATAACAAAACTATAACACTGGTTTCAAGCATTCACAATGCAAATGGCCATAGGTTCGCTAAGCATAGAACTAAGGTTAATGAGAATTTTTGAGAACTTAATGTTAGACAGCCAAATCTTGTAAGGGATTACAATATATACATGAAAGGAGTGGACAAGAGTGACCAGCTGATTAACAAGTACAATGTTTTGAGAAAGACCAATAAATATTGGAAAACTCTTTTTTTCACTTTCTGGATATTGCTAGGGTAAATGCTTACATTTCATTTCAAGACTGGCAGAAAAAACACCCAGATGTAGAAGAACTGAAAAGACTAGCTAGATATGGTCAGCTAGATTTTACAGAAGAACTAATCAGGGAATTGGGGAACATAGGTTTGTATGATGATGTACCACTCGCTTCAAAGCCACCAGTTTTTTCTCGGCACGCCATGGACCCCGAGTTTACAAAGACAAAAAGAAATTGTAAGCTTTGCTATCAGACTGTAAAGATTGAAAGAAAAACAAAAGTTAAATGTAAAGTTTGTGATACTTTTTTATGTTTTCATGCAGGTAGGAATTGTCTGTCAGAATACCACAAGCCTTAGTAGGAAATATATAAAGATGTGTTGAGTCTTTATTATGTCACCCTCATAACTGATTTTACTTATGTGTTAGTGATCATACAGTGTTACACTAGAAATATGTCTACTGAAGTCATATTTCATTAATTTAGCTAAGATGTTGCAGCTACTTATAATAACTGTAATGTATTCAGTGGAAGATTTTTTTTTTAATATTTAAAAAAAAACGCCTAGTTATGTAACATTTCAAAAATTTGCATAATTTTATTATTTAATGTTGAATTGTTTTGGAAATGTAACATATGATGCAGAAATGGTCAGACTACAATAAAATATGACTGTTGTTAATTGTTCTGATAATACTTTTTTTTTTCTTCTTTGTGAAATATCATGTTTATAATTTTTGTGTATTTTTCCTGTTGACTTTCCTTCAATTTTTTAAAACTCACATCAATATAAATTCAAAATATATTAATTTTACATCTAAATATGGTAGTCTGTTCAATTACAAACAATTTGATGCATAACACTCTTGGATAGACTTCAAATTAAAATGTATCAAGGAACATTAGAAGTCAGATATGTCAGAGTATGAGAAAATGATACAAAATATCAGTTCTGAAAAGAGTTAAATGAGACAAAAAACCTTATGTATGGAGCCATTAGTTACAATTAACTTCATATTACTCGATGAAGTTAAGTTTTTCCTTGATTTTTAGAGTTAGTCAAAGATTTCTTGCCCACGTTGTATACAGAAACAAGTCATGGCCCAAAACAAGTTAGTGCTGATGGAGAAATCTGAGCAAGGATGGCCAGCGTGATTAAATATAAACTGAACATCTGATGTCTCAATCCAATATTTGACTGATATAAAGTAAATTTTTATTTGGATAAACCATTTCATTTTATACATTTTTAATTGCTTCACTATACCTTTACAGTTAAAAAAAATTAATACGTTATGTCATACCAAAAGATTTCATTAAAACTATTTTCATTCCATTATACCATCACGCTCCTTAGATGTGCCTTATAAATTACATTGTACCATTAAAATCCTTAAAAAACACTTGCATAGTTATTTGCACAATCATAGTTTTTCTGTTGCATGTGATGTATTATACTGTTATATTTTGTAGTCATGTATATAGTCAGGAGTATTGTTTAAACTTCTTTGTCCTAAGGTGTGCTGTTATGCCTTAACACTTGTGTATTTTAATTACTTTTGATTCCCCACCCCCGTTTTTTGTTTGTCGAGAGTTGTTGTTACTGATCCAGTGACGTTTGGGCTCTCACCCTTTGGCCCAATGCCATGTAGTGATACTAGCGTGTGTTTGCAAGTTCTTTCGCTCCATATAAAGTGCTCCACTTATCTGGTCTTGGAGGAAAGAGCATTTTCCTAAGATCATCGAGTGCTGGGCACTCAAAGATGTGGTGGTCAGCAGTTTAATAGGGGTAACTACATAGCTGGCACGGTTCTTCCTGAAGACCGGAACCCATTGTAATGGCGCAGACACTCAGGGCATGACAATTGTTTTGCCTTTAGTTGCGGAAGTAACTTTTAGTTATATACCTAGAGCCTAGGATAACTTGGCATTAACCAGCAGGAAGTTTGGTGTGGGAAATGAGCACTGTGAATCCTACCTTGCATTGGCTACGTATCAGGAAGATGCAGAGATGCCCCCTTTTATCTCCCCAAGAGCTGGCACAGTACACTTCTGGCTTCTATCAGTTGCCACTACAGCTTGCTGTTCTTGTGATCTGTTTACTGCAACACAGTGCACTGATAGTTTTGTCATGACACAAGACTGGTATAGTCAAATCTAGCATGCATATTGCACATTATAGTTGACCTAATCATTAAATGCTTCCTTGAGGGTGTCTACAAAGTTGTGCCTCATAGAGAAGATAGTCAGTTAGTTAAATCAAGCCTATGCATATTGCATGTCATAATTTATCTAATTAGTAAATGCCTCCTCGAGGGTATCCACAAAGTTGTGCCTCATAGAGAAGATAGTTAACTCTTTCTATCCAGGGCAGTTGTTCTGTTCTAGCCAGACACCATGGGTGCAAAATTTTCCCACATTATGTTTTAAAACAGTCAGTAAACATAAATATATTAATGAGAAAATCTCTCTCTCTCTGTATGTCTCTGTCTGTCTGTCTCTCTCTCTCCTCTCTCTCTGTATATATATATATGTGTGTGTACATGTGGATAGATGGGTGTATTTTCTGGCTGGCTGTGGATATATATTATAAACTGCAAATTTGCTGAAGATTATTTTGAAGTTTTGTGAGTCTTATGTTCAGCTGATAATTTGTTTCATATCATGCAAAGTCCAGGCACAAGGAAATCTGAATACAACCATGTGGGGTGTACAAGGCGGCTATTTCTAGAATAATGTACCATATCATTATTTGCTGTGGGAGACTGAGCACCTATAGGTTTTCCCAGAGTGCATTGACATCAGTTCTGATCAATAATAACAATAACCATTTCGATGCACGCTATGCGGCTCATGTGGTAGAAAGAGTTAATTTAGTTTTTGTTTCATGCAGTAAAAATGTCTAGTGTTATTCGTTTTACTTATTTTTAATTTGGATGATGCTGTCCCAGTTTTTCAGATCAGATCCAATCAAGTGCCGTCGTCACTTTAAAGATCCACTATTATAAACATCCGGAGCTGCGGTAGCATAGTGGTTAGTGCACTGGCTTCCTAGCTCAGTGGTCTATGGTTCGATCCCCAGATGAGGTGGGATTTTTTTAGGCCGCAAACGGCTCCTTGGTCGACCCAGCCCCAACTGGGTACCAGAGCAACTCTGGGAAAGTTAAGGTGGCCGGCGTGATGTTGACCACGTCACCCCTAGTGTGCCGATGGTCAAGAAAATATGGGCCTAACACCATATTCCCAATATGCCTCAATGGGCGTGTAACAGGATCCTTATTATAAACATCCAGCATTTCCTGTTTCTGACTGGCTATTAACTTTTTATATTCCTGTGTATAGATGAGTTATCATCCTGCTTGTTTTCCTTATCTCATAGTTTTCAATGGTGTTGTGTCTAGAAGTGTCTAGAACTTATTATTTGCCTAATTTTGATATCTTTAATTCCTTTCTTTTTTCCTAGTTTTTCTAGGATTCATTATTTGTTTTTCTTCTGTTCTATGAGACCCATTCTTCTTTGTGTCCACATTTCAGGAGCCTCATTTTAACTTCCAACTGCTTTTTTTTTTTTTAATTTGATTGGCCGTGTTTCTGCACCATATAGAAATGAAGAGTACTTATAACACTTGATGATACTGAGAACAATTAATGATCGCCTGTTGGAGAATGACACTGCAATAGATAAGTCATTTATTAAAGAATGACATTGCAATAGATGAATCATCAAGGTTAAGACAATTGGAATTTGGCATCAAACGTAAGGCTAGCAGAGATGGACGTATGAGAGGATGCATCTGTTGTGTATATATCCAGCAAGCTAGAGGAACAGTTAGCATTCACACTCTTTGAGATTAACTGAGGGAGACTGAACACTTGTGGGTTTGCCCAGAGTGCAATGATGTTCATCAATAAGAATAACAACAAAACCCTGCTATTTTTTATGTGTAGATGTTTGAAATACAGTAGCGAGTTTGTTCTGTGCAACTAGCTGGTTTGTAATATCTTAGATATGTCCTCATATATGTTTGAGCACTGATTTTCAGGGACATTTTTTGTGGTTAAATTTTTTTGTTTGCAAATCCCTTTTGATGTCAAAACCAGAGAAGTGCCATTAAGAACAAGAGATGTCAAGGAGATGCTGATGATGGATTGGATACAAATTTAAAAAAAAAAAAAAAAAACTTGTTGATAGCATTACAGGGCAGTCCTTTTTCTGGAATCCCCAGGGTTAGAGCAGTAGACATTGACCGAAAAGCACGTGGAGAAGAGATCTGGAGACAGAAGTGAAAATGATGAGGAAGACATGGAAAAACCTTGAGTTGATGGCACGTGACAGGACTTGGTAGACCTATGGCATCATGGGCAGCTGATGGATATTGATTTGATGGAAATATGTGTTATCAAAATATCTTCTTCTTCTTTGATCTTTAGCCGCTGACCGTCAAAGCAGTCAGTGGCCATCACGCCTAGTGGCGTCTTGTAAGGCAACAACAAATTGATTCCACTTTGCTCGGTCGGCGGCCATCCTTCGTACAGTGCCCCAACTCTGGTTCATTCTTTGCTTCTCAGCCTCCACAGTCCTCCGCCAGGTTGTTTTTGGTCGGCCTCTCTTTCGTTTTCCTTCAGGTGTCCAAAGCATAGCTCTTCTTGTGATGGCATCGGGGTCTCTTCTAAGGACATGGCCAACCCAGCTCCAGCGTCTGCCAGCTATGATGGTGTGCATGTCCTCTTGCTTGCTCCGAGTAAGCAGATCTTGGTTGGTGATGGTATTCGGCCAAAAGATTCGGTGAATTTTTCTTAGGCATGTTGTGTGAAAAGAGGACAATTTCGACATTTCCTTCTCTGTAACTCTCCAGCATTCCGCACCATAGAGAAGCACAGAAATATGTGTTATCAAAATATGATTTGAGGAAATTGACTGAAGAAAGAATATTACCTTCAAGAAGCTGAAGAAGCCAGTAATGTAAAGTTGCTCATACTATCTCAAAGAATCCTTGAAGGCAAAATTGATTTGATCATTAAAAGAAGTTTCTGTTAGGGTTGTGTTACCTGGCTTCTAACATCTCCAGTGGTTTTACATTTTGGTCATATCTGTGAGATTTAATTGTTTTACAAGACTGAAGTCAAAATTGTTTTAACGACGTGAGGCATGCCAGAGACCTGGTTGACAGATCTTGAGAAAATGGCAGGACATAAGTGTGATTCTTATGATAGGAAATCTTTAAAAAGAGCGATACAGCAGAAAGCAATCTGATCATCAGGAGAGGTCCACCTGTCGATCAAGTGTTTCGGCCCTTTACTCTCCTTTACACTCTAAGGGGGGCGGGCCCACCTGGGTCATGACGCCCAAGTGTGAGCTTCCTGTTGTCATGAGTAGAAAATTGAACCCACTTCACCTTGGTTGCAGCTTTAAAATCCACACTTTTCCCCCAGCTGGGGGCAATTGTGAACGTAACCCCTATGTTGAAGACAAATTATTGCCCCGAGTTCCATAGCCCATTGCGATTGGTCCACAGCAAACCACCACCAGGGACTGATATTCACGCACCTGCGAGGAACTGTCGAGGCGTGACAACACTGCAAGCTAGCAGTTGAAATCTACCTACACCCGACACCTCATATATTACACTGAGGGTTACCTGTAAGCCACTGTTTATTTGCTAAAACAACGCTAAACTTAATGTCATAACTGGCTTGTTCTGGCCCTGAATACTTCCTTGGAGTCTCTTGTGAGGCAGTGACAGAATAGGACTATTGCATCCTGAGGCTTGCCGTAATATGAGGCTGTGCCCTAGAGCTGGTACACCCTCACCATGTACAACAGTTTCCCATGAAATGACCATTGCAAGAACATGTGACTACTTCAAGTAGGCCCCCTGCAAGGGGACCAGCTACAGTGGTTGCCCCATGCTCCATGAGGAGTACAAAGGAAAATGATGATGATGATGGACTGTTCTGGAATCTGCCTTGACTCTGTCCTGACTCTGTCCTGTTGGAGCATTTAAAATGAATGAGCTGGTGGTGGGGGGTGGCGCTGGTGCAGGTGCTTTAGCATGGAATTCCCTACCAAAGTCTGTCAAAACTGATAATTACATCTCATTCAAAAGACATCTGCATTCACATGTCATGAAATCTTGTACACTCATTTAACGACAATTCTGTTTCAATTATTTCAACATTTCCACGAGCATTTAACTGTCATTGTAATATTTTCATTTTAAATTGAAGTTTTTAATATTAAGTAGCTTTATTGCTTGACCTCTCTCTCTCTCTCTTTCTCTCTCTCTCTCTCTATCCCTCTCTCTAGGTGCGTAATGACTATGAGTAAATGTACTTGTGTATGCTCAGTTTCTGATTGTGATGATAATATTAATTAATCCTGTCTGAAGTTGTTAATATTTTAATTTGTAAAACGCTGTAAATTGTATTGCAGGGCAGAAATGTAAAAAGGCAATTATGCCTATTTCTTTACCCTGATGAAATAAAGATTTCGTTTGTTCTTATTATATGCTACCATAATCTGATTATGTTTCAAGTGATTTCTAATTTACTGTGTGAATAGTTTAGGTTTTGTTTGTTTGTCTGTTTTGGTTTTTTTCATTACTTTATTTTTTTTTTTTTTTAAACATACTTAAATTTCATTATGACTGGATATTACAAATGTATGCTATTATTTTACTTTGATAATGTTGAATGCTTAAATAATGCTCAAAATACATGTGCGATTGACAGGATACAGTATGCAAGATGACAGAGAGAGGAAGGGCAGAATGTAAGACGGGCCTTCGTGCCCAATTCTTAACCCTTTGAAAATAAAGTTTGTTCGTTCGGCCATTTGTTCGTTCCTTTCCCCAATTGGAATTATTGAATCTGTAATGAGTAATGGGTGTCATTATTTCAAGGCTGCATTATCAGTTTCAGATCTAATCATTTCTCAATTATTATTTTTTTTAACAGGATGGGGGAAAGGCATGTACTGTTATTTAGGGAGTCTGTATTAAGCTTAATTTTGCTTATTCTTGTGGATAATCTCCTCTGAGTTAACTTTGGGATGAACTCTTCAAAATCCTCCTGAAAATAGGCTGCCTGACTAAATTGCTAGAAATGATGAAGTCATTCCATGAAGACATGAAAGGAACAGTTCAAAATGCTGGAAGCACATCACAGCCCTTTGGCAAACGCAGTGGCATTAAACAAGACTGCATCCTGGCTTTGACCATCTTCAAGATCTCCTTTGTCTTGCTCTTGAAACATGCATTCAGAGATGCAACTGAAAGTACCTGGGGTCTACCATTAACAACAAACTCTCTCTGGACACAGAAATTGACAGCCACATTAACTAAGCTGCAGCCACATTTGCCCGCCTCATAACACGTGTTTGGGGAAACTCCAAACTCACAACAAAGACCAAAGCTGTGGTATATAACGCCTGCATCACCAGCACACATCTATATGGCAGCAAGACATGGACAACCTGTGCTAAGCAAGAAGAAGGCTCAATACCTTAAATCTGTGGTGTCAACGCTGCATCCTCGGTAGTTCATGAAAGGAAAAAGTGACTAATGTTGAGATGTTGTCACAAGCTGGCCTTCAAAGCATGTATACACTGCTTAGACAGCGCAGACTACACTGACTTGGCAATCTCCACTGCATGGAAGATGGTCGCATTGCAAAAGGTATCTTCTACGGACAACTGGCAGATGGCAAATGAACAGTTGGGCAACCACAGCTGAGGTACTAGACATAAATCCAGCAACCTGAGAGGATGAAACTGCCAATCGCATCAAGTGGTGATGCTCTCTACGGCGCCACCTCAGATTGGTCAAAAAGAAGCTCTCACAGCAAGCAGAAAAGAGGAGTAAACATCAAAAGGAACCCCAGGAAAAAGAGCATCTGAGGGTTGTCACCTCAGGGACAAATTCTCGCAGTCAGTTATGACTGAAGGGGGCTACTATTATTAGTATTTTATATATATATATATATATATATATATATATATATATATATATATATATATATATATATATATATATATATATATATATATATATATATATATATATATATATATAATTGTTGTTTTATGTAAGAGAGAGATATAGATTGAATATATGTTCATGGGAAGCAGTGAAACATCTGAGCATAAGAGAAAGTATCCACCTGTTTATGGTCTTGAGAAAGTCTGAGCTGTTGTGCAAATGTGAGTATTATCTTACAGTATGGCAAAAATTCTCCTTTGTTTGAATATACCTGACTATTTCAGAGTGTCTTTGTTAGCTATGTATGTCAGAGTCTAGAATTGTTATGTAACTGATTCATGTGTGTGTCTAGAACTGTTGTGTAACTGATTCATGTGTGTGTCTAGAACTGTTGTGTAACTGATTCATGTGTGTGTCTAGAACTGTTGTGTAACTGATACATGTGTGTGTCTAGAACTGTTGTGTAACTGATTCATGTGTGTGTCTAGAACTGTTGTGTAACTGATTCATGTGTGTGTCTAGAACTGTTGTGTAACTGATTCATGTGTGTGTCTAGAACTGTTGTGTAACTGATTCATGTGTGTGTCTAGAACTGTTGTGTAACTGATACATGTGTGTGTCTAGAATTGTTGTGTAGCTGATACATGTGTGTGTCTAGAACTGTTGTGTAGCTGATACATGTGTGTGTGTCTAGAACTGTTTTGTAGCTGATACATGTCAGTGTCTAGAACTGGTGTGTAGCTGATACATGTGTGTGTCTAGAACTGTTGTGTAGCTGATACATGTGTGTGTCTAGAACTGTTGTGTAGCTGATACATGTGTGTGTCTAGAACTGTTGTGTAGCTGATACATGTGTGTGTCTAGAACTGTTTTGTAGCTGATACATGTCAGTGTCTAGAACTGGTGTGTAGCTGATACATGTGTGTGTCTAGAACTGTTGTGTAGCTGATACATGTGTGTGTCTAGAACTGTTTTGTAGCTGATACATGTCAGTGTCTAGAACTGGTGTGTAGCTGATACATGTATGTGTCTAGAACTGTTGTGTAGCTGATACATATGTGTGTCTAGAACTGTTGTGTAGCTGAAACATGTGTGTCTAGAACTGTTGTGTAGCTGATACATGTCAGCGTCTAGAACTGTTGTATAATTTATACATGATGACATTTAGAACAGTGAGAGCTGTTGGAAGTTGAAACATTATATTCATAAATAAAGATACCTGTAACTTTATGGAATATCTTTCCCAAGTGTTCCTGATATAAAGAGGCATGCATGAGAGCAATTGCATGCAAAGATTTTTGTTTTCATTGTGCTCCCATTTGATTTTGCTTGTTGTGTTAACTAATGTTTTATTATGGATTTTGGTTTTAACCTGAACAAACTTTGCCCTTTTAAAACAAGGGCAAAAACATTAGTACAATATGGCATGTTCTTTCTACAATTAAACCGTTATTAAATTTATGACCAATTCAGTTTTGATAACATTTATGGTGCTAGCATGGTAGAAAGGTGGAAAGAGGATATAATTTTTTTACAGTTTCCTTTTCACAATGATTATTGTGTTATTCTTGAAATCTGTAAAGCAAAGCATGTCTTTTTGTAATGTAAGACATTGTGTGCAAAATCTGTTTTCATCCGTTTCTTGGTGACTTGGTATGATTTACTGTCCCATTTTAGGCTCAACATCATCGTGCCCAGGCCTCCCATGACCCCAGCCTGGCTGAAGAGAGAGTGGGCTTGCTGGGAGAAGAGCAGGTTGGCCGAACAGGACAGCACATGAAGCTAGGGTAAGCAGCCTCTGTTTGGATGTGGAGTTGTGTATGTGACAGCCGAAGAGATTTGAGTATGCCGCCTGTTTTGGATGGGTCTGCCGTGTATGTGTTTGTTTTGTTTTGGTTTGTTTTCTTGTGTTTATTAGAGAAAGAGATCTTGTCACACTTGGAATGGCTGTCAGTACTGGCATACCTCGGAGATATTGCGGGTTCGGTGCCAGACCACCGCAGTAAAGCGAATATCGCAATAAAGCAGGTCATACCCATTTTTTTGGCTTCCCAGTGCAAAGAAAAGCCTGAAATCATGTTTAAACTATGTCTATTAAGTGCGCAATAGTGTTAGGTCTAAAAAAGAACAATGTGAAATTAAATACTTTATTGCTAAAAAAAAGTGCTAATCTTCATCATCTGAGCCTTCAGCGAATCATAATCTTTTTGCTGGTGGAGAGCCAAAATCTATCGGAAGAAGAAGGCACGTTCTAATAAATAAACATGAATTATTTGAAAAAAAGTGCAATATCTGCGAAGCGCAATAAAGCGAAGCAAAATAAAGCAAGCTATGCCTGTATTGATTGAATCTGTGTGTTATAGAGAGAGTATACATGACAAACTCTGATTAAAACCGGAGAGAGATAGAGAAAAGAAATATTTCTATTCTGAGTTGGATCTTACACGAGAAGCAGTTTTTTAAGCCATGCATTTTGAACTTTACTGCTGGAATATATGAACGATTTGTATGCCAGAACTTGACAGGGGCTGTATTAACTTTGTATTTATGACATTAATGTAGGGGGACCTTATGCAGAAATGTTTGAGAAAAACATGGCCAAATTTAAGTGCACGTGATTTCAGACATAATGTCGCAATAGAAAAGCATCAAGCTCATACTAAGAGAACCAAATATACACCAGATTTAATACATCTCTTGGGAGCTGCGGTAGCATAGCGGTTACTGCACTGGCTTCCTAGCTCAGTGGTCCATGGTTTGATCACCAGTTGAGATGGGATTATTTAGACCGCAAACAGCTCTGAGGTCGACCCAGCCTCATGAGTTGGTTACAAGAGTAACTCTGGGAAGGTTAAGGAGGCCGGCACGTTGCTGATCACATCACCCCTAGTGTGTCGATGGTCAAGAAAATGTGGGCCTAACACCATAAACCCTGAGGATAAATCCGGAGTCGGAGTCCCTAAGGCAGTCTAATGTCGATTCGACATTATTCTGGCAACTCCTGCGACGTGGCTGGTGCCAAACTGTATCGGCTACTGCCGTTCCTTTGGATCTACCAGCTGTGTGGAGAGGGGGAACATGCTGCATGGGCAACAGCTTGATCTCCATATAACTGTGCCCAAGCTCGCGCCCTGGAGAGGACACTCCAGCTTCACCGCATAGGTGTCGGCAAAACACGGGAAGTAGCAGTTACCGGTTATAAGCATTTGCCCAATTGGCGTAGGGCATGGCGCCAGGGGCTACTTCCGACAGTGGGAGAGGTTCTAGGATCTCACTGGACAGCTACCGCCCGCTTCAAGCTGGGCAGCCCCCAGTCAATAAGGTGTTGTCCCGCCACTGTCTGCTTTCCCCATTGGGTGCATGGGGATTAGGGTCAAACCCGAACGGTGGACAGAAAATTTTGCACCAAGCAATTATCAGAATAATAAGAATAAGCAAACTCTCAGATTGGGATGCTGGAATGTCCGAACTATGTTGACTGGACTATCCGAAAATCTACAGGACGTAAACGATGTAAGGAAGACAGCCATAATTAATGATGAGCTTAAACGACTTCAGGTGGATATAGTTGCACTTCAGGAAACGCGCCTGGCGGGCTCTGGAACGGTGAGCGAGAAGGACTACACATTTTATTGGCAAGGGAAAGATCTTAATAAAGCTAGAGAACACGGAGTAGGTTTTGCGGTCAAAAAATCGCTAACTAAAATGGTTGAACCAGGCGAGAATGGATCAGAACGCCTGTTAACGCTTCGCCTGCAAACTAGCACACGTCCCATCACCCTTGTCAGTGTGTATGCTCCTACTCTGTACTCTGCCTCAGAAGCTAAAGATGAGTTCTACGAGAATCTAGCAGCAGTCATCAAAAGCATACCTAGGCAAGAACAGCTTGTTCTCCTTGGTGACTTTAACGCTAGAGTGGGTGCCGATAATGTTTCATGGCCTTCATGTCTGGGCAGGTTTGGTATTGGCAAGATGAATGAAAATGGACAACGGCTCTTAGAGTTGTGTGTCCACCATGACCTCTGCGTGACCAACACCTACTTTCAGACAAAACCCCAGCATAAGGTGTCATGGAGACACCCACGATCCAAGCACTGGCACCAACTGGACCTGATTCTCGTCAGAAGGCCACTTCTCAGGTCTGTGCTCTCCACACGCTCGTACCATAGTGCAGACTGTGATACAGATCACTCCTTGGTTTGCTGCAAAATCAGAGCACAACCAAGAAAACTCTACTGTGTCAGACATGAAGGGAAACCACGCATTGATACCAGCAAGATGTCAGACCCTGTCATGATCACTCAATTTACTGCGACCTTCAAGAAAGTGCTCAGTAGCCCTCAGCATGGTAATACTATTACAGAGAACTGGGAGCATCTACGGAACACCATTCAAAGTACTGCACTTGCCACCTTTGGTAAGAAAACGGCAAAGTCAAATGACTGGTTTGATGCTTCATCAGATGTGATGGCACCTGTCATTGAAGCTAAGCGCAGTGCTATGAATGAATACAAACGTTCACCGAGTGCTAGAACCCTACAGATCCTGAAGGCTACGAGAAGCAAAGTTCAACAAACTGCTCGACGCTGTGCAAATGACTATTGGCTCCAGCTCAGTGAGAGCATCCAGATCGCAGCGCAAACAGGCAACATTAAACAAATGTATGACGGTATAAAGAAAGCACTTGGCCCCCAAAAAAGTAAGACGGCACCGCTAAAAACCATCAGCGGAGAGAAGCTAACCGATAAGGGTAAGCAGATGGAGAGGTGGGTCGAGCACTACTCTGAGCTTTACGCTAGAGAAAATACCGTTATGCCTGCAGCCCTTGATGCTGTCAAATGTCTGCCAACTATGGAGGAGCTGGATGCCGAACCAACATTAGAGGAACTCAGCAAGGCCATTGATAGCTTGGCCTCTGGCAAAGCACCAGGCAGTGATGGGATTCCTCCTGATTTAATCAAATGCTGTAAGAGCACGCTATTACATCCCCTGCATAGGATGCTGTGCCAGTGCTGGGAAGAGACAACTATTCCTCAAGACATGCGAGATGCCAGGATTGTAACACTATATAAAAATAAAGGAGACAGAAGTGATTGCAATAACTACAGAGGCATCTCTCTTCTTAGTATTGTTGGTAAGGTTTTTGCCAAAGTTATCTTGATGCGACTCCACAAGTTAGCTGAGCGCATATATCCAGAGTCACAGTGTGGATTCCGAGCTGGTAGATCAACAACAGACATGATCTTCTCTGTCCGCCAGCTTCAGGAAAAATCAAGAGAGCAGAAAAGACCATTATATATCGCCTTTATAGACCTCACAAAAGCATTTGACCTGGTCAGTAGGGATGGACTCTTCAAAATCCTCCTGAAAATAGGCTGCCCTCCTAAAATGCTGGAAATGATAAAGTCATTCCATGACGACATGAAGGGAACAGTCCAATATGCTGGAAGCACGTCACAGCCTTTTGACATACGAAGTGGCGTTAAACAAGGCTGTGTTCTGGCTCCGACCCTCTTCGGGATCTTCTTTGCCCTACTCTTGAAACATGCTTTCAGAGATGCAACTGAAGGAATATGCCTTCACACTAGGTCAGATGGCCGTCTGTTTAATCTTTCAAGGCTGAAGGCAAAAACAAAAATCAGAAGGGTCACTATAAGAGACTTGTTGTTCGCTGATGATGCTGCAGTCGTCACTCAAAGCCAACAGGAGCTTCAGAACTTGATGAATCGCTTCACTAAAGCATGCAAGGACTTTGGCCTCACAATAGGTCTAAAGAAAACGAATGTAATGAGTCAGGATGCGGGTGCTGCATCAGTTATCACTATCGATAACTATGAACTGGCAGTTGTGCATCACTTCACATACCTAGGGTCTACCATCAATGACAAACTCTCACTGGATACAGAAATCGACAGCCGCATTGGCAAAGCTGCAGCTACCTTTGCCCGCCTCACATCGCGTGTTTGGGGAAACTCCAAACTCACAATGAAGACCAAAGCTGCGGTATATAATGCCTGCGTCACCAGCACACTTCTATATGGTAGCGAGACCTGGACGACCTATGCTAAGCAAGAAAGAAGGCTCAATACCTTCCATTTACGGTGTCTACGCCGCATCCTCGGCATCTCGTGGAAAGATAAAGTGACTAATGTCGAGGTGTTGTCACGTACTGGCCTTCAAAGTATGTATACACTGCTTAGACAGCGCAGACTTCGCTGGCTTGGCCATGTTCGTCGCATGGAAGATGGTCGCATCCCAAAAGATATCTTCTACGGACAATTAGCAGATGGCAGGAGAACAGTTGGGCGACCACAGCTGAGGTTCAAAGATGTGTGCAAGAGAGATATGAGGGCACTGGACATGGATCCAGCAACATGGGAGGATGAAGCTGCCGATCGCACTAAGTGGCGATGCTATTTACGGCGCCAACTCAGATTGGGCGAAGAGAGGCTCACACAAGAAGCAGAGGTGAGGAGAAAACGTCGAAAGGAGCACCAGGAAAATAAGCAGCTGAGGGCTGTCACCTCAGGGGCGCATTCCCATAGTCAGTTATGACTGAAGGGGCTATTATTATTATTATTATTATTATAACACCATATTCTCAGTGGGCGTGTAACGGGATCTTTTACCCTTTACCTTCCTTTTAATACATCTCTTGATGTAATGTTACAGCAATACCACGCTCTTTTGATGGGTTAGGGGTGAGAGCACTGACAAAAGTCGAAGCATAGCCTTTATTTAGCTTGCAAATGCATTGGGGCCGCCAAAAAACGTATATAACTAACTATATAACACTTGCAAATGCATGCAACACCTAAATAAACAGAAATAAACAAAAATAAGTAGTATTAATATGTTTAATCACAAATATATGAGATTCAATGCGGACAATTTAAAAAAACACGGCACCCCGAACGACTTCTATTCAAAGCCTGAAAGACGAAAGAAACAAGATGGCACCCGTCTACAAAAGTCTGTAGCCCCTTGGCCGCCATTTTAGTAGAAAATATACCAATAAATTAATTTTTGGTTTCTTAAACTGACAAGCAAGTACCTTTTTAAAAATTTGGTTATTTTTATCTAATTGTGCACATTTTGTGTGAAAGTAGCATTCGCAATGTATTTTTTTGTAACATACACTTCAGCTTATTAACTAGTACAGTTCAGTAGCCACAGACGACTAAAACAGTATACATGTTGAATTTTTAAAATGTGTCGATAAACATTGCGTTCAATTTTTGTGTAAAAACAAAATTAGGGTTAAAAAAAGATACACCCTAAATGGCTTTGGGAGCCTGGGTAGCGCAGTGGTTAGTGCACTGGCTTCATAGCTCGGTGGGTTCGATCACCAGTTGAGGTGGGATTTATTAGACCACAAAAGGCTCCAAGGTTGGCCCAGCCTCATGAATTGGGTACCAGAGCGAATCTGGGAAGGTTAAGACAGCTGGGGTGATGCTGACCACATCATCCCTCGTGTGCCGATGGTCAATAAAATATGGGCCTAACACCATATTCTCAGTATGCCTCAGTGGGCATGTAACGGGATCCTTTACCTTTTACCTAAATGGCTTTGACAATTCAGAGTTTTTTTATTTTTTCAAAATCAATCAAAAATCTAAATACTACCCGGATGAAAATTGGCACATTAATGAAATTTTAATTTGAGAAAAGTTGACTTACTCAAAAGGGCAACAACATAGCATTGTTTGATAAGCTAATTTGCATAATTTATTTGCAACCTTTAGATTATTAACACTCATTAATTATTTTAAGGTGTCAAAAACATCAAGAGATTTATCAGACACAAGTGTAATTTTCCTTCCTCTGTATTGATTGGAAAAATTTGGAATCAATTGACTTATTCAAAATGACAGTATCATGTGTAATTTGTGAGCTAATTTGCATAATTTTTGTTCACAACATGTAAAGTTTTACTGCCCATCCTAAATATCACCTTAAGGTGTCAAAACATCATGAGACTTAACAGATATGAGCATGTAAGTAAATGATTACATCTGCTGTAATGAGTGGCAAAGTTATAAAGTTACGATTACAAACTGTGCTTAATTTCTGCTCATATTGATTTATGCATATACAGTGGGTCCTCGGTATACGTCGCGCAGATATAAGCAGTTTCACATACATGTCGTTGATTAATTCATTCAAGCACCGTGCCTAGTGGCATAGGAGATCATGTCTCTCCACAACTTCCTAATTAATCCACAACAGTTGATTAATTAGCGACGGTAAACTCGATATACATCGTATATACTCGCACCTATGTCGTTTGAACACGACTCATAAATGATAGTTTGTCTTACTATAGTGAGATTTATGACGCTAAGATTTGTGGTGACAAGCAGATGAAGCTAGACTCCTTCAAGAAAAAAGTCAGTGGACCTCAACCTCAACAGCTAGTCACAGAAGCAGCAAGACCTTCAGCTACATTTGCAGCAACTTCAAGTGCTGAGTAGCAGCAATTGTAATGAGGAAGAATAAAAATAAAATTGTATTTGTATGTTTAATTAATAATTTCATAGTGTATTTTCTAATTATTATTTTGCCATTACAATAAATTATACTGTATTACAGTTTAGTGTCGAATAAAATAAGTATTTCCTATTCATATGCCTATACACTTCCATATAAATTCAAATTTTATAGTTGATCTGCAACGTATCTCCCACACAATACATTAGTTCAATGGGAAATCGATGTCCGATAGACATAGTTTCGTTATAAGTCATGCTAATTAGGAACATAACTGCAACGTATATCGAGGACCCCCCCCCCCCCCCCCCCCCGTATGTGTTTCTTGCCGTGTAGTTCCTGGCGGTTTCTTGTCAGACAAAGAAAGAATATGTCTACAGCTCCGTCAGACACGTCATACAAGATGACTAGGGAAAGCTGAAAGGAATCTAGGCTGAGAAAACCTTGAATGGATGGCACAAGACAGGAAGGCTGCTTGGCATGAATTTTTTCGAAGGTGTATGCTCCTAAAGGAGCTGAAGGCTATTGAATGAACGAACGGGACCAAAGACGCAGCAAGAGAGATGAATGCAGTCAGCGACTCATAGTTTGACTGCTTGCGTCAGGGTCAGCGAACCAGAGCTGACCAAGACCCTACGCCACCTCCAAGTGGTGGTCCTGGAAACAGGCTGCATCACTGCAGTCTGACCGAGAGAGTAGGGATCGAAGAGGGAAGGCAAACCCTGTCTCAAAAAATGCAGTGCTGAAGTTGGATGTGTCGGCCGACAGGCGCAAATATTGCAGCTTTGCTGTAAATGGACACATTGCAACCAACGTCCTTTTCAGGATGAACGAGGAAGAAGAAGAAGAATGAACAAATGTATGTGTTTACTTAAGGAAAAGCAAATGGAAGATAAAAGTAATAAAAAGGACACGGAAAGACTTTGAACAGATAGCACAGAATAGGAAGGCATGATGTGTACAAATAGATTGAGGTACCATCTATACCACAAGTACAGGATTGGTGCAGCAGATCTCTCCTCCTGTGGCACCAGCCCATGGCAGCTGAACATCTGCTGCAGTCCTGCCCGACATACAGCAGTGAATGGGGTAGCAAATGGCAACAAGCTATTTCTCTCCCCAAAAAAACTGTTTGGAGATGTCAGGAACCTTGAGCTGACTACTGCAACGTCTGAAGGCGAACGAGGAAGTAGAAGTGTACTTATTGAGGGTCTATTCTATTTAGAGTAATGAATAAAATATATGTACACCTACTTCTCGATTTATATGGTAAAAAGGTAAAGGATCCCGTTACACGCCCATTGAGGCATATTGGGAATATGGTGTTAGCCTCATATTTTTTTGACCATCGGCACACTAGGGGTGATGTGGTCAGCATTACACCGGCTCGATTTATATGGGAATACATTTTTGAACAGTTGTAGTATAACAAAATTCATGAATCAATAATATTTTTACCATGAAAATGTATGTACATGGTTTCAGGTCAGGGGAAAGGTCAAATAACTGTCTACATCACACAGTAAATAGTTCATTTTTGACTGCCATTATTCATTTACTTTACTCTAAAACAACAGTAAAGATGCGCAAAAGAAACTTATTTCACAAGTTAGAAAGAAGCGATACACTTTTTGGGGGCATGTTATGAGGTGAAGAAGAAAGCTAGAATAGTATGAGACCAGTAACTATTTAAAATCACTTGTAACAGAGATTGATAGAAGAAAAAAATACCATGGACAGATAGGGGAGGACAATGCGCACTTAACAAGTTAGAAAGAAGCGAAATACTAGAATATATCGTAACAACATGTAAGATTGAAGGAAAAAGAGATAGGGGAAGACAAAGAGAACAAATACTGAACAGTTTGACATCATGGCATGGAAAGAAGTCAACAGCAGAATTGATAAGTTGTACTGGAGATAGGAAGTTGTGGAGAGACATGATCTCCTACGCCACTAGGTATGGTACTTGAAGAAGAAGAAGTCTTTTCGTGAGTTCTGTAAGTTATCAGTAGCTTTACCTCTGTATTTCACTTTCTGTGTTATCCTTCAGACATGTTCTGAGATAGAAACTACAGAGCCATTTGTATGACTGAAGCCTTCATCATAATTTTTATTGACATAATTAAATTATATAATTAATGTTGACAGTGCTTAAGGGGAGGTTTCACCTAAAAAAATTTTTTTTTTATTTTTGTCTTTACAAGCTCCAATTTTTTTGGGCATGTTTAGGACATCAAAGCATCTAATAAAAAATGCTCAATCATTGGAAAATAATTATATTGGGTCCTAATTTGCATATTGTTACTAAAAATAGAAACTTTTTTGTGTCAAGATGCACACTTTATTTGCAAAGATAGGACATTGGAATTTGGCTTGCACATAGATCACAGCATTCTCAAGACTCCCTTCTAGTTTCATTTTCATAAACTGTCCGAGTGATGTTTTATGAATTTTCAAAAATTAGACCCATTTTTCTTGATAAAAATACAGGGTAGAGATACTTTAAAAATTCACTGATCAAAAAGTTACAGGTTTATACTTTTAAAATTAGCAGGGGACAAGCACTATAGTATGATATTACAGTATACAAAGTTTAAAGCCTTTAGCTTTACAACTTTTTGAGTAATCCTGACATGATGTCATCAAAATTGCTGAAAAACAATATCGTAGAAATAAGCAAAATACAGAGAAAACATGCCTTAAAATAGTCATACTCACATTAGAATCCACCAATTGCATATCCATTCTCTTTGTTGGTATTCTTATAATCCAGGAAAGATTTTCTGTGCCTGTATTCTGCTTTTTTCATATCATATAATCTTAGGGAAGCAGAGACCCATGCCGCGTCAAAACCAGAAAATCCTTTGAAGCAGTATTTCCCAAAAGATAGACCAAGATTTTCAAAAATTCCTCTTCTCCCAAGTTCTCCATCATTGAAAACTATCAAAGCATCATAAACTGAAAGTTCTAATCTGTCTCTTCCTACAAATGCTGCTTTGGGACATCTGTTGCAGATCAGATTGTGGAAAGACTCATTAGAGTTCTGTGTTCCTCCATGAAGACATTTTGACAACAAGAAGTCTGAAGACAATTCATCAAAGACAGGCTGAATTTCTTTAATGACAAATTTAGGCAGCCTGTTTTTGTTAGCCTTGTTTATATCCTTTGGGCACCAATCTCCAGATCTCCAGCACCGTGCTTGAGAATGGCCATTATGCTTTTTTTCATATTGGAAATTGAACCAATATTTCCTCTTATTGCGGCACTGTAATGACCTTGTATTCTCATAATAGCACTCTTTGTTAATCTTCCAAAATTTCCAATACCCTTATACTTTTTCCCATCTTCTTCATTCTGCTTGCCTTTACATTCTGCAACTTTATCAAGGAGACGTCGTCCCATTCGTTTCTGAACATGGCCGCAGCATTCTAATTTTTCGATTTGAAGTCCAGGATACATTGTGGCTTTGCCTCGGCAACAGATTTAAAACTTTTTGAATCCCCATCTCCAAGATATTTTACATACTTCAAACCATGTTTTTCCTCAGATCTTCTAAAAATATTAATCATTCCATTTGATTTCATCAGATTTTTTTTGGCATTGATTTGTGACCTTCATCCACACTGCAAATTCTTCATCTGTTTTGTATTTCTTTATAAACAAGTGAAAGTAAATGAACTTGACAGGCCATAGTGAGTCTCATTCACTGTGTATAAAGACTCTGTAAACTGATTCTGCTCACTGCTCGTAGTGACAGGTGATGTTAAACACTTTGGACATCATCATCATCTCAACCCGTAACCCGTCATGGGTCGTAGGGGTGCCATGGTGGAAGCATCAGCAGACATGGAGTCATGACGAGTTACATGCCCAAACCAGGCAAGCTTTCGACCTTTCACTACTGACAAAAGTGGTTCTTGGTGGCCTGCATAGGTGTTTATCTTCTCTCTAACATAGACATTTGTTTTGCGCTCTTTATAGCAAATGCGCTAAATTCTTCTATAACATTTATGCTTGAAAGCCTGAATCCTTCGCTCCGTATCTGCAGTGAGTGTCCAGCCCTCACACCCATACAAGAGAATAGATAATACAAGTGTTTTGTATAATTTGATCTTCACAGGAAAACTGATGTTACTTTTCCAGATCACATTCAGCCTTGTCATGGCAGCTGAGGCCATCTCAAGTCTTGATTTCTTTACTTGATCTTCCATCACTACATATAATGGACATGGGAACTGTTTAACAAACTGCAAGACGCTTTCAATGCTGATAATTCTGTATCCTTCAATAGTTTCAGGATCAGTGTGTTTCACAGCTGTAGAAGTAACACTATTTAATTTACAGAATGATATTTCATTTGTCTGACATGTAGGCCTAGCCGTGATTTTCGGTAGTTTCATGGAACCAGAATACCTGTTACCTCTAAATTTCCTCTTAATGGGCCTATCCTTCCTTCTTTTACATGATGCTGTTGATTTATTAACACAATCCATTTTATTAAATAAGAAATCACTATAAATCTAACCATAATCGCAAATTCCACTTCGAAATTGACAGGAAGCACGATTCAGTGTAAACATACAAGCATGCCTATTTTGATGTAAGCTTGATTCTGATTGGTTGAAGCTGGCGATCTTTGACCCTCATGAGAAGTTTCAGCCAATGAAATTTTATTTTATGTTTAAGGCTTATAACTGTTAAAAAATTTAATCTAATGCCTTGGCTGGACTAAATACCGAAAAAATTATTAAAATATGTTAATAAATAAAAAAGTTATAACAAAATAATTTTTTTGCATATATAATTAGCTGATTTGTGGCTGAACATACATATTTGAAAAATTAATTTTAAATATTTTTAAGCTGAAAACTGCAATAAAAAACATAGCGTTAGGTAGAAAAATGGTGACACTAAACTGTAGCATCAATATTGCAAAAATGATAATTTTTAAACAAAATGCCAAAATATGGGTGAAACCTCCCCTTAATGTTGACAAGAGTTGAAAGTTAAGGGCAGCAGTGAAAATAGCCTTGTATCAGTTGTTAAGGACACATTTCCTCCATGCCAATTTTTTACTAGTGCTGACATGCATGTCGATTGATCCTGAAACTGATTTTTCGGTGTGAAATTAGTTGATAAAACTAATTTCAACTATACGTTCTCGTGTGGTTAATAAGATTTGTAGCCAATGTAATCTTGAGAATTTTTTGGCCTGAAACTGGTAGGCAAAACTAATTTCTGATGTAATTTCTCTTGTGGCTAATCAGATTTGTAGCTGGTGTGATCTTGAGGGAACGGATTCCATCATTTGAGGTGATGTTGTGGAGAGTATGCCGGGGGAATGTGTTCCTTAGACAAGCCGAGATTGATACTCCATTGGAGGACCCTGCCACTGTAAGTGAGGCATATTTATTAGAATAAATGGTACATACTTCTTATCATTTTATTGCTAATTCTTTTGCATATTTAATATTTAGTAAATAGAAGACTCAACATTGAAACTGAAAAAAGATGTCAAAAAAAAAAAAACAGAGCAGTTTGACTTATTAAGTGTCACCACTACTCAAACACCCAAATATCAGAATGACAATTGATCAGTAGTATTTTCTTACCAGCCCTTTGCTATCAGTGTCAAACATTATCCCTGTCCAAGGTACAGGAGAGGAAAATCTTATCATGCGAAATGAGATGCTTGACAGAAATCCATATCTCTATGGCCACTGGAAAAATGTCAAACAACTTTAAACAGAGGTTGCAATTTCAGTATTGGAAAAATAAAGATTTTGCTAGAGACAAGATAGTGCTCTTCAAAGACTGATTATCTGTCATTGCTGCCCTCAAGAGCAATTTGGTGTTGGTTTGGTTTTAAGGACTATCTTCATTGCACACGGACAACTCCATCAGTGCTCCTCCCTTAGATCACACAAGGTTCTCAGCACAGTGCACAAACTCCGTAGCACCTGCGAGAATCCCAATGTGTGTATATAGGAATCACACATTCTGTAAATATTTTTGTGATGGGTAGGTTTCTAATTTTTAAATTTTTCTAGGGCTGCGGCCATATGGCCTACTCTTTACAATCTCCAACTGCCATGGGATTTGAACATATGCAACTTGCACACGGGACCTCCTATTTTTTCGGCGTTATCCTAGAAGGCTAGGCATCCAGTCTCACTACCCAGGAGGTATGACATCATTAGGACCACTGGTTCTGAAAAAAAAAAATTCTATAAATTATATTTCCTCTACTGAGAATCGAACCTGGTACCTTTAGAATTCAATGCAGACGCCATACCTGTTAGCCACTCCGACCCCTCACAGGAACAGTAGAAACAACAAATTAGACAACCTGGCAGAAGCACTAATGGAAGTCAGATAGATATGTGCACATGTGGGGAGGACAAACAAACGGTAGAACCTGTCCTCCAAGACTGTCAGCTCCATGTGAGGAGCCAGGTTGGCAATATAGCCCTCTCCAACCCAGTTAAGGGAGAAACTGTATGATGACAAGAGAAGCCTGAGGCAGACTGCCAGCTCTTATAAGAGAGATAGATGTGATTATTTGAGAGTGAACAACAAAGATGATGATGATGTTTGAGAAGAGCGATTAATGTTACCAGGAGAGACAGAATGAGGATTGATGACATTAGAACAGTTGTAGGAACTACATCCTACATCACATATATCATCATCATTTTCTTGTTTTCTTTCTACAGAGCAATCGAAGTGAAATGCTACAGAAAGATGTTGAGAAAACCCTGGACAGAAAAAAAGACCAACAGAGAAGTACTGCACTCGCTAAACGTAGAGGGAAATTGGCTCCTAAATACCATCGCAATAAGGAAGATGAAATTTTTCGGTCATATAAAAAGACATAATAGTATGGAAAAGTTAGTGATGGAAGGCATTTTCCGTGGAAAAAGGGGAACGGGTCGACCTAGACGACAGTGGACCCAGGACATCACAGAGAGTCTGAACTTGTCTTTGGTTGATGCAGGTCAACTTGCCCAGAATCGTGATGTGTTCAGAGCAGCTGTAATGGAAACGTTCTGGAGATAATACGTCACATGATGATGATGACAGCATGGAGCTACCATTTTAGCTGGCCTCCTTGCAAGAAGCCTGCACCAAAGCATGCAAGGGGTCTCACAGCAGTGGTTTCTGTAACAATTTGTTTTACATTATGAGGTTGCCAGCCACCATTGCACAATCTAGGATTAGTCACCTTTGACGACATGTCTGAGAGTGCAGTTTTATTAGATACAGAAACAAATGGGATGTAGAGCATCCAGGTCATACACAAAATGATGCATACTACCAGCTCAGCAGAAGAGAACAAATGGTAATCTTCAGACTCCGCACTGGCTACAACAGATTGAGATACCATCTATTCAACAATCTAAAGATAGAAACTACCGATCAGTGTAACTGTGCCACTGATAAAATGACTGCTGAACATCTGCTTTAAAGTTGCTCAACATATGCGGAACAGAGAAAGCGCATATGGCCGACACCAGTACCATTCGGGGAAAGGCTCTATGGAGATTCATAAGGCCTCAAACTGACTACTGCTTTCTTTGAAAACATTCAAGTAGACGCCTGAGAGTGTACGAAGAAGAAGAAGTTACCACTGGGATTTACATCGCCGATTGTACTGAATATCAATGATAAGTGTTCTTGAGTAATTGGACTTACATTCCTTGCCTCATGCAGTGAACCTTACTTTTTAACACATGTATTTAGTAACTGATTGTGCACACTGAGTGAATTCTGCATTGTTGTAGTTTGACTTGTAGCAGTAAATTATTTATGAACTGAATTTTCGCTTTTTTCTCTGCAGGGGGATAGTGTGTATAAGTCCGTCTTTATTATCTTCTTTCAAGGAGATCAGTTGAAGAACCGCATAAAGAAAATCTGTGAAGGGTAAGTCCTGTCTCCTTTAGTCTTATTCAGATCAGGTTTAGTAACAGTTTCAGATGCATATGAGAAAGAAAAGAAAAGGTTAAAAAAAAAGCTTATACAGGTAGTCCTCGACTTACGACAGGGTTCTGTTCCAACGACTCTGTCATAAGTTGAAGCGGTCATAAGTCGAATCAGCCCTTACAAGGGGCTTGACATAAATCTTGGGCCTGACCATGAAGGAGTCACAGGAGGAAGATGAAACTTGGCACATTTAAAGTTCATCATATTTGCACTGAATGTGTGAAGTACGCGTTTGTTTCTTCAATGGGTTTTCCCGCTACGGTGCACGGCGCAATGTACCCTTTTGACCGGATCTGCTGCTCCAAAGATTTGACAAAACAATGGAAAAGAAGGAGGCCAGAGCTGTGATAAAATTTCTGATGTTTCAGGGAAAAACACCTACAGAAATACACAGGGAGATGGAACCAGTGTTTCGTGATTCTTGTCCTTCATATACTTCGGTAAAAAACTGGTGTCAACAGTTTAAGTGTGGCCGCTCAAATGTTGCTGATCTGCCAAGATCTGGTAGACCAGCCTCAGAGTGCAACGATAAAAATGCAACAAGAGTGAAGAAAATCATTGACCAGGATCGAAAAATGACAATTGTGGAGATAGCTAGTAGAGTAAAACTGAATGAAAGTACAGTTTATAGAATTTTACACAGCAGACCGAACATGAGAAAAGTGTGTACGCTGGGTTCCGCGACTGTTGACACGTGAAGAGAAGCAAACGAGGGTAAATTGCTGTCAACAGTTGCTCAAAAAGTGTCAGTCAAAAAACTTCTTGAAGACCATGGTGACAGTAGATGAGACTTGGGTGCACCATTATGACCCCGAATCCAAAATTGCCAGCATGCAATGGAAAACCCCGGGCTCCCCAACACCTGTCAAGCCGAGAGCGCAGAAATCTGCAGGAAAAGTGATGCTGACTGTTTTTTTTTTGGACGCCAAAGGTGTCCTGTTGAAAGATTATCTGCCTCGTGGCAACACAGTTAATGGACAGTACTATGCAGATCTTCTCACCAAACTAAGAAAGGTTGTGACCAGGAAACGAGGGATAACGCGCACTCAAAATCTTCCTTTGCTTCAAGACAACGCGCCCTCTCACAAAGCACGGTTTGTGCAGCTAGCAGCCAACGATTTGAATATTGAAATTCTTCCACACCCACCATATTCTCCAGATTTGGCTCCGTCAGACTTTTTTCTATTCCCAAATCTTAAAAAACAGCTAAAAGGAAATCATTTTGACAGCGATGAAGAAGTTATACTGGCATGTGATGACTGGTTTAGTTTGAAAAATAGGGTGTTTTACTCCCAAGTTCTTTTCAAGGTCAAGCAGAGATGGCAGAAGTGTGTCAATTCAGACGATGGCTATATTGAAAAGGAATAAACACTATACACAATTTCAGCTCTCTGTGACATGTCCTTCATGGTCAGGCCCAAGAGTTATGTCAAGCCCCTTGTAAATGTGTTGACTTATTACATATTTCTAAATCTGTATTCCATCATATCATCATTTGTTAAAGTCATACACTGTATAATAAATAAAAGTGTTGAAATAAAAGATATTATGACATTACAGTGTGTTTTACTGTACTTTTTAGCTTACAAAAACACTGTGAAAAATGTACGGTAAAAAACAACATATAAAATGTGGTACATGACAACCACATACACACATTAAGAATAATCTGGAACAGTCTGTACATAAACACAAACTCATAAATTAGTCTTTTTAACAAGACAGCCTTTAGTGGATGCACTCTTCCTCTTAACTAGACATGATTGGAAAAACAGTAGACACACTTATGTAACACAAATGTACAATGAAGACTGATGTATGTAGTATGAGGACGTGAAAGCACATCCAATGGAAATTAGTGTTTATTATGAAACGCAATGTTTTTAAAGTTCATTGCAGTAGAACTCTTCTGTGAGCGTGTTTACATTATCCCAAGCCATAAATGCCCCTTTGAACATGAACAATTAAAATGGCTTAGGTTATTGTTATTGTTGAACCGAATCGATATCATTGCACTCCAGGCAAACCCATAGGTGCTCAGTGTCCTTCAGTATTTTTTCGTTGAAGAATGTGAATGCTAACTGCTCCTGTAGCTCGCTGGCTTAGGTTCAAAACCTAGAATATAAATTTTATAGAACATTTTCCCCATTTGTTAATTTAATTTTTGTGTGGCTGTCATAAGCCGAGTCGTCATAAGTCGTGTACGCTGTAAGTCTAGGACTATCTGTATACTGAGACTATGAATTAATCTGGTGGGGAAGAAAAGGACAGCAGCAACAGTGGCATGTTTCGGTACCAATTTTGTTCAGTTAGTTTTGGTTACTTTGTTATAATGTTATTTGGAGATAGGTAAATAAAGTTAAAGGTAAAGGATCCCGTTTCACGCCCATTGAGGCATATTGGGAATATGATGTTAGGCCCATATTTCCTTGACCATCGGCACACGAGGGGTGATGTGGTCAACATTACGCCGACCGCCTTAACCTTCCCAGAAGTTGCTCTGGGACCCAATTCATGAGGCTGGGTTGACCCCGGAGCTGTTTGCGGTCTAAAAAAATCCCACCTCAACTGGGGATCGAACAGAGCTAGGAAGCCAGTGCACTAACCACTGTGGCTCGGAGGTAATCAAGTAATATATCTTTCTGGAAATTTCACACCCCTGGGTAATTCGTGGGGGGGGGTCTTTGAGGAGACAGAGAAAGAATAAGACCACTGCTCCCTCAAGCATTTCGTAGGAGGTGGCTAATATGAGGTTGTGCTTGTGGGGGAGGGGGGGCTGGCAACCTCATTGTGTTGTTTGCCACAGAAACCACCGTTTGTGTTTAATGTTTTTGGTTCAGGCTTCTGTCCCATCACCATAACCATAACCATAATCACATGCAAGAGACAATGAAAATTCTCGATGAGAGGTCACAAAACGTGGGCCTTAACATACACACAGGGAAAAGACAAAGATTATCAGAATAAATGCAAGAAATTATAACAAGGTTAAACTTGAAGAAACGCCACTAAAGGATGTAGAATCGTACACATATCTTGGCAGTAATATAGACAGAGTTGGAGGGACAGACAGTGATATCGAAATAAGAATACAGAAAGCAAGAGGAGCTTTCATTGCATTGGGAAACATATGGAGAACATGTGAAATCAAGTCCAACATGATAATAAGAATCTTCAACTCAAATGTCAAGTCAGTCCTATTGTATGGCTCTGAGACATGGAGAGCAACAAAAACAACAACCAAAAAGCTACAGACTTTTATAAACGGGTGCTTGCGTAGAATAGAAGGACTGAAATGGTATGACAAAGTCACAAATGTGGAATTGATGACAAGAACCAGACAAGTGCCAGTGGAACAAGAGTTGAGAAGAAGATGCTGGCGATGGATAGGACACACATTGATGAAACCTGTTGATAGCATTACAAGGCAGTCCTTGTTCTGGAATCCATGTGGAAAGAGAGGCAGAGGTAGGCCAAAAAACACATGGAGAAGAGAACTGGATACAGAGGTGAAAATGATGAGGAAAACATGGAAAGAATAGGACAGGAAGACTTGGCATGTGTTTGTTGAAGGCCTATGCTCCTTGGGGAGCTAAAGGGTATTGACTTGTTCTGGAATCCACGGGGAAAGAGAGACAGGTGAAAATGATGAGGAAAAAACTTGAGTGGATAGCACCGGACAGGAAGACTTGGCATGTGTTTGTTGAAGGCCTATGCTCCTCAGGGAGTTAAAGTGTTGATTGATTGATCACTATAAGGGGGCTAGCTGCAGTGGTGGTTCCATGCTCCATTAAGTAGAGGAAAGAGAAATGAAATGAGTTAAGTTTCATATGTGCTGTGTCGGTGTTTATTGAAGAACAAATATATTGTCTCCTGCAGATACCGGGCCACCCTGTACCCCTGCCCAGAAACTCAAGCAGAGAGGAGGGAGATGGCGATTGGAGTCATGACAAGGATAGAAGATCTGAACACGGTCAGTACTTACTGTTACCCTGTCCTAGTATTTCTTGCTCTTTGTCCTCCACCCGATTCATTCTTTATATTCTGTATACCTTCCATACAGTCTGTCCTTTGGGTGGGTGTGGGGAGGGGGTGGTCGGAGTGGCTAAGAGGTATGGCATCCGCCTCGAATTCTAGAGGTACCGGGTTTGATAGAGGGAATATAATACATGGAAATTTCTTTTCAGAACCGGTGGTTCTAATGATGTCATACTCCCCCCTGGTCTCATGGATAGTGCGATCAAATGCCTAACCTTCTTGGAAAAGGGCGAAAAAATAGGAGGTCCCGTGTGCAAGTTGCGCACGTTAAAAATCCCACGGCAGTTGGAAATCGTAAAGAGTAGGCCATAAGGCCGCTGCTCTGGCAAAATTTAAAAAAAATTAGGAACCTATCCATCAAATATATTTATAGAATGTTTGATTCCTACATACACACACAAGTTTCCTTAATGTGTGTCCTATCAGTTGCCAGCATCTTCTTCTCATCTGTAGTTCCACTGGCACTTGTCTGGCTCTTGTCATCAATTCCACATTAGTGACCTTGTCGTATAATGTTGATCTTTCTATTCTTTGCAGGTGCCCATTTGTGAAAATCTGTAACTTCTTGTTTGTTTTTGCTGTTCTCCATGTTTCAGAGCCATACAATAAGATTGACTTGGCATTTGAGTTGAAGATTCTTATCTCAGTGTTGGACTATTTGTGTCTCATTAAGTTGCTCATTTCTGACCATTGTGCAAGGTGACACATGTTCCTTTTTTACTGTAGATAATGATTTTCTTAGAAACCTTTTTAGCATCTTGTATTATTGTTACATGGGCAAAAGTAAATATGAAACTGCATCACGACCACAGGAGAAAAATTGATAGTATGATAGGAAACTCTATACAGAGCAGAGTGATACAACAGGAGGCAATCTGATCATCAGAAGTGTCGCCCCGTCGATCAAGTGTTTCGGCCCCTTACTCTCCTTTCAAAATAAAATGTAAACTTGTAAGGACATTTGTAGTGCTGGATAACAAGAATTCTTATTGCTGTACAATCTAGGGTGTTCTCAACCTTTTTTTCCTCATGGCCCCATTCTGAGCATCATTTACTTCTGTGGCCCCCCTCATAGTCACTGTTAGCTGGAAAAAGGAACTTTACCATCTTACTGTGACCCCCTAGAAATCTGGCATGGCTCCTTTGGGGGCCATTTGGTCGATGTTGAGAACTACTGATCTAATTTTCATTTATCAACCATTGCTTTATCTGCTTTTAAGATCTGAGCAATTTGATTGCTGTATATTTTTTCAGGTTTTAAGTCAGACTCAGGATCACCGTCATCGTGTCCTGGTGGCAGCAGCCAAGAACATCAAAGTGTGGTTTATAAAAGTCAGAAAAATCAAGGCCATCTATCACACGCTGAACATGTTCAACCTGGATGTCACACAGAAATGTTTGATTGCTGAGTGTTGGTGCCCTGTATCAGATCTAGACAGAATCCAGCAGGCACTCCGCAGGGGAACGGTAAGTTATGTTGTCTGGCATTTGAAAGTATATAACTGTTTTTAATGGTAATCATATTTTTATTATATTATCATCACAACACCCGTTTGAAAACGTTTCTTAAACTTTTGTTGGTCAGATTGACAGCTATGACCAGTGAGACGCAGATGCTAGCTGACTGTTTAAATTATGAGTGTTTATTGTTCAAACTTTTGCGTACTTTCTGTACTTGTGTATGGTGCGGAGTGCTGGAGAGTAACAGTTTTGTTTTTTTTTGGTTCGGTTTTTGCCTTCTTCTGGTGAGGCATGTGCCATTCAACCTATTTGGTTATATCAGAGCGCATTTACCATCCAAAAAAAAAGTCAACTCTGTTGACTGCTAACCCGATCAGCGTTGATAGATACTAAGTCCTGAAAAGGACCAACATTAATCTATCTGCTAGCATAAAGCCCTAAAAGGACTCACCAGCTTCGCCAACGCCCAAGCTAGTCTGAGAGAGAATCTGAATTCTGAGAGTAACAGAAAAGGAAATGTCCAAATTATCCTCGTTCCACACAACCTGCCTAAGGAAAATTCTTTGAATTTTTTGGCCGGAAACCATCTCCAACCGGGAACTTCTTACACAGTACAGTCTAAAAGATACGCACACCATCATTGCAGGCCGACGCTGGAACTGGGTTGGCGATGTCCTCAGAAGGGACCCTGACACTTCACCAGAACTGCTATACTATTGACCCTAGAAGGACGGCAAAAGAGAGGCAAGACCAAAGACAACAGTCGGAGAACAGTGGAGGCTGAGATGCAAAGCATGAACCAGAGTTGAGGCACGGCACAAAGGATGGTTACTGACTGAGCAAAATGAGGACAGTTTGTTGCTGCCCTACAAGACACCACTAGGCATGATGGCCACTGCCGGCTTTGTCAGTCAGAAGCTAAGGATCCAAGAAGAAGAAGAATGTTCAAACTTGGAGGTATATCCCATATAAATATTTATACTATATGCAGTATTTTTTGTTAAGCAGGTTGTTGGCACCATTTTGAAGGTGAGATGTTAAATGATTAACTCTTCTCCACATAATCAGTGTCATCAGACTAGGGCTGAAGTTCTTGATTTGGCTGGCAGTAAGATTGACGACTAGATTCATTTGTAGACAGTTATACACAGCATATCACCATTGCACAGCTCCATTCCATTAGATTATGTGTCACTGTTTCACACTATCCCATGGTTATACACTATATCATTTTGTTGTCAACCATACCACACACCAGCTGCAATGTTTGTTTTGACAGGAACGTAGTGGAAGCAGTGTTCCCTCCATCATTAACCGTATGGTGACCCGCATGGTTCCTCCCACGTATAACAGGTGTAACAAGTTTACTCAGGGATTTCAGAATATAGTGGATGCATATGGTGTATCTTGCTACAGGGAAGTCAACCCAGGTAAGATTACACCTGCGTGTATGTTAGGTGAGGTGATAGAATAATGGACTTAACTATATATTACTGAGAAGTTCAGGATTTCAAATGACTACATCTCATGGCAAAGGTGCCGGGTTCGAATCACAGTACCAACACGCTCCAGTCTACCCAACTGTAAATGGGTATCTGACTTTGCTCTTTGAGTTAGGGAAGGAAAAGGCAGTGTATAAGGGAACTGGTCACCCCACCTCTCGATGCTGGACCTAGTATGATGAAGTCTGTACCACTTCACTCCTCTATGGCATTATCTGTTATGGGACTACCTTTACCTTTACGTCAATGTAGATAACTAGTCTATAGTTAGAGATGACAAGATGCTGGGCATACATGACAAGATGCTGGGCATACATGACAAGATGCTGGGCATACATGACAAGATGCTGGGCATACATGATGAGATGCTGGGCATACATGACAAGATCCTGGGCATACATGACAAGATGCTGGGCATACATGACAAGATGCTGGGCATACATGACGAGATGCTGGGCATACATGACAAGATGCTGGGCATACATGACGAGATGCTGGGCATACATGACAAGATCCTGGGCATACATGACAAGATGCTGGGCATACATGACGAGATGCTGGGCATACATGACAAGATGCTGGGCATACATGACGAGATGCTGGGCATACATGACAAGATCCTGGGCATACATGACGATCCTGGGCATACATGACAAGATCCTGGGCATACATGACAAGATCCTGGGCATACATGACAAAACCCTGGGCATACATGATGATCCTGGGCATACATGACAAGATGCTGGGCATACATGATGAGATGCTGGGCATACATGATGAGATCCTGGGCATACATGACAAGATGCTGGGCATACATGACAAGATCCTGGGCATACATGATGAGATCTTGGGCATACATGATGAGATCCTGGGCATTCGTGACGAGATCCTGGGCATACATGATGAGATCTTGGGCATACATGATGAGATCCTGGGCATACATGATGAGATCCTGGGCATTCATGACAAGATCCTGGGCATACATGACAGATTCAGGTTGGAGTTGATAAATTCAGTTTTGTTAAAATCTGCATACTCCTGTACAAGAGCTTCCCCCAATAACTATATTCCTGTGTTGTATTTCAGCACCTTTCACGTGCATCACATTCCCGTTTCTGTTTGCTGTCATGTTTGGAGACATGGGCCATGGACTGATCATGTTTTTATTTGCTCTCTGGCTCGTTCTCAAAGAAAAGCAGTTGGAGGCTAAGCAGAACCAAAATGAGGTTAGATACATTTGTTTTGATCTCTGTGGAGACATAGTTGCTGGTACTGATAGGGTTGACGGATGTTTGCTCTTGTGGACAGATATCCTCCACAAGATGTGTCAGAGTTTTCAGAATATTCATGTATAGGTTAATTCTTTGGAAATAATCAACATGAATATGTATGTAGCAGGCACTCATAAGATAGAAAGAAGGAGAACATTAGACATACGAGAAGTTACAGAAGTGATAGGTTCACTGAGGAATCTTCTTCTTCCTTGTGCGCTCGCGGACGTCAACTTGAATATTTTCAAAGAAAGCAGTGGGCAGCTTCAGGCTATTTGCATCTCCTAAGGAATCAAACCAGGGACCATCTCACCTTGCTGAGGGAGTGAATTATGAATGGACACACTGCCACTCAGCACCATCCCTCCCCCCCCCCCCCAAAAAGTGCCATGTAAACTGTAGTAATTCTCAATGACACTATTATTATTATTTTTTTCTAAATTAATGAAGAAAAATATCCCGTTCAACCTCTGATGGGTTATAATTAGGATATATATATTCAATGACACTACACACAGCTGTGGTATACAGAACCTGGAAATGGCCACGTTTAAGGGCATGCACTATAGTGAAAACTAACTTTTGTTCTAATAACATTTTCAAACTTTTTATGTTCTCAATAGACACAGTGTATGTCCATGAACCAAATTCTACAGTTTATTTTGTTAAAAAAAACATGTGGTTACCATGGTAACCAAAAACAAACAAACATCCGCCATATTGGATTTTTCACCAATTTTCAAGAGCAAAAAAACATATGTTTCCCATTGACCAAATTTTATCGAATTGCACACACATGTTGTGACTGACAATTAAAACAGTTGATCACATGCTTTTTTTGATAAGTTTAAAATTCAATTTCCGCTTGCTGCAAACGACTCCATATAACATTGTGGAGGCTTTCATTTGCATTTTGAGTTGCACCTAGCTCACACCGCTTGAGCAGATGCTGATCAGTAAGATGCTCATAAATAAGGGCTAAGTGCTTATGGAGCAGGTTGTAGTCTAGCGGAGTATGAACTTGGGTCTCGTGGGGTCCGGCAGCTTCTCCTTTGGCCATGGAAGCCTGATAGAAACACCAGGAATTTGTGACTGGTGGACAAAAATTATGTTGGGGTTTGTCGAATACCCATGGTAGAGAGAAGCCATGATGGCTTGTTTCATCTCTGGGGCTGTACTATGCTAGCAGATGGCCCTGGTGTAGTAAATACACAGTTTTCATATGGCATTTTGGGTCAGACGACCATGGCCATTTCCCCCAAGGGTGACTTTTTGTTTCCTGCAGTCAGTAATGAGTGTCCTCAGTGCAGTGCCTAATCGCTTTGCGACATGGTTGACGCACTCTTCTGTTGTTATGTCAACTTCTGGACCATACGCTTTGATGTCGCAGAGTCTGTTGTAGGCCTTGGAATAGCCATCTGATAGCAACACAGTGTAGTGTAGCTTGTTATTTGCCACTGAACGAAGCCAGAAAACCTCACAGGAAAATTCCATCATTCCGGCTGACCCTTCGTAATTACGGCAGCAGTCCTTCTGATGCCCTGCTTTCCATTGTTCAAATTTGTCAAGCTGATTTTTCAGTTGCCACTGTCTAGTTTTCTCGCAGGTTTAACAGAAGGAAGACATAACGTGCATATCGATGACCATGCCAGTCAAGATGTCGATAACACTGCCAACACCTATCAGTGACTTATGACCTCTAGTTAGCCATGTTGCATCAAAGCTGACAGCGATGTCAATTACTTCTTTTTTATTAAATGGTACGATGCTGACTCTTAGCATGTTCAGCTCGGACGATGCTGGCGGCACGTTGAAATACTGTAGAGTTGTGCACGATATCCAAATGATCAAAAATTTGATCTGCATATTTCTGTACGTAGGTTTAGCACAGGCAGTGTTATGAGAAGCACCATTCTTGCTCGCACTCAAGTTCATTTTTATATCAGATCGACTTAAGCCAGCAGTGAAAGGCACTATTAGATCAGCGATTTGAACTATAGGCCTATCGGATACTGGTATGCAGACATACATTGATGATAAGCCTACGTCAGGTTGGTTATCATTCACAGCTGATTCGGTCATAACATTGCTGGAAATTACACACTTTGGACGTGCTCAAACGGCAGAAAGTTGCTTTGCTTTCTTACCTTTTCTTCCCATTTTGAAGTAATATAACACAATTTAATGAGATTTAGACTGTAATCAAGAGAAACATGTCGTACTACGTACCACGTTCAAAGAGATATTTGTTTACGGTCGGAAGTGCCTGTCGTTATGTTCTTGATTTGCGCAGACAAAGCTGCGCGCGTTACGACCAATCAGAAAGATAAAACCAATGCCTCATGAATGGGCCTTGACTGAGAGAATGGGGTCACTGCGTGACCTCTCCTTATAAGGAAGTTAGCTTAAAACGATGGAAAATTTTGAATGCCAAATCACTCAGAGGTATGTGAAATAAAGGTTTCGAATTTGTTATAATCTGGGACACTAAGAAATTCCCTTTTCGGTGATACCAAATACTTCGCGATGCGCTCAGCGTAACTAAGGTATTATTGAGAGAGAAATTGTGCATTTTCGAGTTGTTGCAGGTCTCTTTTTTTGTTAGTGGTTGCATTATCATTTGTCCTTTGCATGTCAACGTCCAACTTGTAATTAATAAAGAATATTGTAAGGTCTGGCCAGGTCTTAACATTCCTTAATTCTCATTCATGCTTTGAAACATCATGCTTCTATTGTCTATTACGCGAATGCTGGGTGCTGGTTAGAACTGGTTAACAATTGAATAATATTGACTTGATAAGTCCAAGTATTCGAGTCCAACAAGACACAATTTATTTATGATAAACATTGAAGATCTCATGAGCATGGTTCATAATCAACGTGCATTAATTCTGATTCTTGTTAATACATTTCATCATCAGTCCGTGTCATAATAATTTACTGTCAACAGAACAGCATGGCTTTTTACTCGCGCTGCTGGGTTTCAGACAGCCGGTAGTGAGCGCATGTATCTTGACGAAAATACATCAAATAATTGATTTAATAATCCTTCCATCATTATAGGTTATCCACTAACCTTATAAATTCATCCTTTAACATATCAATATGAACTGACCCTGAGTCCTTAGATAATTCAAATAAATATGGCTATTACCAAGCCTAACTTTGGAAGGATGTAAGACACGTAAAAAGGGTCCAGTAACTAAGTCACGGAGCGTGACCTTATCAACGCTAACACGTCACAATTCAACCGTGTTCACTAATCCGTGAAGTATCAATTATTAATCTATAATAAACTCTATCACCCTAAAATTGCGCACTGCCAACTATAGCAGACGGCATCAATAAAAATACTGTAACAGCCTTGACTGAGAGAATGGGGTCACTGCGTGACCTCTCCTTATAAGGAAGTTAGCATAAAACGATGGAAAATTTTGAATGCCAAATCACTCAGAGGTATGTGAAATAAAGGTTTCGAATTTGCTATAATCTGGGACACTAAGAAATTCCCTTTTCGGTGATACCAAATACTTCGCGATGCGCTCAGCGTAACTAAGGTATTATTGAGAGAGAAATCGTGCATTTTCGGCACAAATGTGCAAATCATAGCTTGGGGGTAGTGCCGAAAATATGCATTTTGACACATCAAATGCATTTTTTATGTCATAAAACCTTGCTCAATCGATTCCTCGATGATTATTTAATAAAATAAGCTCAAAAGTAAAAAATCTAAATTTTGTACGTAAAATCCAGTTCTCACTACCGTGCATGCCCTTAATTTAGACTCAGTCACCTGCGTCGAGTGTTCGCCTTTCTTTCTTATGAGTGTGTGCAGCATAGCTGTCTATGTTTATTACTTATCAATCGTAGGTCTTGGGTTGGCCTCTGTTTAATTCTTGGCAGGGCTTTTCTTGAATAATACCAGTCACATTATGAAATATTTACTTATTTAGACACTGTTTTTTGCTTAGTCTGGACCAGATGGGGCTCACATTATCTTGCTGTCCAATAATAGTTGTTTTTTTAAAAATGTATGTGTGTGGGGTAGGGGGAGAGACTATAGCTCAGGTAATGACAGAAGTGTACATCTAGAAGACTCAAGATATAGAACCAAAGAAGATGAATATACCTTGAAGACTGAGAATTAGAAAAGTTGTTACTAACCTGAATGAGTTAAGACATTTATGCTGAACTCAGAAAGTGTGTTTTTTTTTTCCTAGATCTTTGGAACATTCTTTGGTGGTCGCTACATCATTCTGTTGATGGGTGCCTTCTCAGTCTACACAGGTTTCATCTACAATGATGTGTTTTCAAAACCTCTCAACTTGTTTGGCTCTGGTTGGAGGATTCCATTATCGTAAGTTGTATGCTATACTGTCCTTGGCCTCTGAGTCTTTATAAATTTTACCAGGTGTGTGGAACATGACTTCGAAGGGAAAAAAAAAGTTGCACAAATAAAATGTCTAGGGAATAATGTCACAGTTTAAGCACAAACTTAAAATGAAGCCAAAATGTTTGTATTTCTCAGCATTATGTTTACCACAGATGTACAGCTTTGTCGAAAGATACCTTTAACACCACACATTGATTGATGATTGGCAGTGAAATATCTCTGTGGTGCTGTATGTCACTAGCTGTAAAAGAAAATTCTCCTGTTCTTTGTTACTGGTTGCTTTTTGGAAGTCCCCAGACTAGACAAGTGGCCTGCACACGGAAAGTAGTATGTACTTGCATACTAAATGGCATTATGGGCAACCCATGATGCAGAAACATCCTAGACAAGTGGTGCATTACAGGACTGGCTCCAGCATCAGGACAACCATGTATAGATTAAGATTGTTTCAGGAACTATAGTGAAATGCTATTTTCATACATTACTAGCTGTAAGTACCTGGCTTTGCTCGGGTTATCTAGACGTATGAAACAAATTAAAATGCACAAATTTAACCTAAAATACTAATAGTTACGGAGCCGCGGTAGCGCAGTGGTTAGTGCACTGGCTTTCTAGCTCGATGGTCCATGGTTCGATCCCCAGTTGAGGTGGGATATTTAGACTGCAAACGGCTCCGGGGTCGACCCAGCCTCATTAATTGGGTACCAGAGCAACTCTGGGAAGGTTAAGGCGTCCGCGTGATGCTGACCACATCACCCCTAGTGTGCCGATGGTCAAGAAAATACAGGCCTAACACCGTTTTCTCAATAAGCGTGTAACGGGATCCGTTACCTCTTTACTTACTAATAGTTACGAAAATTATTTAATGATACAGTGCCATTGGTTGCCATGGAAATGACAGCTAAATATGCATTAAAATGCGTTTACTTTGCTGAAGCTTTTTTTTTTTTTTTTTGAGTTATGAGCACCAAATTTGAATAGGATGCTCATTTTGATATCCTAACCCATGAGCCTTATTGTGCGACAGGTTGTCCTACAGAATTATCTACGGGCCATATGGTGTGCTCACTTGATAGAGCTCAAATTTGAATTGAAAATGAGAAAATACCTGGCCATAAACTGGTTTAAATCATGTTAACACTTCATGTGGACCTGGGGTTTTTAACTGGTAATGAAAGCAGTGTTCTGCATAATTTTTGCATATTTTTTATTAATGGGTAATATTGCTAGGTAGTTTATTTACAAACAATGTAGTCATAATCACAGTCATGGACCATCAACTGATAAACTTCAACAGATTATTTCTAAATGAATTGGAATGATATTAATTTTGATTGTTACGTACGGGCTAAGGGGTTTGTGATCTAGTGTTGGTGTGGTATCAATAAACGAATACTCAATACTTCAAAACGAAACAGCCAAACATAACTTGTCAGTAGTATTCTGAAGTCCCAGATCGCATGCAACATTTTTAATAACGTCCACTTGACATAAAATCATTGATCATCATTATATCATAAAATCCACTTAATTATTATTCAGTTGTCCATCGAATATCTCGGTGCTTCTCTTAACATAAATATTTTATTCACATATTCCTTGCCAAGTCCATGGGCAGTAAATTATTCAATATCAATTAATTATACTGATTCTGACACCTCTGTATTATTTCTGTATTCCCTTACTATCCATTTACATGTATACAACACTTTCCTGAAGTATTATTGTTACATCGGGGTTTTCTTTCTTGTTGGGTTTTGGTTTAGTTCTTGTAGTGTAAGGTATTATAAACGATCATGCTGACAAACATGAATGGACACGGGTATGGTCATCACAGGACATAACTGGCCGAAGAACACAATACATCTTGTAGAGGGACCACGATAACTTTGTTTGACATTTATTTAATTCAGGAACATATGATAAAATATACAAATAGGTATTAAGTTTGATGATGCTATATTGCTTGTGAATGCATGGTATTGTTAATTTTCGGTTACCGTATTCATTTCCCTGAAGCAAACAGAATTCAAGTGGCATGGTTGGAGAATTGTGAGTGAGGTCTCCGCAAAAACACATATGCATGATCAATCCATAAACAAGACATTTATAGTAGTCAGTCATCAATACATCTCGTCTCAATTATTCAGTTCTGGCCGCTGTACTAGAGGTGCGTGCAGATCGACGACACCCAAGTAATGTGGACCAGACGACGTGAATATAAAATTCCTCGAGTTATACTTCTCTATAAGAGGTGGAGCTTCTGTATAGGTTCAGGACCATCTTAGAAAACATATTGGCGGCCTTCGAAGTTAGTTTATGCCACTTAAATATATAATATTCCTCCACAATTCTGAGAGCTTGAAAAACACGTCTGACTAGGATGACTTGAAGTAACGAAAGGCCACGAATATGAGCCGTTAGAATAAATTAGCGCAAAAGCGTTACGTCATTGACGACCGGTGACGTATTAAATATGCAGCGTTCAATATAAGTTAAAAACTTTGCAAAAACATGAGTTACCACAATGAGACATATTTCCTCAATAGTAATGGCTATAAGCCTATAATAATAATAATAATAGCCCCTTCAGTCATAACTGACTATGGGAATGCGCCCCTGAGGTGGCAGCCCTCAGCTGCTTATTTTCCTAGTGCTCCTTTTGACGTTTTCTCCTCACCTCTGCTTCTTGTGTGAGTGTCTCTTCGCCCAATCTGAGGTGGAGCCATAAATAGCATCGCCACTAAGTGCGATCGGAAGCTTCATCCTCCCATGTTGCTGGATCCATGTCCAGTGCCCTCATATCTCTCTTGCACACATCTTTGAACCTCAGCTGTGGTCGCCCAACTGTTCTCTTGCCATCTGCTAATTGTCCGTAGAAGATATCTTTTGGGATGCGACTATCTTCCATGCGGCGAACATAGCCAAGCCAGTGAAGTCTGCGCTGTCTAAGCAGCGTATACATACTTTGAAGGCCAGCACGTGACAACACCTCGACATTTGTCACTTTATCTTTCCACGAGATGCCGAGGATGCGGCGTAGACACCGCAAATGGAAGGTATTGAGCCTTCTTTCTTGCTTAGCATAGGTCGTCCAGGTCTCGCTGCCATATAGGAGTGTGCTGGTGACGCAGGCATTATATACCGCAGCTTTGGTCTTCATTGTGAGTTTAGAGTTTCCCCAAACACGCGATGTGAAGCGGGCAAAGGTAGCTGCAGCTTTGCCAATGCGGCTGTCGATTTCTGTATCCAGTGAGAGTTTGTCATTGATGGTAGACCCTAGGTATGTGAAGTGGTGCACCACTGCCAATTCATAGTTATCGATAGTGATAACTGGTGCAGCACCCACATCCTGACTCAACACATTCGTTTTCTTTAGACTTATTGTGATGCCAAAGTCCTTGCATGCTTTAGTGAAGCGATTCATCAAGCTCTGAAGCTCCTGTTGGCTTTGAGTGACGACTGCAGCATCATCAGCGAACAACAAGTCTCTTATAGTGACCCTTCTGATTTTTGTTTTTGCCTTCAGCCTTGAAAGATTAAACAGACGGCCATCTGACCTAGTGTGAAGGCATATTCCTTCAGTTGCATCTCTGAATGCATGTTTCAAGAGTAAGGTAAAGAAGATTCCGAAGAGGGTCGGAGCCAGAACACAGCCTTGTTTAACGCCACTTCGTATATCAAAGGGCTGTGACATGCTTCCAGCATATTGGACTGTTCCCTTCATGCCATCATGGAATGACTTTATCATTTCCAGCATTTTAGAAGGGCGGCCTATTTTCAGGAGGATTTTAAAGAGTCCATCCCTACTAACCAGGTCGAATGCTTTTGTGAGGTCTATAAAGGCGATATATAATGGTCTTTTCTGCTCTCTTGATTTTTCCTGAAGCTGGCGGAGAGAGAAGATCATGTCTGTTGTTGATCTGCCAGCTCGGAATCCACACTGTGCCTCTGGATATATGCGCTCAGCTAACTTGTGTAGTCGCATTAAGATGACTTTAGCAAAAACCTTACCAACAATACTAAGAAGAGAGATGCCTCTGTAGTTATTGCAATCACTTCTGTCTCCTTTATTTTTATACAGTGTTACAATCTTGGCATCTCACATGTCTTGAGGAATAGTTGTTTCTTCCCAGCACTGGCACAGCATCCTATGCAGGGGATGTAATAGCGTGCTCTTACAGCATTTGATTAAATCAGGAGGAATCCCATCACTGCCTGGGGCTTTGCCAGAGGCCAAGCTATCAATGGCCTTGCTGAGTTCCTCTAATGTTGGTTCGGCATCCAGCTCCTCCATAGTTGGCAGACTATTGACAGCATCAAGGGCTGCAGGCGTAATGGTATTGTCTCTAGCGTAAAGCTCAGAGTAGTGCTCGATCCACCTCTCCATCTGCTTACCCTTATCGGTTAGCTTCTCTCCGCTGATGGTTTTTAGCGGTGCCGTCTTACTTTTATGGGGGCCAAGTGCTTTCTTTATACCGTCATACATTTGTCTAATGTTGCCTGTTTGCGCTGCGATCTGGATGCTCTCGCTGAGCTGGAGCCAATAGTCATTTGCACAGCATCGAGCAGTTTGTTGAACTTTGCTTCTCGTAGCCCTCAGGATCTGTAGGGTTCTGGCACTCAGTGAACGTTTGTATTCATTCATAGCACTGCGCTTAGCTTCAATGACAGGTGCCATCACATCTGATGAAGCATCAAACCAGTCATTTGACTTTGCTGTTTTCTTACCAAAGGTGGCAAGTGCAGTAATTTGAATGGTGTTCCGTAGATGCTCCCAGTTCTCTGTAATAGTATCACCATGCTGAGGGCTACTGAGCACTTTCTTGAAGGTCGCAGTGAATTGAGCAATCATGAAAGGGTCTGACATCTTGCTGGTATCAATGCGTGGTTTCCCTTCATGTCTGACACGATAGAGTTTTCTTGGTTGTGCTCTGATTTTGCAGCAAACCAAGGAGTGATCTGTATCACAGTCTGCACTATGGTACGAGCGCTTGGAGAGCACAGACCTGAGGAGTGGCCTTCTGACGAGAATCAGGTCAAGTTGGTGCCAGTGCTTGGATCGTGGGTGTCTCCATGACACCTTATGCTAGGGTTTTGTCTGAAAGTAGGTGTTGGTCACGCAGAGGTCATGGTGGACGCACAACTCTAAGAGCCGTTGTCCATTTTCATTCATCTTGCCAATACCAAACCTGCCCAGACATGAAGGCCATGAAACATTATCGACACCCACTCTAGCGTTAAAGTCACCAAGGAGAACAAGCTGTTCTTACCTAGGTATGCTTTTGATAACTGCTGTTAGATTCTCATAGAACTCATCTTTAGCTTCTGAGGCAGAGTACAGAGTAGGAGCATACACACTGACAAGGGTGATGGGACCTGTGCTAGTTTGCAGGCGGAGCGTTAACAGGCGTTCTGATCCATTCTCGCCTGGTTCAACCATTTTAGTTAGCGATTTTTTTATCGCAAAACCTACTCCGTGTTCTCTAGCTTTATTAAGATCTTTCCCTTGCCAATAAAATGTGTAGTCCTTCTCGCTCACCGTTCCAGAGCCCGTCAGGCGCGTTTCCTGAAGTGCAGCTATATCCACCTGAAGTCGTTTAAGCTCATCATTAATTATGGCTGTCTTCCTTACATCGTTTACATCCTGTAGGTTTTCGGATAGTCCAGTCAACATAGTCCGGACGTTCCAGCATCCCAATCTGAGAGTTTGCTTATTTCTATTTTTTCTATAATTGCTTGGTGCAAAATTTTCTGTCCACAGTTCGGGTTTGACCCTAATCCCCATGCACCCAATGGTGAAAGCAGACAGTGGCGGGACAACACCTTATTGACTGGGGGCTGCCCAGCTTGAAGCGGGCGGTAGCTGTCCAGTGAGATCCTAGAACCTCTCCCACTGTCGGAAGTAGCCCCTGGCGCCATACCCTACGCCAATTGGGCAAAATGCTTATAACCGGTAACTGCTACTTCCCGTGTTTTGCCGACACCTATAGGGTGAAGCTGGAGTGTCCTCTCCAGGGCGCGAGCTTGGGCACAGTTATATGGAGATCAAGCTGTTGCCCATGCAGCATGTTCCCCCTCTCAACACAGCCGGTAGATCCAAAGGAACGGCAGTAGCCGATACAGTTTGGTACCAGCCATGTCGCAGGAGTTGCCAGAATAATGTCGAATCGACATTAGACTGCCTTAGGGACTCTGTCTCCGGATTTATCCTCAGGGTTTACTCCCGAAGCCTATTCCACAAATGGATATTCCCGCAAGGCAGCGGTGGTTTGAATTCAGAGTTCCTTCTCTTAGATAAGCTACCAACCAAGGATCACGACCCCTATCTGCCCGAAGCTGCTGGTTTTAAGGTGCCAGTCGCTCGCCTTTACCCCTTCTCCCATCAGTGGAAACAGTTCCGCCGGGCTCAAATTGAGCCACACGTGAAGGCCGGGAGCTGGACTTGGTTGTCAGAGGCTGTTTGAGGTGCGTGCCATAGAAGTATTTTATCTGCAGTGAGAGCTTATCCTCACTACAACTCCCGGCAATAACAACCTTTGGAACCTATGTGTGGCAATAATACGTAACATATTAACATTTGTTCTTTAACAATTATATCATTGAGAGATGACTCCTTCATAAGATTCAACACTGCCTATAATACAGCCGGTCTATACGTACATATTCCAAACACTCTTCAAACACTGCTAGTCCTGATGGATATCTTACACACAATGCTCTCATTGCTACGCCAAACAATTTCACGCCACAGACAAAAGATACACCCTACATGAGAACGTGGCTGACATCAAAGGAGCAAGAATCAAGAGGGGGATGTCATGGATGGCACAGGCAGAGGCTACGATTGGTCAGGTGACCAGGGTTGAAAATGTATCCAGTGGGGAAGAGTGGAGTAAGTCAGGGGAGAACTGGATAAACTACCAGCAGGTCATCATTAGCCTTGGCAGAGAGTGCAGATCTTGGGGCAATGGAAAAGCAGAGCTGAAGATTAATCAGCTGATAAGTGATCATGCTGGTGATGATGACGCCATTGTGCACACTGATTGGTCTGTAGTGCGTGGTGAGAAATCAGGATGGGGCTTCTCTGTGAGAATAAAGGGCAAGGTCATCGCTGAACAGCGTGGAGCCTACAAGATAACAACCTCCAGCATGAGAATGGAGGTAGAAGCAGTTACTGCAGCACTGAGGTGGCTGTCTGAAACTCCATCAACCAGGGCAGCTATATTGTCAGACTCTCAAGCCATGCTTCGGAAAGTTCAGAACGGATGGCTGCGGCAGGAATAGAAAATATCAGTAGAACCCCCAAGTCTTCAAGAACTGGTGTGGATCTACTGTCCTGGTCGAGAGCACCCATAGTGGTGACATTGGACATGGATAAGGGCAGTTAATGATCGCCTGCTGGATAATGACACTGCAATGGATGAATCAACAAGGCTGAGACTGTTGGAGTGGGACTAGCAGAAATGGACATGAGAGAGGATGCATCCATCGTATGTACAACCAGCGTGCTACAGGTACAATTATCATTCATACTCTTTGACATTTGCTGAGGGAGACTGAGCACCTATGGGTTTGCGCGGAGTGCAATGAGGTCGATTCTGATTAACAATAACAATCACAACCACGCATAAACATATTCGCATCCATGCCCTTTTGTGCATCACATAGCTTTCAAATACAGTACCCTATGTGGTGCATGAAAATGCTCATAACAGTGATAATAGCCTGTTTTAGATTCCAAGAAGGCGCTACATAAATTTCTTGGCGTGATATTTTTAAGCAATATATTAATTAAATAAAGTGGCTAGGTGGGATTCTAGTTCAACCACATGTGACTGGAAATATTCTGGAAGCTTTTACGCCAAGGAATTAAGAAGAGCTGAAGTATTCACATACAAGTATACAGTCTTTCTTAATTAAAAAAAATTTTTTTTAGAACTATGTTTACACTTTCCAAGACATAACAAACGACATAACATTATTTCAGAATTCACTGGGTTTCACAACATTCTTCAGTCAATTTCCTAAAGTTTGGTGCATAATTTATAAGTCTGCTGAATTAATATGTATGTCTACTGTGTGTGTTTAAAACATTACTAGTACAAAAAAAATGCATCCATTTTAGGGCTCGGGTAAAATCTGGGATTATTATTGTTATTGTTGACACAGAACCGACATCATTGTACTCCGGGCAAACCCTGGGATACAAGGGGTTAAAGTTAGTGTCTAATAATATACTACTGGACAAAAGTTAAGGGCCACCATTCAGTTTAGACAAGGTTTATATAATTCTTCGTGAGCAGGGTCGATTTTCCAAATGTCCGGTAGCTTGAAATCTCTCAAGAAGTCTCTGAATGGTAGAGTGGGACACTGCTAAATGTCTTGCAACATGACGAACAGATTGACCATCCTGAATCGATGCCATGGCTTGACCACGGTCTACAGTGCTGAGACTTCTCCTTGGTGGCATGGCTAATGCAGTGATCATTTCGACCACTTGTCATACTGATTTATTGCATACCAACGGTGAACACTCTTTACCGATGATCATTTTCCACGTGCATTCAAATTTAACTCACTTTTTCACCTTTTGAACTAGTGGGGCATGTTGCAAAAACCACGAGTTTTTTCAGCAACAATGGCAATTTTCACTTGCTGGTTAAAGTGACCCAGTTTTTGGACATTTAAAAAAAATTAACCTAGTGCACACAGAAATGTATACACATTTCTCTGAGCTCAGTTTTAATGACATTTTCACTTGTCTTTACAGTTTGCCAATCAATTATATAAACCTTATCTAAACTGAATGGTGGCCCTTAACTTTTGTTCAGTAGTATACAGTTGACATTCAAAAATCCGGCCATCGATAATCCGGTTCCTTCAGATTTCCGGCATGGATTTCGGAGCGCATTTTTAAATTTACCGCGTTGGCGCGCCACTGTTTTCTGGAGCAGTTTATGTTTTGATGCAGCTGTTTGGGTCTTGCTTGCACGTGTTAACAGGCATTCCTGCTCATTCCTTCTCATTTTATCATTTATTTGCTGCTGTTTAGCCCCATTATGGATTCAGCAAATAAAAGAAGTGGTGTAAAACGTAAACATCGTGCATTGTCGATCGCAGATAAAGTGTACAGGTAGTCATTTTCTGTTAAATATATACAGAATATATAACCATAAAAAATCCGGCATTTTCAAAAATCCGGCACTCCTCAGGTCCGGAGGTTGCCGGATTTTTGAATGTCTACTGTAGTAACAAATTTTGCAAAATTTGTCTACATTATTTGCACTTAACATAAGTATGATAAGATATCAGACATCGGATCTCATAATTTTTATCATGCATTGGAACCCCCTGCATGGAAACATAGCTGACATCAAGGGAGCAAGAGTAAAGACGTGGATGTCATGGATGGCACAGGCAGAAACAATGATCAAGCAGGTGAAAATATATTCAAAGGGGAAGAGTGGAGTAAGTCAGATGAGAACTGGATTAACTACCAGCAAGTCATCATCAGCCTTGGCAGAGAGTGTAGAACTTATGGCAATGGGAAAGCGGAACTGGAAATTAATCAGCTGATACATGATCATGCCGTGGATACTGATGGGTCTGTGATCCATGGTGAAAAATCAGGTTGGGGCTTCTTTGCTAGGGTAAAGGGCAGAATCGCTGCCGAATATAGCAGGGCGTACAAGATAACAACTTCCAGCATGAGAATGGAGGTAGAGGCAGCTACTGCAACCTTAAGGTGGCTAACTGAAACTTCAGTAACAAAGGCAGTCATTGTGTCAGACTCTCTTGTCCATGCTTTGAAAGGTTCAAAGTGGTTGGCTACGGCATGAATGGAAAACCTCCATAGAAGCTTTGAGTCTGCAGGAGCTGGTGTGGATCTACAGTCCTGGTCATGCAGGGGTACGTGGTAATGAGAGAGCTGACAGACTAGCATCAAGAGCACCAGTATACACTGGATATGGATAAGGGAGAGATACTGAGAACAATTAATGATCACTTTTTAGAGAATGACACTGCAATAGATGAATCATGAAGGTTAAGACTGTTGGAATTTGGCATCAAAGGTCAGGCTAGTAGAGATGGACGTATGAAAGGATGCATCCATCGTGTTTATAACCAGTGAGCTACAGGAACAGTTAGCATTCACATTCTTCGACATGTACTGAGGGTGACTGAGCACTTATGGGTTTGCCCGGAGTGAAATGATCTTGATTCTGTTCAGCAATAACAATCATGCAATGGATTGTTTCTGTGCCAAATCTTGTGTTGATTGATGAATAAATAAGCAGGTGACAAGAAAATTAGCAACTTAAGGTTCTGAGAAATTATTGGATTTCTTGATAAAACAAAAGTAGTTTCTTAAGAAACTTTAGTCAGATTATTATCAGTCAGATAATGCCCTTTTGTTTCCTTGGTAAGTGATTGCATGCTTCCATTTATCTTGTTTATTCCAGTTTCTATTGTGTATAATTCATCCTTCATTACTGCTGTAGTTTTTTCACTTTCGTGTGCTATGACCCGTCTAAATAATCATAATAAAAATATTTATCTCTTGTTTTTTAACCTTCTTTACGTTTGCACTTGAATTCTGAATATTTAATTAATATTGTTCAACAATTTTCTCTTTTAATCTCTTTATACAGAAACCCGAAGTATGACTACGATTCCCTGAGGAAATTTACGAAAATTAAACTAGATCCAAATGACACATTCTTGGGGGCCACATATGCTATGGGCATGGATCCAGTAAGCTAAATCTCCTCTCCTCTCTCTCTCTGTATGTGTGTGTATGTTTGTGTATATGTCTGCCTCTGTGTGTATGTCAATCAGATTCACAACCACTTCCCAGCAGTTTCTGCTCATAATGTATCAACATTGCATATTTGTATGGTTCTGAAGCATGGAGAACAAAACAAAACATTAGACCCAGAAAGATGCAGGCTTTCATAAATGGATGCTTGTGCAGAAGAGAAGGATTGAAATTGTATGACAAGATCATTAGCTCTTAGTATACGAGCGGCCTTTTAGAAAGGCCGATGATCGATCTGCACTAAATAATTTATTTATAAAGATAACATAAAGTGTTATATATCAAAATGTGAAGAAATGAAACCCCTATATCATGCATGTAACTAAATTGTTCAGTGGTTTTAAACATGCATTCACCTATACATTTTCGCTGTTGAAGGGGATCGATCATCGGCCTCTCTAAGAGGCCGCTCGTATGCTAAGAGTTAATGTGGAGCTGACGGAAGTAACCAGACAAATACCAGTGGAAGATGATGTGAAGAAAAGAAGTCGGTGTTCTACAGGACATGCATTGAGAAAACCTATTGATAGCTTTACAAGGCAGTTCCTGTCCTGGAATTGTGGCAGTTAGGGAAAGAAGAATGAGAAGTCTAACATGAGTTGGTATAGACGAGGTGGAAAAAAGGGATGTACGGAAGTGATGCACATAGGAAGGGTCAAAACAGAAAGAGGTTAAGCACGTTTTTCTCAGCATCTGGCAGAAGTGTGAGAGACGTCGGAACAGAAGCAGGGCAGCCATATTGAAGGCGACCACTAGTTAAAGGAGACTATGTATTGTCTCTTAGATATCCCAAGTCCGGGTTGTGTAGACATAAGCCTCAATATATAGATAGGCTGACGAGTTCCGACAATAGTACAAGGAGGAAGGAACAATGAAGCTTTATTCTGAAAGAAGGGTACGTAGAGTAAACTAGTTATGACAGTTCGATGGTGGATAAGTGTACTAAGATAACGGCCACCATAATCAGGAAAAGTTACATTCCCAGGAGTCAATCCGGTAGAACTATCTTAATAACCTGAGCGCATTCCAATAATATACCTGTACTGTCCTCAAAAGGGACAATATGCATAAAACAGTGAAACTCTGAATTACATGGGTGTATGGAAGCTAATGTCGGCGTCTGTGGCCTAATGGATATGAACGCAGTTTCATAATCCAGATATACCAGGTTCGAAACCTGCTGCAGGCGGTTTGGTAGCAGATCGCTTTGTGTGGATTTTTAACAGTGGTATAAGCGCCGTACCGTTCAGAAAGCAATGGCAAACTACTGAATGAAAAAAATTGCCTAGAAAAATCACAAACAGCCAATAAAAGCTGGGGTTGATTGCCACGTCCTGTAAAGGATAAGCAACTAACTTTTTTTTTTTATGGAAGCTAATAGTGTTCAAGAGAGGAGAGTCGGATGGACCCAGATTGTTGGAGGGGTCACCCACGACATTTGTTATAACAAAGTGTAAATAAACATTTGTTCCAGTTGAATACGGCGTTCCCATGTTTGTACCAGAGTTGCTACGTGGTATTATGTGGTCACTAAATGTGTGTTGTATATAAACGGCCAACATACGGAGAAGTCAATCACCAACGCTTGAGGCAAAAGAACCTGGGCATACAACGGCCATGTGAGGTAACCACCTGTTAGCGCAGGCGGCCACAGAATTCACAGAGTAACAGAAACAGAGGAGTACAAAAACTGCATGGAGAAGGGAACTGGAGGCTAGACATTCAAGGATAAAGATAACATGGAAAGTCCTTGAATAGATGGCACAGGACGAGGGTTTGGAGAGTATCTGTTGAAAGCCTGTGGTTCATGAGGTGCTGAAAGGTAATAATGATAATATATGAACATTAGTCAGTAACTTGTATTCTATTGTCAAACTTTTCTTGCATTCAAGACAATATGTCTTACCTCATTCGGAGCGTTGTTTTGTTTTCTATGATTAATTCATTTGTATTTATTATGGTATTTCAGATATGGCAGTTGTCAAAAAACAAAATTGCCTTCACAAATTCACTCAAAATGAAAATGTCTGTTATACTGGGCGTGATGCAGATGTTTTTTGGAATATCACTGAGCTACCTTAACCACCAGTAAGTTGCTGTCATGGCTGGCCATGTCTTTGTCCTGTTCAGCTCAGTCATGCCTTCATACCTTCTCTGTGAAGGCAGTAATATTTGGCCAGTTATGTCTTTTCTATGTCAAAACAGCTACACCCTTTCTGTGTCAAAACTCAACAGCTACACCCATTATGTGTCAAAACTCAACAGCTACACCCATTCTGTGTCAAAACTCAACAGCTACACCCTTTCTGTGTCAAAACTCAACAGCTACACCTATTCTGTGTCAAAACTCAACAGCTACACCCTTTCTGTGTCAAAACTCAACAGCTACACTCTTTCTGTGTCAAAATTCAACAGCTACACCCATTCTATGTCAAAACTCATCAGCTACACCCATTCTGTGTCAAAACTCAAAAGCTACACTCTTTCTGTGTCAAAACAGCTACACCCTTTCTGTGTCAAAACTCAACAGCTACACCCTTTCTGTGTCAAAACTCAACATCTACACTCTTTCTGTGTCAAAACTCAACAGCTACACTCTTTCTGTGTCAAAACTCAACAGCTACACTTTTTCTGTGTCAAAACTCAACAGCTACACCCATTCTGTGTCAAAACGCAACAGCTACACACTTTCTCTGTCAAAACTCAATATCTAATGTGACATTAAGGCTGACTTCATCCACAGGCATCATGTTTTGATTAGCTTCCAGTTTGCTCACTGGCCTTCATTTATTCTTCCACAAATAGGTTTCAGTTTGTTAACTTGCATTAATTTATGCTTCAACAGTAAGGTTTCAGTTTGTTTACTTGTCTTAATTTATCCTTCCATGATTGGTTTTCAGCTTGTTAACTTACCTTAATTTATCCTTCAACAGGAAGGTTTCAGTTTGTTTACTTGTCTTAATTTATCTTTCATCAGTTAGACTTCAGTTTGTTTACTTGTCTTAATTTATTCTTCAATAGTTAGGTTTCAGTTTGTTTACTTGTATTAATTTATCCTTCCATGATTAGTTTTCAGCTTGTTAACTTGCCTTAATTTATCCTTTAGTTATGTTTCAGTTTGTTTACTTGTCTTAATTTATCCTTCAACAGTTAGACTTCAGTTTGTTTACTTGTCTTAATTTAATCATTCCAAGATTAGTTTTCAATTTGCTTAATTACCTTAATTCAGGGGTCGGCAAACAGTTGATTCTGATCTACCGGGAGATCCCAGAGGACGGTTTGGTATATCTTTATCCGACTGCTGGGGGGGAGACTTTGAAAATTTTGCTGGCATTTAAAATCATTGTCTCCTTGTGATCAAAGGTACTTTTTTCCGCATTCTCAATTAAAACTCTCGAGCTGGCTACTAAAATATATTCTTGAACTGCAGGATATAGGAACACAATCTTTTCTTTGTGAGGTTCATCAAAACCACATCCCCCCTTCCCTCTCTCTCTTCCCCAGCAAATTTCTGTAGAAATTTGTTTTACACGATGAGATTGCCAGCCTCATGAAAAGAAACATTATGTCTTCTTATTTTCTGCCAGGTTACCCTCATTCTGGAAGAAAAAAAACCTCTCCGGCAGCTCTCAGTTCCCAGGCTTGCCGGATAAATGGTCTCATACATATTTTGAAAATCTATTTTATCTTGTTTCATGCACTGATACTCTTAACATCTCTCCCCAGCCATTTCAAGAAACCACTGAACATCATATTCAACTTCATACCCATGATCATATTCCTGTTCTGCATGTTTGGTTACCTGGTCATTCTTATATTTGTCAAGTGGCTCAAGTATCGGCCCAGTCAGTCTCACATGGCACCCAGTCTTCTCATTGGTAAGAGGGACCCACTTCATAATATTACATGTCTGTTTAATTGTAATGCAGGTTCTCGACCTTTTATTTGAAATGACTAAATGAGAAAAGTTCCGAAAACCGAAAGTTTTTTTTCAAGGAGCGTCACTGATGTACGTGACATGACTGAAGCAGATGTTTCAACAAGATGGTACAAGATCAGTCAATCAATACCCTTTAGCTCCCCCAAGGAGCATAGGCCTTCAACAAACACATGCCAAGTCTTCCTGTCCTGTGCCATCCGCTCAAGTTCTTTCCATGCTTTCCTCATCATTTTCACCTCTGTTTCCAGTTCTCTTCTCCATGTGTTTTTTGGTCTACCTCTGCCTCTCTTTCCCTGTGGATTCCAGGACTGCCTTGTAATGCTATCAACAGGTTTCCTCAATGTGTGTCCTATCCATCGCCAGCATCTTCTTCTCAACTCTTGTTCCACTGGCACTTGTCTGGTTCTTGTCATCAATTCCACATTCGTGACTTTGTCATACCATTTCAGTCCTTCTGTTCTACGCAAGCACCCGTTTATAAAAGTCTGTAGCTTTTTGGTTGTTGTTTTTGTTGTTCTCCATGTCTCAGAGCCATACAATAGGACTGACTTGACATTTGAGTTGAAGATTCTTATTTTCGTGTTGGACTTGATTTCTCTCGTTCTCCATATGTTTCCCAATGCAATGAAAGCTCCTCTTGCTCTTTGTATTCTTATTTTGATATCACTGTCTGTCCCTCCAACTTTGTCTATATTACTTCCAAGATATGTGTATGATTCTACATCTTTTAGTGGCGTTTCTTCAAGTTCAACCTTGTTATCATTTCTTGCATTTATTCTGATAATCTTTGTCTTTTCCCTGTGTATTTTCAGGCCCACTTGTTGTGACCTCTCATCGAGAATTTTCATTTTCTCTTGCATCTAATTATGGTTATGGGACAGAAGAGCCAAGTCATCAGCAAAATCCAGGTCATCAAGCTGTTTAGTCAGATTCCACTGGATTCCATTTCTGTTGTGTGATGTTGATGTTGATGTTTTCATGACCCAATCTATTGCTAGTAAGAAAAGAAATGGAGACAAGAGGCATCCCTGTCTCACTCCCGTTCTAATCCTAGACGGTTCCGTAAGTTGTCCTTCATGAAGAACTCTGCATGTCATGTCTTCATAGGTCTTCTTTATTAAGTTAATGATCTTCATGGGAACTCCATAATGCCTCATCAATTTCCAAAGCGATTCTCTGTCTACACTGTCAAATGCCTTTTCATAGTCCACGAATCCGATGTATAGCGGTGAATTCCATTCCAGACTTTGTTCAACTATTATTCTCTATGTGCCTATCTGGTCTGTACAGGATCTATTTTGTCGAAAGCCTGCTTGTTCATCTCTCAGTTGCTTGTCAATGGACTCTTTTAATCTCTCAAGGATGATTCTGTTTAATACTTTTCCTGGCACTGATAGTAACATTATTCCTCTATAATTTGTGCACTCTTGTAAATTTCCCTTCTTAGGCAGCTTGACCAGATAACCTTCCTTCCATATATATATATTATACAAACTACTTGGCAAAGTCTGGGAGAGAGAGGAAATACCAACAGAATGGATGATACAAGATGGTAAGCATTTAAGCTTATGCTGCCATGCTAGCACATGCAATACATTAGACAAGATGTCAGTACCTGACTGTTGTAAAATTTTCAGACATAGCACTGTCATTTGTGTCTCACAGTGCTACCAGTCACATGTGGGCCACAGAAACTGCAACAACAATATGGACAGGTCAGGTCAGTGTTCATAAATGAGTGCTTACATAGAATTAAAGGATTGAAATCATACAAGATCACCAATGTGGAACATATGATAAGAACCAGACAAGAGCTATTGGAACAAGAGATCAGAAGAGGATGCTGGAGATAGATAGGACACACATTGAGGAAACCTGTTGATAACATATAAGGAAGGGAAACCCGAGGCCTGTAAACAGTAAATAAATATTAGACAAACATAAAGGTATGTTTTCAGGCACTCGTAAGAAATAAAGAAGTAGAACACTTGGACAACAGAAAAACAACAGATGTGAGTATCCTGGGTAAGCCACTCACGTCTGTTGTTTTTCTGTTGTCTAGTGTTCTACTTCTTTATTTCTTACGAGTGCCTGAAAACATACCTTTATGTTTGTCTAATATTTATAAACCTGTTGATAGCATTACCAGGCAGTCCTTGTTCTGGAATCCACAGGGTAAGAGAGGCAGAGGGAGACAAAAAAAAAAAAGCACATGGAAAAGAGAACTGGAGACAGCTATCAAACGGATAATGAAGATTTGGAAAGACCTTGAGCAGATGGCACAGGATGACGGGGTGGACATGGTATGTTTGTTGAAGGCTTGTACTCCTTTGTGAGCTGAAGGACAGTGGTGATTGGGCTGGCAGCCTCATTACATGAAATAAATTGTTCAATAATCATCACTGCTGAGAACGTGAATGCTTTTATGTGAGCTTCCTATAAGGGAACCAGCTGTTGTGATGGCTACATTCTCCCTAGGGAGTGATAAGGGAAATGATGATACTGATCTAATTGTATCTAAAGTCTGATTAACATCAGTGCATTTTGTGTGGGACTGTGCTTTTGACGGCGATGGAGGGTCTCTCAGTTGTCTGATTGTCACCAGCCTGTACGGCTGTGATTATCTGATTGACACTGTTCTATTTATGCCTTTTTTTCAGGTCTGATTGACATGTTCCTGTTCAACTACAAGAAGTACGTACATGAGAGTGAACTTCACCCATCAAGGATAGATGAGAAAGTCTTCATCTACAGTGGTCAGGTGAGACTGATATATATATAGCATCAAGAGCACCAACAGTGGGGACACTGGATATGGAGAAGGGAGAAATACTGAGAACAATTAATGATCGCCTGTTAGAGACTGACACTGCAATAGATAAATCATCAAGGTTAAGACTGTTGGAATTCGGCATCAAACGTTAGGCTAGCAGAGATGGACGTATGAGAAGATGCATCCGCCGTGTATACAACCAGCGAGCTACAGGAACAGTTAACATTCACACTCTTCGACATATACTGAGGGAGATTGAGCACCTATGGGTTTGCCCGGAGTGCAATGATGTCAGTTCTGTTCAACAATAACAATAATATATTTGACAAGTTGTAAGAATCCACCACATGAAAGTCTGCATGAATATTTTAAAAAGGGCATGTTTGCTGCTCGTTTGATTACAAAAATGTTTTTAAAAAAATTATGTTGCAGTATTTAGAAGTAATAAAAATACTTGATGAGAGGTCACAAAAAGTGGGTCTGAAAATACACAGGGAAAAGCCAAAGATAATGAGAATAAGTGCAAGAAATGATAAGGCTGAACTTGAAGAAACACAACCAAAAGATGTAGAATTGTACATATCGTGGCCATGGTATAGGCGAAGTTGGAGGGACTGACAATGGTAAAAATATAAGAATACAAAATGCAAGAGAGCTTTAATTGCATTGGGAAACATATGGAGATCAAAGAGAAATCAAGTCCAGCACAAAAATAAGAATCTTAGATAGTAAGGTACAGTACCTAATAGACTAAGAGAACGGAGAAAAAACATTGAGCATGAGTATGGCAGTGTGCGGGCACAAGGGCTAGTGAGTAAAATAAAAGGTGAACTAGTTATTCACCAGGTATTCCCCATGTATTCACCAGGTATTCCCCATGTATTCCCCGGGTATCTCTGAACAGACAGAAAGAATAGGACTGCTGTACCCTCAGGCATGTCATATGAGGTGACTAAATGAGGTTTTCACTGGCTTCCTAGCTCGGTGGCCCATGGTTCAATCCCCAGTTGAGGTGGGATTGTTTAGACCACAAACAGCTCTGGGGTCGACCCAGCCTCATGAATTGGGTACCAGAGTAACTCTGGGAAGGTTAAGGCGGCCGGCGTGATGCTGACCACATCACCCCTAGTGTGCCGATGGTCAAGAAAATATGGGCCTAACACCATATTCCCAATACGCCTTAGTGGGCATGTAACGGGATCCGTTACCCCATTAACTAAATGAGGTTTTGCACTGGGGCTGGCAACCTTATCGTGTAAAACTAATTGTGACAAAAACCACTACCACAAGAGCATGTGAATGCTTGGTGCAGACATCAGCTGTAGTGGTGGCTGTATGCTCCATAAGGAGCGCAAAAGAAAGCCATGGTACTAGTAAAGTAAGTAAGCAAAAATTAGGAATGTGAGACCATGGCATAACATATTTTATGCGAGTCTGTACAGTTTGCATAAATCGTGTTAGCACAGTAATGGATTGTATATTTTTACAATATACTTCGGTGTCAATACCTTGTCGAGGTATGGCAGCTTGCGTACCCTGATTACCCCCAGAGCTATTCCAGTGGGAGTTTTACTCCTGGAAGGTTCCACCAAGCTGGACAGGTTTGCGCGGGCAGGGGTCAGACGAAAGCAGACACCCTGGTCCTCCAGGTTGGGGGTTTTAGCATAGGGCTGACACCCCTGTGTATGTAAAAAAAAAATTGAAGTTACGGAAACAACAACGAATAAACAAACTTTGCTGCGGGATGGACATCCGGAGTCTGAGGCTCGTATGACTGTCAGTGGTGAAAGCCGAAAGGAAGCCACTGACATGTGAACGGATGTCCTGACCGCAAAACATGAAAACAACCTGGCGGAGGACTGTGGAGGCGGAGATGCAAAGAATGAACCAGAGTTGGGGCACTGTGCGAAGGATGGCCACCGACCGAGCAAAGTGTAATCAATTTGTTGTTGCCCTACAAGACGCCACTAGGCGTGATGGCCACTGACTGCTTTGATGGTCGGCGGCTAAGGATCAAAGAAGAAGACAATATACTTCGTTGACCAGGGCAATTATTGTGTCAGACTCTCATTCCATGCTTCGGAAGTCAGCTAGGACAGTTATTGTGTCAGACTCTCGGTCCATGCTTCGGAAGTCAACCAGGGCAGTTATTGTGTCCGACTTTCAGTCCATGCTTCAGAAGGTTCAAAGTGGATGGCAATGACATGAATGGAAAACATCCACAGAAGCTTTGAATCTTCAGGTACTGATGTGGATCTATCGTCCCAGTCAAGCAGGGGTACGCGGAAATGAGAAAACTAACAGACTAGCCTCAAGAGCACCCATAGTGGTGACACTAAATATATGTATGGACAGGTAAGGATCTACTTATCTTTTGCTTTTTCACTGTTTGAATGGAATCTTCTAGTTACTATTACTTGTTCTGTTGATTAAAACTGTTTACATTTGTATTCTATGTACAGGGTGTCCCCAAAAGTCACAACAGGGTTTAAAAATCGAATAGCATTTCTGTTTTTTAATTATTTGTTATGATTTACTTTTCTAAATAAAATTTACATTATGAAGATTTATTTTAATTATTTGTTATGATTTACTTTTCTTAATAAAATTAACATTATGAAGATCTATTTTAATTATTTGTGAAACACAATGTTACTTAGATGCCCACCACTTTCGGCTTCATAAAGATAAGCTCTTTTGACCATTTTTCAAAACAGCTATCAATATCTGGCTGCAGCAAATAGGTTTGGCGTTTTCTCTAATTCTTAAGGTACCAGGTTTGGTTCCTGGTACATTATATCCCAGTACAGTATATTCCCATATATTTAATGGACATTTTTTTGAGAACCTGTGGATCCTAATGATGTCATACTCCCCCCCCCCCCCCCCCCCCACCCCCCCCTGATCTCCTGAGTAGTGAGATTGGATGCCTAGCCTTCTCGGATAAGGGCAAACAAATAGGAGGTCTCATGTGCAGGTTGCGCACGTTAAAGATTCCTCCGTTGTTGAAAATCGTAAAGAGTAGGCCAAATGGCCGCTGCCCTGGCACAATTTCCAAAATTAACAAAACCTACCCACCACAAAAATATTTATAGAATGTGTGATTCCTGTATACACACATTGGGACCCTCGCTCGTGCTACAGAGTTCATGCACTGTGCTGAGATCCTCCTTGTGTGATCTAAGGAAGGAGATTGGAGCACTGATCCGTGTGCAGTGAAGATGATCCTTAAAACGAAACCAAACCTGTGTATGGAATGAACGTGGTCTCCCAGACCGTGGCAAGTCACGGAACCAGTTTGCTGAAAACATCTAATCAAGCGACAAATTATGAATTCCGAGGGTGATTCCTTGACACTGAAATAGTGGCTGTATCCTCTTAGCGTGACAATAATTGATTGCTGGAATTAAAATTCAAAATCCACCATTTAGGTTTGTTGTTCTATTGTGAATTTTTCCAGTGGTAAATTTCCAAGTTGTTTATTATAAAATCTGAAAAGAAAAAAATTATTAGCAATAGATATAACATTTTAAAACCTTTTCGTGAATTTTGGGACACACTGTGTTAATATTGCTTTTACTAGCAAGTAACCTGTCAAGAGCTGCCAGCACTGATTTATGATAGCAATTTTTGTCTCATGTCCAGAGAATAGTACCTTTTCTCCTGTATTCAGTTTCTTTCTTTCTGTTTCCACCCACCAAGCAAGTAAACCCATCAACACACACAGATACTTGGAAACTATAAGTAATAAAAAAAAAAAAAAACACTTATAAAAACTGACAATAGATGACTGAATGTTGTTTTTTAACCTCTGCCTGGAATCGAACGCAGAATGTTTGCTTGGAAGAATCTCTAACAACTAAACCACTGATGCGCCTTGGCATATGTTGTTATTTAATCTGAACTATTTCAATAATTGCCTTCCTCAGTCAATGTTGCGTTTGTTACGTGCTGACATACCAGGTGAATTATTAGAGAAGATTTCTTCACTGCTTTATCCTTGACTCACTCTTACCCACAAGCCATATGGTTCCATATAGATCTACCCATGGGTGCATGGTGAGCCCACTTGATACGAGTTCCAAATTTGAACGAAAAATTAGAAAATAAGTGACCATAGCTTGTTCAAATCATGTAAACACTTCTTGTGGACCACGTGTTTTGAACTGGTAACGAAATAAGTATTCTGGTGCTTAATTTTTGCATACTTTTATCAATTAGGCAGTTTGTTTACAAGTAGTGTAGTCACATACATAACAGTCATAAACTATTAACGGATCAACCGCACTAGATTATTTCTAACTGAATTTTAGCAATATTGATAATAAACTATTTTTGATTCCGAGAAGGATGTTTAACAAATGTGATATTTTTAAGTAATAAATTAATTAAATTGCATAGGACAGTACTGAGTAAGTCGGGTTCCAGTTCAGCCATCTGTGACTTCACAAAAAGTCTTTAAAATTAGAATTTTAATTTGTTTGTGATCAAACTTCTTGGATTAATTTTCAACTGGATATAGGTTTCAATTCCTGCACTTTTACCGCCAAGTAATTAAGTAGAGCTGAAATATTTATGTGTAAGTCCACAATTTTGTTCACTGTTATGTTTTTATTTTCAATGGTTTCTATTCTTTGCAAGACATAACAAACAATTATTACATCACATAAGAACTCAACATTGTTTCACAACATTTTTTGGCCAGTTTCCTAAAGTTTGATGCATAATACATATATCTGCCAAATTAATATATATGTCTACTGCCTGTTTTTTAAAACTTCACTTGTAGAAAAATATGCCTCCATTTTGGTGCTTGGGTAAAATCTGAAAACTACCGAGGTTAGAATGAGTTAAGGTTCATGGGACCACTATTTCAGTAGGCAGTAAATAAATATTAGACAAACATAAAGGTATGTTTTCAGGCACTCGTAAGAAATAAAGAAGTAGAACACTAGACAACAGAAAAACAACAGACGTGAGTTCTTTATTTCTTACGAGTGCCTGAAAACATACCTTTATGTTTGTCTAATATTTATTTACAGTTTACAGGCCTCGGGTTTCCCTTCCTTATGTGTTATAAATATTTCAGTTGGCCCATTGCAGGAAACTTGGGCAAGAGAAGCAGAGGTAGACCAAGAAGCACATGGAGAAGAGAGCTGGAAACAGAGGTGAAAGTGATAAGGAGAACGTGGAAAGAACTTGAGATGATGGCATGTGACAGGAGGACTTGGCATGTGTTTGTTGAAGGCCTATGCTCCTTTGGGAGTGGAGGGTTATGAATGAATGAATGAAATCAGTACACAATGTATGGACATAGATAGCACGGACATAGCAAACAACAAAGATTCATTTGTTCATTGATGCCCCCTTGTTCTCCCTATAGAGCATAGAGCCAGCACTGCATTTGGCATCTGTGTATGATACCTGCACCAACACAATTATATGCTTGTGCAGGTGTGGTTTCTGTAGCAATTTGTATTACATGATGAGGTTGCTAGTCCCAGCAATAAAGATTACCTCTAGGAAAATGCAGACCATTGTGAATAACCATATGAAGAATGTTTTGTGGGCCTAATGGCTGGATACTAGAAATTTTGAACTGAGTATTCGAAGATAAATGCTGAAAGACAGGGAGGTAGACAAATTGAAATAAGATGATCTTACTGCTCCAGACAGAGCAGTAATTGACAGCCTGTGGCTCAAAGGGCATAAAAGGAGCTGATTTCCACTAAGGTGCAGTATTTTGAAAACCTAGCATTGCATGAGGGAATGACTCGAGCCCCAGACTTAACTGCAGCTTTTACCAACTTGACCGCATGCTGGAGGATCCCACAGTAAATATATGGCAGGCAGGGACAGCTGGGAATTTGGGGTGTGCAGAACATGACGATTCCTTGGGAGAGCCCAGAACCAGTTCACAGTATTTAAGCTTTGCATATGTCAACATAACCAATTGTCTTTTATTATGTACTAGAAGGTGAAATGTTGATACTGGTAACTTGCCATTAGGATGTGTAGTGTGGATGCTGTTACTGTTTGAGTGTGTAGATTGAAAGTTGTTAACTCATCGCCAGAATGTTTAGTATTCATTCATTCATTACTCATTTAGTATGGCTGCTCTTAAAATGTTACTAGAATATCATATGTTCTGTAATCAGGAGACCTCAAGCTTAAAACAGGATTAGTACAATCTTTGTAATGATTTTCAGAATCTCTCATCTAAGAACATGCCACATGAGGATGAAGATGACGATGAGGAAGTAATGTTTTTAAACTTGAGTACCCCCAGACCCCCTGCTAATGGTTCCACCATTGTCTCTACCACCTTTACTACTAACAGTAGCTCTAACTCCAGCTCTGAGGTGATACATATCAACCTCCCATTTTTTCTTGCATGTGGGATCCTAGCATGGACAGAGATTAATATTGGAACTTTTTTTAAATGTGGATACGGGAATTTGCACAGAAATGGTATACTCTGGTTTTTTAATCTGTGTGTGGACTCCCCATCAGTTTACATACTTGTTCTTTTGTTTCTAGTGCATCTTGCATATATTTAAAAGGAATCAATAAATGTTGGAAATAGAATAATAATTAGACACGGTGATTCACAAGTCACTTCCTATTTATAAATTGTTATTTAAAAACAAAAATTTTTTTTTTGGGGTGGGTCAGAGTCGCTAAAGGTACCAGGTTCGATTCCTAGGAGAGGGAGTATAATGTATGGAAATTATTTTTCAGAACCAGTGAGCAAGAGGCGCCTTTCATTGCATTGGGGAACATATGGAGAACAATAGAAATCAAGTCCAACACGAAAATAAGAATCTTCCAACTCAAATGTCAAGTCAGTCCTATTGTATGGCTCTGAGACACGGAGAACAACAAAAACAACAACCAAAAAGCTACAGACTTTCATAAATGGGTGATTGTGTAGAATAGAAGGACTGAAATGGTATGAGAAAGAAGACCTATGGATTGGACATTGAGGAAAACCTGTTGATAGCATTATAAGGCAGTCCTTGTTCTGGAATCCACAGGGAAAGAGAGGCAGAGGTAGAGCAAAAAACACGTGGAGAAGAGAACTGGAAACAGAGGTGAAAATGATGAGGAAAACATGGAAATAACTTGAGCGGATGGCACGGGACAGGAAGACTCGGCATGTGTTTGTTGAAGGCCTATGCTCCTTGGGGAGCTAAAGGGTATTGATTGATTGAACCAGTGATCTTAATGATGTCATACTTCTCCCCCCCCCCCCCCTCCTAGGTAGTGAGATCAGATGCCTAGCCTTCTCGGATAAAGGTGAAAAAATAGGAAGTTGGCCGTTGAAAATCGTTAAGAGTAGGACTAAGTCCCTGGCAAAATTTAAAAATTAGAAAACTATCTACTACAACAATATTTATAGAATGTGTGATTCCTATATACACACATTGGGATTCTCGCCGGTGCTACAGAGTTCGTGCACTGTGCTGAGATCCTCCTTGTGTGATCTAAGAGAGGAGATCGGAGCACTGATGGAGTTGTCCGTGTGCAATGAAGATAGTCCTTAAAAACCAAACCAAATTGCTATTTCCTTACACTTATCCAGCTAATGTATATGAAACCAAAGTCACAATACAGACAACAAACTGCCATTCTATTACATACTATGTCACATTAACATTACAACTGAAAGTGAGATTAGGACTGTTCAGCTCATGATTTCTTCGTGGGCAGCAATATTTGCTGTCTGTTGTAATGTCAGTTTATTGGTCATTTTAGATTGTTTTTTGTTTCTATGAATAAAAAAAAAAAAAAAGAGAGAGGGTCAGAGTGGCTAAGAGGTATGGCATCCGCCTCTAACTCTAAAGGTACTAGGTTCGGTTCCAAGTACAGTGAATATATTTGATTGAAATGTTATCAGAACCAGTAGGTCCTAGTGATGTCATACTCCCTCTTGATATCAGGGGAAGTGAGATCAGATGCCTACTAACCTCGGATAAGGGCAAAATATTGGAGGTCGCATGTACAAGTTGCACACATTAAAAATCACTCAGCAGTTAGACATTGTAAAGAGTAGACCATAAGGCTGCTGCCCTGGCAAAATTTAAAAATTAGGAAACCTACCCACCACAAAAGTATTTATAGAATGTGTGATTCCTATACATTATATATACACACACTGGGATTCTCGCCGGTGCTACAGAGTTCGTGCACTGCGCTGAGATCCTCCTTGTGTGATGTGAGGGAGGAGATCGGAGCACTGATGGCGTTGTCCGTGTGCTATGAAGATAGTCCTTAAAAACCAAAACAAACAAGTTGTTTGAATTGTGTACAACATGTACATAAATGAAGCTTTAATTAATTATGTGTAAAATTCCTCTAGTAAAACTTTGAAGTTCTTTACAAAATGTTTGTAAGGAATCTGTCAGTACAGGGCATTAACTTATTGGAGAGTGACAGCTTACTCAGACTGACAGTGAAAGATATTTAATCCAAGAATGGATGAGGGCTGTATTGTAGGAGTGGATGCCTGTGAGTTGTATCATAAGCTTGTAATGCAGGGTTTTTTAATGTGTGGTTGGTCCATGGACTCCTTGGGAGTCAATGAATGGATTCTAGGGAGTCTGTGTACATAACCTAAAAACATCTGAATTTTATGTGCACCAAAATGTTTTACTTGGAAAATTATCATAGATTTTTTTGCTTTTAAAGAAATATTCTCTTTTTACAGATTGTTCTTTTATTTAAGTATGACTATATGTAAGCTTAATGATTTTTTTTTTTTTGGTAATAAAATGTTTTACTTCTATGCACAAATTTTAATTGTGCGTCTTTATACATTTTTGTGTGAAGGGGTCCTTAGCCTTCACTAGACAATCGAAGGTATTCATGGCAAAAGAAAGATTAAGAACCCAGTGTCACTTGGGAAATCTGTTCAGTTGAAAAAGCAATAGAAAGGTCAAATCTGTTTCCATTAGACAATATTAGGAGCTGCAGTGGTCAGTGTACTGGCTTCCAAACTCGGTGGTCCATGGTTCGATCCTCAGTTGAGATGAGATTTTTTAGACCGCAAACGACTCTGGGGTTGACCCAGCCTCATGAATTGGGTACCAGAGCAACTCTGGGAAGGTTAAAGACAGCTGGCGTGATGCTGACCACATCACCCCCTAGTGTGCCAATGGTCAAGAAAATATGGGCCTAACAACATATTCCCAATATGTCTCAGTGGGCGTGTAATGGGATCCTTTACCTTGTACAGTATTAGGCAGAAAATTGTTATTTTGACTCTCTGGTCAAACTTAATGGTGTTGGGTAGAAGTCATATTTTTATATTTACCGTTACATAGTCTGACATGAGAGGCTGGTTGGAGAAAGTTTTTGTGAAGGTGGGGGGAAAATGGTTTATTTGATGGTGTGATGGTGAAGGTTGGTTATATATATTCCTGCTTGCATTTTTTCCATATATATATATATATTTTTTTTTCCTTTTTATAAATGTTGATGTAAATTAAAAGGGCACAGCTTCTACAGTAGTGTGTGAGGTGCCATCCAAAAGTTCCTGGAGTGGCCATGTAGAGCAATAATTGGACTGGACTTTTTGCTTTTTCGATCCCCAGGAAAATTTAAAAATTAGAAACCTACCCACCACAAAAATATTTGTAGAATGTGTGATTCCTATATACACACATTAGAATTCTCGCCGGTGCTACGGAGTTGGTGCACTGTGCTGAGATCCTCCTTGTGCGATCTAAGGGAGGAGATCAGAGCACTGATGGAGTAGTCTTTGTGCAATGAAGATAGTCCTTAAAACCAAACCACACCACACCGATCCCCAGTGTTTATGAGGTTTCACTTTTGTTTCCCTGTGTGACAGGTAATGGAATGTGCACATCTTTTTCAGCTGCATTGTGCACATAGTGGTAGTAATAGTGGGGTTTGGCGGTAGCAGTTGCTGTCATAGATCTATCTACTAGTGTCATGTAGTCTAGAAGGTAGTGTTTTGCTGTTTCTTCCTGTTGTCTGTTGCAGTATGGTGTATGGTCTGTTGTTACTCCCTGCAGATGCTTGGTGTTGAGTGGACAGTGGGACTTGATTCCTGTCCGTCTTCTGTGTGACTTGTTTGTATTCAGTTCTTTTGCTATGAACACTGGGGACTTTTATCTTTTTTGTGTGTGCCCATTTGTTGACTAATTCTCTATTGGGGTGGTCTGTATGTTTCCACTGTCTCGGTGGTTACTTTGTCTCTTTTTATGTCCAGTGGCTGTATATTTCTATTGATCTCACAGGCAGCTAACCGGAAGTAATATGTACTTGTACCACTAAATAGCCTTGAAGCCTTCCCTTCTGAAACGCAAAAATAAAAATTTCCATCTCAAATGGCGTGTTTTCTATACTGATTTGTTATACATAATGAGGTTTCCAACCTCATGTTCAGCCTGACACCAGTTGCCTTCAACGTTATGCATGAGGGAGAAGTAGTTATATTCTGTCATTGTCTCCTCAGAGACTCCAGAGAACTACACTGGGCTAAAAAAATCCAAGTCTGGTCATTACATTTTATTGCCATTCTCCTCAATGACATGAACATGGCTCCAATGTGTTATTGTTTCTGGTTTGACTTTTGTTTATGAAACAAAAATGACATGGGGCACAAATATCTAAACACTCACAACAGCAGTTGTAGTAGACATTGCTGTGTTCAGACTTGCTGTCTACAGCTAACATACAGTTATAGCCAACAACCACTAATGAGACACCAACTTACTTGAAGTAATGAGATGCCATAACTACTGCAATGTCAGTCTCCATGACAATTTGAAGCATCAGTTAACACATCATAACAACAAGTGGATAAAGTGGTACAAGTAATTCATTCTTCATCTTTCTTGTCGCTCCTTATATAGCATGGAGCCTTAACTGTAGCTGGTATCTTGGCAGGAAGCCAGCACAAAGCATTCACATGCTTTTGTAGCTGTGGTTTTTGTGGCAAAACTCAGAAATGAGGTATTTGGGGAAGGTGGTTCAAGTAAGAGTCCGCTGGGAGGACAACATTAGACAATCTTTGAAGGACCGAGGACTAGAATGGAACCAGGCCAAGAGGAAAACAGCCGATAGGATAGTCTGGCGCTCTCTCTCTTCCAAACCTCTACACCTCACGGTAGAAGGGGAATGACTAAGTAAGTAAGTAAGGTTCAAGTAACAAGAAGAGACATGGTTCGCAACCAGTAGGTACTTCTTCTTCTTCTTCTTTGATTCTTAGCCGCCGACCGTCAAAGCAGTCAGTGGCCATCACGCCTAGTGGTGTCTTGTAGGGCAACAACAAATTGATTCCACTTTGCTCAGTCGGTGGCCATCCTTCATACAGTGCCCCAACTCTGGTTCATTCTTTGCATCTCAGCCTGTTTTGCGGTCAGGACATCCGTTTTCATGTCAGTGGCCTCCTTTCGGCTTTCACCACTGACAGTCATACGAGCCACAGACTCCGAATATCCATCCTGCAGCAAAGTTTGTTCATTTATTGTTGTTTCCGTAACTTCATTGTTTTTTTTACACAGACAGGGGTGTCAGCCCTATGCTAAAACCCCCAACCTGGAGGACCAGGGTACCAGCTTTTGTCTGACCCGTACCCACACAGACCAATCCAGCTTGGTTGAACCTACCAGGAGTAAAACTCCCACTGGCATAGCTCTGGGGATTGTCAGGGTACGCAAGCTGCCATACCGCTACAAGGTATAGGTACCATTGATGGCAGACTGATAAGGTGATAGATTTAAGGGCAGTTGCGCCGTCAAAAAAAGTCTTGCGTTGTAAATTTGTATTTGCATACATGGTACATCATGTCCTAAAAACCCAACCCCTGCAGACCCAAGTTGAACAGTCCCAACTAAGATGGTCTGGCCATGTCTGCAGAATGGGAGAAGATTGGTGACCATGACAAGTATGGGAAACTAAGAGCCAGGCCTCCAGGATGACCCAGAGTCCGCTGGGAGGGCAACATTACACAGTCTGAGAAGGACCAAGGACTAGAATGGAACCAGGCCAGGAGAAAGACAGCCAATAGGATAGTCTGGCACTCTCTCTTCTAAACCTCTACACCTCACGGTAGAAGGGGAACGACTAAGTAAGTATGTACAGTTTCTGTGGCAATTTGTTTTACAAAATGAGGCTGCTAGTCTTGTGCACAACCTCATATTAGTATGACATGCCTGAGGGAGCTATGGTCCTCTTCTTTGTTTGTCTCATCAGTGACCTCCGTGAACTGCTTGTCACCATTAGACTTGTATTCAGTAAATTACTGCAACTAGGAACACTGCCAAACTCCATGTGTGCTACAAATGTTGCAGCATTACAAAACTGGGTGGAAACCACCTCGCTTATTTGGCTACACAACCCCACTGCTTGAACAGCTGAAAATGGCAGATAACTCCACAGCTTCTTATCTGACAAAATATATCATTAGGCAGTTATCATGCTGCATAAATCATGGTGTCCCACAACTACAACTCTCTTTTGACACCATAAAACTTGCTTCTTGATGCGACGTCTATCTCTCGACTGCCGTGCCTGCCAAATAGCTCACCGATCACACCCCATGTGTTCCAGAAATTAACTTACTTGTCCTAACAAACTCACACTTGTTTAGCTGCACTTAGCTCATAACAGTTCAAATACAAAGAGGGTGTCTTCGTGTAAATATGCAGGAGACATTCTCTTAGCTCAGACTCGCATCATCAACCCCCCACAACCACCCAAGCAGCATAAGCCTCCAACAAACTTAATGCCAAGTCTTCCTGTTCCATACCATCAGCTCCAGGTCTTTCCATGCCTTCCAAACCATACTCACCTGTCAATAATAATTCAAACAACCTTAACGTGACTCCCTGAGCAGCACATGTTCTCAGCACCTATTCTCAAAACATCATGTGACAGTTTAGATCAGTGGTTCCCAAAGTGGGTAGTACCGCCCCTCTCCCCGTCGGTGCGTTTGAAAGACCTAAGGGGGTGATGGGGGGAAGGGGGCGACAGGAGGTCATATAGTAGTAAGGAGGTGGTTGAGCACCTGTCCGGCTAAATACAATATTACATGTAAAAGAGTTTTGATAATACAGTGGCCTGAGGAGAGTGCTTAAAAGGAGGTGAGATCTCGAGAACGCAGCCTGAACAAATCCAACACCCACCACCCCCCCCAACTTCACTCGTCCCACTTTCTTATGCACTCTGTAGCAAAGGTTCCAAAGATGGGGTGGAGCCGCGCTAGCATAGTGGTTACCACACTGCTCTGGCGACCGGGTGATCCAGGATCAAACCCAGGCAAAGGCATTTGAGGATTTTTCATCGACCGGGATTTGGACTGGATTAACTCGAGACCTGGCGAGAACATTTGAAGGAGTGTTGTCGACCACGGATTGGCAGCTCCTGAGCCGACCCAGCTCTAATGGGTACCTCTGAAATCGGCGAGTATCTGCCTGAATGGCGAGGGACACCTGTCTCTGTACAAGAAAAAAGGGATACTCACGTAAAATCAATGTCAGGTTAGACATTAATAATAACCTGAGATTTCGCCTCGAGTATTAGCGGGCGTACGGGAAAAAAAAAAAAAAAGATGGGGTGCGCTTAACAGGCGGCATGAGAAGCTTTTCAAAGGGTACTGGGAATATTTGATAATTAACTGCATTATCCTGTTCAAATATTGCAATAACAGTGTTAGTGAAAAAAAAATGTTGTAGATTTGAGAGACAACATCAATAAGGCATGGACGAGATATGAAACATGGGAAATAGAGGGGGCGCTAGGAATGTTCTCTGATAGCCAACTGGGCGGTGACTTGAAAAAGTTTGGGAAACACTGGTTTAGATAATGTCAGGCATGTGCTTTATTGATGGCATTGATGTGTGCAGTATCATTATTATTTTGTGTTGCTCAAGATTCCAATTGGTTGACCTGTTTGATTCTGTGTTGGCAGTTTAAGCACCAGCCATTGTCTGTGAACAGCGGAGATTTGCTGGAGGCAGGGGAGGTTATTCACAACTTGGAGAGCAATGGACCACTACACAGTGAGACAGGAGTGCAGGAAGAGGAGGTAAGTATGCACTTGGATGACAGTGGGCAGTCTTTCATGTCATTATTGCCCATTTTAAAAATGTTGTTTTCTCATCATCGCTGACATCTTCATCATCATCATCGCTGACATCTTCATCATCATCATCATCGCTGACATCTTCATCATCATTGCTGACATCTTCATCATCATCATCGCTGACATCATCATCATCATCGCTGACATCATCATCATCGCTGACATCTTCATCATCATCGTCTCATTTCCCTTTTTTGCTCCCTGTGGAGCACGGAGCCACTGCTACGACTGGTCCCGATGAAGCCTGAACCAAAGCATTCATTCGCTGTGTGCAGTGGCAGTTGCTGTAGGTACGTGTTTTACGTGCTGAGGTTGACAGCACCATACGTAACTTTACGGTAGTTATTCCTGTGACATACCTGATGGAGCAGTAGTCAGATTCTTTCAGAGTTTTATCAGAATCAGTTACAGAAACAAATGGAATGTAGAACATCCAGGGCACACACAGAATGATGCTTACTACCAGCTCCACAGAAGAGAACAAGTGGTATTCTTCAGACTCCGCACTGGCCACAACAGATTGAGATACCATCTATTCAACAAGCTAAAGATAGGAACTACCGATCAGTGTAACTGTGGCACTGATAAAATGACTGCTGAACATCTGCTTCAAAGTTGCCCCTTATATGTGGTACAGAGAAAGTGCATATGGCTGACGCCAGCTCCTTTCGTGGAAAAGCTTTACGGGGATTCAAATAGCCTCAAACTGACTACTGCTTTCTTTGAGAACATTCAAGTGGACGTCTGAGAGTGTACGAAGAAGAAGATTCTTTCTTTTTTTCACCGGAGGGAAAATGTTAAATAGTATCATTCTTGACAGATTGAAAGGCCATTGATAGATAACTGAGGGAGGAACAGGAAGATTTCCTACAAAACAGATCCAGGACCGACCTGATAGCCACATAGTGCTTAGTAGAGGATCACAGCTTGGAACTAGTCACTACTTTCCATTGTTTTCTGGACAGTGAAAAAGCCTTAGTTTAGACCAGGGATCCCAAAACTTTGTTTAGCCCCACCCATCCATGGAATTCTTGATCCATAATCGACCCCCGGAAAAAAAAACAGTAATCAAAATAAGGAAGTAATAATAGCAGCACAATAAATTAACATGACTATTTTATTGAACTGGTTATTCATTAACGGGAAGGGTGTGGCTGATGAGCATTGACAAGGGCATTGGTATTTGGTTGGAGTTTGGGGAGATCTAGTCATAAGTCACCATGCTCTCCCAGGTTCACTCAACCCCCAGTCGACCCTCTGGGGCTTATCGACCCCCTGGATGTCAATATCGTCCCTTGGGGGTCTATAGCAACCACTTTGGGGACCCCTGGTTTAGACAGAGGGTCACTTTGGAAACGTATGAGGCACTACGGAATACCCTCAAAAGTTCATATAATCTAGTAAGGAAAACATATGAAGACACAAAATGCAGAGTTAGCTTACAGAGTCCTTTGATGTAAGAACTGGAGTCTTTTTTTTGGCATTTTGACGCAATGTGTGTAAAGGGTTGTTACAGTTGAGTGGGGGTGTAGGATACTTGAAGGTCTGTTTAGGTTTCCTGTGTCAAGTGGTCCTACCCTTTGCAATGAGTATGACGTAAAGTAGGTGATCACTTTCCTGTGCACCTAATACATTCTAACGTGCCATGGTGGTGGCAGCACTAGAGATAAATGTCTGATCTATGACACCATTTGTATGCCCAGGTTTAGTTGCCAGTCTAGTTGGGCGTCCATCATTCAGGATGGCAAGGTTCATGTTAAGTAATGCCTGGCTCAAAGCTATACCCTGCCTATTTTCCGAGATGTTCCCCCACTCCTTGGATCTAGCATTGAAATTGCCAGCAATTAAACACCTTATGTTAGAATCTTCAGACGGGACCCAAAGATGCAGCAATAGAGAATGCAGTCAGCGACCCATAGCTTGACTGCTTGCGTCAGGGTCAGCGAACCAGAGCTGACCAAGACCCTACTCCACCTCCAAGTGGTGATCCTGGAAACAGGCTCTATCACTGCAGCCTGGCTGAGAGAGTAGGGATCGAAGTGGGAAGGCAAACCCGGTCCCAAAAAATGCTGTGCTGAAGCCAGATGTGTCGGCCAAAAGGTGCAGATATCGCATTGTTGCTGTAAACGGACACACCGCAACCAACGTCCTTTTCAGGACGAACAAGGAAGAAGAAGAAGAATCTTCAGACAATTCCGCCAGAAAATTCCAATCACTCTCTGCTGTAAGATGGTCGACATGAGCATATAAAATGTACTCGCCACTCCTGACTGCCTATATTCACAGCAATCCCCTGCAATTCCGCATCCTCACTAGTTTGGGAACTTGTATCCAGCCATGTATGAGGGAGCTCATGTTTTACATATATAGCTTGCCCTCGTCTAACAGGCCCACATGGATTGGAGTAACATCTATAGCCTGGGCAATTAATAACACTATTGGCTTTTAAGTTTGTCTCCTGGATCATGAGGATATCGAAATTGTAGATGCTATAAGCATCCTCTAGGTCAATTGCGACAGCCACCATTTCTCTTTTACCCTGGAATCCCTCCTACACATTGTACGCAAACGTTCCAGCGTTATCCCATGTTGTTTTCACAGGCCTATAGCCACCCAGGGTATCAGGAAGGATGTGTGCATTTTCGAGGTGGCTCATTACTTGTCTTGCAACTATCTTTTCAAGTAATTTACCATAGACATTCGGTAGTGTGATAATTTGATAGCTGTTGAGCAGTGTGGGGTCTTTGCCAGGTTTAGGAAGTGGCCGAAGGTAACTGTGAAGCCAGTCTTCCGGCACTCAGCATTCTGTATGCTGGTATTGAAATCACTCACTTTATTTATAATGGCTCTGTTGTCGAGCTGCTTAATGTGATGGTATTGCACACCATCAGGACCCGGAGCAGTGTTTCAATGTTTACACCACGTCCTCTCCAGAAATGAGATCGAAGTATATCTGGCCCCTTAGGGCATTTTCCAGCACACTGTCCTTTATTTTCAGGCGGGCACTTTTGTCACCTGTATCCTTTTGCTCCACATATCGATTGAATAATGCTCTTCCCTTCTCTTCATCCGTCTTCAGGCTTAGTCCTGTAGAACTTTTGATATTAGGTATGGGTTGACTTGCACTTTTCCTATTCATTCTTCGATGTAAGGACTAGAATTTCTGTAGGGTTTTTTCCATGCTCACAAAGTCCTCCCACACTTTATCCTTGGCCTCCCTTGCCAAGCTCTTGAATCTGTTAACGGCCCTTTGCTTTTTCTCCATCATCTCTTCAACCTCTCCCTCATTCTTCTGTTTCGTGCTTTACGCAATGCCTTTGTTGCTCTTTCCTTTTCTATCCATGCTTCCTCCACTGTCTTATTCCACCAGGGATGTTGGGTGAAATGTGTTCTCACTGTCTTTTGTTTGGCAGAGAGTGCAGATCTTGGGGCAGTGGAAAAGCATAGCTGGAGATTAATCAGCTGATAAGTGATCATGCTGGGGATGATGACGCCATTGTGTACACTGATGGGTCTGTAGTGCGTGGTGAGAAATCAGGATGGGGCTTCTCTGCGAGCATAAAGGGCAGGGTCATCGCTGAACAGAGTGGAGCCTACATGAAAACAACCTCCAGCATGAGAATGGAGGTAGAGGCAGTTACTGCAGCAATGAGGTGGCTGTCTGAAACTCCATCAACCAGGGCAGTTATATTATCAGAACGGATGGCTGTGGCAGGAATGGAAAACATAAATAGAATCCTCAAGTGTTGAAGAACTGGCAGACTAGCCTCAAGAGCACCCATAGTGGGGACACTGGACATGGACAGTGCTGCAGTAACATGGATAAGGGAGAGATACTAAGGGCTATTAATGATCGCCTGCTGGATAATGACACTGCAATGGATGAATCAACAAGGCTGAGGCTGTTGTAGTTTAGCATCAAACATGGGACTAGCAGAAATGCACGTGAGAGAGGATGCATCTGTTGTATGTACAACCAGCGTGCTACAGGACAATTAGCATTCATACTGTTCAACATTTGCTGAGGGAGACTGAGCACCTATGGGTTTGCTCTGAGTGCAGTGAGGTCGATTCTGATTAACAATAACAAGAACTGGAGTGTAGCAGGGATGCCTCTTGTTACCTTTCTTTTCTTACTGGCTATACATTGGATTGTGAAAGCACAGTATTACCACCAGAAATGGAATTCATTGAATTTTTGACAAAACACCTTCATGATCTACATTTTATAGATGACATTGCCGTTATTTCCCATAACTGAAACCAGATAAATGTCCTATTGGTGTGGCTCAGAAACGTGGAGGACAACAACCAAAACGTTACAGGCTTGCATAAATGAGCGTTTGTGCAGACTATAAGAGTTAAAGTGGCATGACAAGGTCACCAATGTGGAACTGAAGGAAAGAACTAGACAAGTACCAGTTAAACACACAGTGAAAAAAAAGATGTTAGTGTGGGATAGGATACACTGAGGAACTGGCTGATAGCTTTACACTGCAGTTCATATTCTGGACTCCCAAAGATAAAGGAAGTAGAGAGAGAGACCAAAAAGCATATCTTCTTGTTATCTTCTTTATCCTTAGCCACTGAAGCAATTAGTGGCCATCACACCTGATGATGTTTTGTAGGGCAGCAACATCCGCTGTGTGGTGCCCCAACTCTGGTTCATTCTTTGCATCTCTGCTTTCACAGTTCACCGCCAAGTTGCTTTTGATCTGCCTCTCTTTCGCCATTCTCCTGGATCCCATCTCTTCTTCTTCTTTGATCCTTAGCCGCCGACCGTCAAAGCAGTCAGTGGCCATCACGCCTAGTGGCGTCTTGTAGGGCAACAACAAATTGATTCCACTTTGCTCGGTCGGTGGCCATCCTTCGTACAGTGCCCCAACTCTGGTTCATTCTTTGCATCTCAGCCTCCACAGTCCTCCGCCAGGTTGTTTTTGGTCGGCCCCTGGATCCCATAGCATGGCAGTTCTAGTGATGGTATCTGGGTCTCTTCTGAGGATGTGGCCAGTGAAATTCCAGGGTCTACCCCCAAAAAAGCATATGGAGAAAAGATTGAGGAAAACATGGTGAGACCTTGAGCAGATGTCACAGAATAGGAAGGTTTAGCAAAAGCTGATTGGTGACCTGTGCACCGTGGGGAGGTGAAGGGTAATTATGGTGAAATGAATCTTTATCATTTTCATCATCTAGGTCATCAGTTTCATACAGTATTTGTTTTTTACTCACAACTCTCCAGCACACTGACTTTAGTGAGATATTCATTCATCAAGTTATCCACACCATTGAATTCTGTCTGGGATGCATCTCGCATACAGCTTCATACCTCCGGCTGTGGGCCCTCTCACTTGCACATGCTCGTAAGTCTGTGAAAATTTATAACCGTGTATTTATTTTGATGTTTGTTGTAGTCACTTGTGATTAACCTTTGTCTGTGCCTAAGAATGGTCTTCATATTTTGTTATTTTGTCAGCATTTGTATATCATACACAAGGAGTTGGTGTATCAGTGTTAAGAGACAAAATAAATAGCTGAACTTAACTTACTTACTTAGTCGTTCCTCTTCTACCGTGAGGTGTAGAGGTTTGGAAGAGAGAGCGCCATACTATTCTATCGGCTGTCTTCCTCCTGACCAGGTTCCATTCTAGTCCTTATTCCTTCAGAGATTGTCTAATGTCCTCCCAGCGGACTCTGGGTCGTCCTGGAGGGCTGGATCCCTGGCTCTTAGTTTCCTATGCTTGTCATGACAGCAGATCTCCCATTCTGCAGACTTGGCCAAACCATCTTATTTGGGACTGTTCTACTTGGGTCTGTGGAGTTGGGTTTTTAGGCCTGGTTGCAGACCATATCTCTTCTTGTTACTTCAGACACCTTCTTCAGATACCTCATTTCTGAGGTTTGGATCTGGCTTTTGTGGGTTGTAGCCATAGCCCATGACTCCCATCCATACATCAAGGCTGGGACATAGGTGGAGCGGTAACAGCCATCTTTGTCTTCTTACCAACTTCTCTTTTTCTGAGGAAGCCTCGATTTATAGTTGAACTTATGAACAAATATGCTAATATATACTGATATTAGCATCCTTCCTTCCTTCTTCCAACTCCCAGAGGAGCATAGGCCTTCAACAGACAAGTCTTCCTGTCCTGTGCCATCAACTTAAGGTCTTTCCATCTCCTTCATGTCTGTCTCCAGCTCTCTTTTCCATGTGTTTTTTTTTTTTTAAATCTATCTCTACCCCTCTCTTACCCTGGGGATTCTGGAATAGGGATTATCTGGTTAGGCTATCAGCAGGTTTTCTCAAGGCATGTCCTATCTACCTCCAGCATCTTCTTCTCATTTCTTGTTCAGGATCATCCTTGAGATATTAGCACAATAAGTTCAGCTAGGTCATCAGCACAGGTCATACACAAAACAATGACAATATTTTAAGCAAAGTATGACACAAAAAATGCAAAGAAAAGGGAATGGAATAAGCACCACCACCTCTTTCCCTTCTCTCTCTCTTGCTCTCTGTTCTCCCAACCCCCATAATTTAAAAAAAAAAACTGTTCTCCTATTAAATATGTTGTGTGCTTTAGTGATATTTTTATACTTCGTTCACCCTCTGTATATTTTGTTGTTGTGTATCCACAAACACAAACTTTCAGAACACCTTACAATAGACATTGAGGTTTGACAAAGATGTCTGCTCTTACCAGCATTTTGTCTCATGGTCATGGACTGGTTGGTGAGATGGACAGCAGAAAGAACAGACAACTGGAATACATTAGGCATTTGAAGCACATATAGAAAATCTTAATTTGTGCAGATAACCTATAACCTATATCTTCTATTACATAAATAAATAATGCCATCTATTGCTATTTTGAATTCAAGTCAGGTCATTCTATTTTATTATTTTGTTGCTTCATTTTCTTTCTTTTTTTTCTCTCTCCTTTTTTTCTTTGCATTTTTTAGACTTTTTTATATTTTTTCTCCTTAATTTTTACTTGCTAATTCAGTGTTACTTTTCATTCATCTTACCCAGGTTTGTTCTTCCTTTTCATTTGTCTGTGTCGCTCACCTAATTTCTCAACGTGTGCTTTATATTTGTTTATTCTCAGAGTTGTCCGAAGTCCTCTGGGAAATGGTTCTCCGAATAGGTCTCCGCAGCTTCAGCAGTGCCTGGGGCTCAATAGCCCTGTTCTTTATTTTCCAAGTATGGGCAGGGCTGACTGTGATGATCCTAGTCCTGATGGAAGGGCTGTCAGCCTTCCTGCATGCACTTAGGCTTCACTGGTGAGTTAGCTAACATACTGATTGTAATTTTTATCTCACATTGTCATTGTTACATCTTGACATGCAGTATCTCTAGGCATTGTTTACATTCTGCCAAGATGTTCTTTTAGAAACAGTTTTACAAGGTATAGGTAATCCCGTCACAGATACTGCCATAGGGGAGTAGAGTGTTATAGTCTTCACTATACTAAGTCCAGGTTATAGGAGTGAGGTGACCAGCTCCCTTCCTCGCTGCCTTTTCCTTCCCTAACTCACGAGCAGAGTCAGGTGGGTAGATGGAGGCATGATGCCATAGGGTTTTGAACCCAGTACTTTTGCCGCGAGAGACCAGCGCTCTAAGTGGATGCTGAGAAACAGTTTTACATATTAATAATCCAAGGGTGGCCAATTAGGCAACCTTTGGTGGTGGTATTAGAGAAAAGATTGGAAAGAGCCATCCATGTAATTTTGTAAAAGCTTTATATATTTTATATATGTTAATTTTTGTTTTTGCAAAAACCTTTCTTTTAAAAATGAATGTCACTATTATCTCACCTGGGTAGGCAGTGACGCAAAATAACAATACTCATTCGAAGCTCCATAATTGGAATGAGTACATTTTAACGAGGATCTATTGGAGGGCAAGTCTGAAGCACTACTAGTCTGAAGCCAGTAATGGTGGTAATTCCAACTCCTGTAGCGTATATTAAAGTTGTTGCACCTAAAATAACCAGATGGCTCGAGGTTTATAGCGTATATAAAATGTTTATGCAGTTAAAAGTTTTAGATCAGTCATATGAGGTTTAGCATGGCGCTGGCTTCATCATCATGTACTAACCAATTGCCATAGAAACTACCGCTGCAAGGCTTTCTGGGGACATGCAGTGCCGGCTCCATGCTCCGTAAGTGCGTAAAAGAGCTGATGCAGGCCTCATAGAAACAACTACAGTCCTGGCTGCTTGCTCCATAAGGAGCGTAAAAGAGCTGACGCAGGCCTCATAGAAACAACTACAGTCCTGGCTCCATGATCTGTAAGGAGCATAAAAGAGCTGATGCAGGCCTCATAGAAAGAACTACAGTCCTGGCTGCTTGCTCCGTAAGGAGCGTAAAAGAGCTGACACAGGCCTCATAGAAACAACTACAGTCCTGGCTCCATGATCTGTAAGGAGCGTAAAAGAGCTGACACAGGCCTCATAGAAACAACTACAGTCCTGGCTCCATGCTCCGTAAGTGCGTAAAAGAGCTGATGCAGGCCTCATAGAAAGAACTACAGTCCTGGCTGCTTGCTCCGTAAGGAGCGTAAAAGAGCTGACACAGGCCTCATAGAAACAACTACAGTCCTGGCTCCATGATCTGTAAGGAGCGTAAAAGAGCTGACACAGGCCTCATAGAAACAACTACAGTCCTGGCTGCTTGCTCCGTAAGGAGAAAAAAGAAGTATCATAACATCCTAGTAGTGTTTTTGTAGCATCTATGCAGTAAAAATAAAAAATAATCTTTTTTGAACATTATTAAGTGTTATTCAGCAAAATATTTATATAATTTTGGGTATGCAATGAGAGCCACACTTTAAGCTCGCGCAAGCCACATGTGGCTCAGAAGTCACACTATTTCCACCCTGATGATAATCATAAAAGGAGGAGCACTGCGGCGGGGCTATGATAAACTTTGGGGTTAACTAAAATAGATTATGTACACCTCACTGTTTACTTGGAGCAACCAAGAGGACATGCACGCCATCATAGCTGGTGGACGCTGGGGTTGGGTTGGCCGCTTCCTCAGAGGAAACCCTGATGCCATCACAAGAATAGCTATGCTATGGGCCCTTGGGGGAAGCAAAAGAGAGGCTGGCCAGAAACAACTTGACGGAGAACTGTGGAGGCTGAGATGCAACAGTTGGCAGCAAAGGAACAAAGAAGAAAAAGAGCACCAGAAGAAACTGCCTATGTTATGATCACAAGGTCTTTATCAGGGACAGACAAATAAAACAACAGTAGAGAAAAGAAAGTGAGAGGTAAGTTAAATACATTTAAAAAAAAAACTAAATCAAAGTGATGCCATCCATAAACTGGAAGTGGAACATGCAGAAGCTCATGTCAGTGGAGACAATCATATTCATCATTTTCTATTTTGCTCCTTATGGACCATAGAGCCACAACGTACAGGAAGCCTGCACCAAACCATGGACCATAGAGCCACAACGTACAGGAAGCCTGCACCAAACCATGGACCATAGAGCCACAACGTACAGGAAGCCTGCACCAAACCATGGACCATAGAGCCACAACGTACAGGAAGCCTGCACCAAACCATGGACCATAGAGCCACAACGTACAGGAAGCCTGCACCAAACCATGGACCATAGAGCCACAACGTACAGGAAGCCTGCACCAAACCATGGACCATAGAGCCACAACGTACAGGAAGCCTGCACCAAACCATGGACCATAGAGCCACAACGTACAGGAAGCCTGCACCAAACCATGGACCATAGAGCCACAACGTACAGGAAGCCTGCACCAAACCATGGACCATAGAGCCACAACGTACAGGAAGCCTGCACCAAACCATGGACCATAGAGCCACAACGTACAGGAAGCCTGCACCAAACCATGGACCATAGAGCCACAACGTACAGGAAGCCTGCACCAAACCATGGACCATAGAGCCACAACGTACAGGAAGCCTGCACCAAACCATGGACCATAGAGCCACAACGTACAGGAAGCCTGCACCAAACATTCACATGCTCCGGCAGCAGTAGTTTCTGAGGCAATTTGTTTGACATGATGAGGCTGCCAACACCCCATGTCCAGCCTCATATTAGTCACCTTGTACAATTTGCCTGAGCATGCATTAGTTGTATTCTTTCTTAGACTAACTTTGTTACTTCAGAACTAAACTTTAAAAGCCATGATTTGGGACTTTCTTGTTAGATTGCATCCTTTTTTTTTTTTCCAGACACTTTTTATATTAAATGTTAGCTTTTGTTATTTTATTTGCAGGGTTGAATTCCAATCCAAGTTCTATGAAGGCACAGGTCATATGTTCATTCCCTTCTCGTTTAGCTACATTGTAGACCACGGTGTGGAGGACTAAGCTTTAGCCACTCAAGTAGTTCACATAGCTAGCTGTTTTTTTGGTCATGATTTGTGGGGAGATATGAAATAAACTGATCACTGGAGGGAACACAGTTGTATTGTTAGCTGACACAATGTTGTACTGTTGCATAATGATACATCTTTAGTGGATATAAAATGACGGTGATATACTGAATGATCATTATTGGTTAAAGTGTTGTACCATAAGTGGACAAATAGAATTCTTTAACTCTTTGACTCCGGAACAACGCATTGGTCAGATTTGACACCCGTGCCAAAACAACTCTCTGAGTGTTATTTTTAGTCTATCACGAATTAAAATTACGGCACAGGGTGGAAAATAATTGCGGAGTCAAAGAGTTAATATAAACTTACTGGCATAGGCCTGCAGATTAGAGCATGGATCAGCCAAACTAATTGAGACTGACCATAGTGCATATATTAGATTCAATGATAATCAAACACAGACTCATGTTCATAATTTAATGTTCAAAGAAAATACAACCAACGTAGACTCTCGATTATCTGGGATTGCATTAACCAGGATGCCGATTAACTGAGAGACCAAACCAAAAGCAAAAAGACTATTCAAACATAATTGGAAATATACTACTGGACAAAAGTTAAGGGCCGCCATTCAGTTTAGACAAGGTTTATATAATTCTTCGTGAGCAGGGTCGATTTTCCAAATGTCTGGTAGCTTGAAATCTCTCAAGAAGTCTCTGAATGGTAGAGTGGGACACTGCTAAACATCTTGCAACATGATGAACAGATTGACCATCCCAAATCCATGCCATGGCTCGACCCACGGTCTACAGTGCTGAGACTTCTTCTTGGTGGCATGGCTAATGCAGTGATCATTTCGACCACTTGTCATACTGATTTATTGCATACCAACGGTCAACACTCTTTACCGATGATCATTTTCCACCTGCATTCAAATTCAACTCACTTTTTCACCTTTTGAACTAGTGGGGCGTGTTGCAAAAACCACGAGTATTTGCAGCAACAATGGCAATTTTCACGTGCGGGTTAAAGTGACCCAGTTTTTGGACATTTAAAAAAAATTAACCTAGTGCACACAGAAATGTATACACATTTCTCTGAGCTCAGTTTTAATGACATTTTCACTTGTCTTTACAGTTTGCCAATCAATTATATAAACCTTGTCTAAACTGAATGGTGGCCCTTAACTTTTGTCCAGTTGTATAGGTTATTTAGAGCAACAGCAAGACAGCACCCTTATTGAAAAACTAATGCTGAGAAATCCATGTAACACCAACTGGTGAAAGGTGAATGAAGGGAAAACCACTACTTTGTTGCTGTATTTTAATAAGGTCAAGGTCGCCATATAGCAGATACTGCTGTAGGGGAGTGAAGTGTTAAAGACTTGAACATATGAGGACCAGAATCAGAGTTGGGGTGACCAGTACTCTTCCTCACTGCCTTTTCCTTGCCTAACTCAAGAATCAGGCACCCATTTGCAGTGGGGTAGACTGGAGTGTGACAATACCGTGGTTCGAACTTGGAACCTTTGCCGCGAGAGAACAGCTCTCTAACCACTTTGTCAATTGGACGCTCGTATTTTAATAAAAGAGTAAATTCATTTTTTGGTTTGATTTTCTTCTGAATGAGTTTTTTTCTATGCAGTTTTTGTACACAATTTTTCAATGATTGTTTAATATATTTCCTATGGATGGTGATTAACCAAGATTTTATTTACTGCGATTAATTTTTTCCGCTGTCGTCCCGGATAATCGAGAGTCTACTGTATTGCACTCTTAAATTAACACAGTGCAGTTTATCTTAATATTCAGTATATTGATGTTGTGTCTTAACTTAAAAGTTAATTAGTCACGTGAGCTGACCTAACAATAACTTTCCGCTGACTTAACTATATAGAACAAGTTACTAAACTGTCTGTTTAGTTTTAGCACCTTTTCACACAACAGTTCTGATAGTTTTCTCCAAGCCAGCGGTTCTTAACCTGTGGAGTGCACCTCCCTAAGAGAGGTGCAGAGGGGATACAGGGGAGTGGTGAGGTACCTCCTAGAATCTTCAAAACAAGACTTATAGTGCAATGAGCTCAGCAAACCCTAGTTAATCAACAACAACAACCTCCCAGAAAATGTATCGCTGTTGCTTTCTCACTGGGTAACATTTGAAAGTTGTCCCTCCATTTCTGTCCTTATTAGCCTAAAGCAGCAATAACCATATTATTTTGGTAATATATTTATTCAAATATTTGTAATTATGTCTGTAATGAGCAGGCTAGAAATTAAATCCCTTTAATAACAATTTTGATTAGTTCATGTATTAATTTAGGGGACGGGAGGTGTGAACATTAAGTTCACTCTCAGGGGAAGGAGAGGTATGAGAGCACAAAAAAACGGTTGAGAAACCCTGCTGTAAGCTTTGCCGTTATGTCAACCATCATCTTCCAATGCTCCACTCTTGGCTTATCTTGTAGTTCTCCTGAACTTCCCCTCGTATACAGATGCTGTTTCAATGACAGCTTCATATTTATTTTTCTGTTCTTTATTTCTAGTATTGTTGCTTTCTCCAACATTATAAATGCTGGTGATAGAAGACCTGCATTCGCTCTTTGCAGGATGGTTCAGAATTACAAAACATCATTTCACTTATAAAACGTAAGCTTTCTTTTGGAAGTATGAGCCATGCAGTATTAAAAAGTAGGACACTCACTTGAAGCAGTTTGTACACCCCACCTATTCTAGCCCCAAGTAAACTCTGTGTTGAATATTGTACATTTATCCCCAATATTTATTTAGCATTGCTCGTAAAGTATCGATGGTATTACCTTAGCTTTTAAAGCAATTCTTTATAATGCAGTCTTGTGGTTTCCTATCACGATATGTTGCTATGTGTATAGATGTCATGTGTATTAGATGTCGTAGATTTAGCTAAGTGAACTCGAGCTTGAGACATAATGAAGTGGCTTATAATTTGGCTGCACTCATAGAAAACCTGCGGTAAGTATACAGAAGATCTGGCTTAGGTATGTAAAAAATACAAGTCTGGGGCATGGAAAATCTAAATTAGGTACATGAATGGGAGCCGCACTGGTGTAATGGTTACCACACTGCGCTGGCGATCAGGTGATCCAAGTTCAAGTCCGGGCGAGGACATTTGAATTAGTGTCGTCGACCGGGACTTGGACTAGATTAATTCAAGCCCTGGCACAGACCAGGGACTGGTGGCTCCTGAGCCGACCCAGCTCTAATGGGTACCCTCCGAAGACGGCGAGTATCTGCCTGAATGGCGAGTGGACACCTGACAGTGTACAGGGAAAAAGGGATACTCGCGTAAAAATCAGTCTCAGGTTAGATATACTAACAGGAGATTCTCGCCTCAAGTAATAGCGGGCATTAAAAAAAAAAAAGGGTACATGAAAAAGCAAAATTATGTACCTGAAAAATCTAAATAAGGTATATGGAAAATCTGAGTTGGTACATGGAAGATCTAAATCAGGGACATAGAAAATCTAAGTTAGGAACATGGAAGATCTAAGTTAGATACATTGAAAATCTAAGTTATGTACATGGAATATCTACATTAGGCACATAGAAAATCAAAGTTGGTACGTGGAATATCTAAATTAGGCACATAGAAAATAAAAGTTGGTACGTGGAAGATCTAAATTAGGCACATAGAAAATCAATCAAAGTTGGTACATAGAAAACCTGATTGAATGTCACTTTAAAAATGTCATGGCCCATGTGGCGCCCCTCCCCCACGAGTGTAAAGAAGATAAAGGGCGTAAACACTTGTCTGATGGGATGGCACTTCTGATGATCAGATTGCCTCCTGTTGTAATGCTGTGTTTAGTTTCCTATCATATCAGTTTTGCTGCAGTAATAATTTGTACCAATTATTTGTGTCGGTAAATTGTGAGATAAGAGTCATAACTGTTTCCTGCCATGAATACTTACAAAGCAGTTTTGTAGTTTATTGCTGAAAAACTGTGAAACTCGAGACTGTAGAAGGCCAATGCCTAGCGATACTGATTCTCCTTGTAGCTAGTTGACGCCTTGTTGCTGGTGAGGTGTGTTGTCGACCAGGGCCATGGGTTCAGATCTTTGGAATGAATGCCTTTGCAGTATTTTATCCTGTCTTTGGGTGCTCTTGATCTAATTATCAGAGCTTTTTTTTTTAATTGTATATTTCTTATTTTATTAATCATGTATTTTGATCCAGAATGCAATTTTTTTGTCTGATTTTGTGCAGGTTTTTATTTATTTTATTTTTTTTTAAATATTCGTTGGGTATAGATGATGAACTGTGAGAAATTTGTATTGATCTATTCAGTGTGTTTTTGAACTCTGTAAGATTGCCTCTTTGTATTTCAAGTCAGTTTAAGTACAAGCATTATTTATACCCCTCATCGTGTTAAACAGATTGCCACAAAAATCACTGCTGCAAGAGAATGTGACTGCTTGGTGCAGGCTTCCTGCCAGGGGACCAGCAGTAATGGTGGTTTCATGCTCCGTAAGGTGCACAAAGGAAAATAATGATTTTTTTAACCCTTTCCATCTTTGTCAATTACAGGTCGGTGACCTAGAATCTGAACATCCTAAAACTGACATATTGCGGAAATAAAAAAAATTTTTTGGACGACTTTTGAGTGATTTTGAAACCGATTTTTGGGCGACTTGAACTACTTTTTGGCAATTTTTGGGCGAACTCTGAAAACCGAAAAAATTCAAATTCTGAAACACGACCATCCCCAAGCATTTCGGATTCTGGGTTACCAACGTGTATTCATTTTGCATTTTTGAAGAAACAGAATATCTTGCACAAGAAAAGATCTGGTTTTTGTATTTATGTACGTTCTTAATATGCCCATGACATTTTATCATAAGGACTTATTAACAGAGATGAAAGAATTGTAACTTCTGCTGGAGAGTTAAGCTGTATACATATCTATAACCTGGGTTTGAAAACCTGCTGATCATACTTTGTGTCAAATGTTTATGTCCTAAGTGAACCCCCCATGTTGTGTGCCGTTGAGTTGTCATGGGTGCCAGAGAACTAATGCTCCCTCAGGCGTGTCATTATTTGAGGTTCTGCATGGGCTAGCAGCCTCGTCATGTCACATACAGAAATGATCACTGCAGGAGCAAATGAATGCAGTGGTGCAGGCTTCCAAGTAAGGGGGACCAGGTGCCTGTGGTAACTGCATACACAGCAAAAAGGGAAATAATTATGAAACTCCCACATTATATTGATAAAGGGAGGTCAGCCAGTTGTAGTACTTTTTTGTTTTAACCAGTCAGTAAATTTGTCCTGTTATTGCAGATTTGGTGAATTTTAACTGTTGGGGCTAGAAAGTTATAGACTAGAATAACATACAAAGAAGACGGTAGTATCCTGTCCGTATCTACATTTCCTCCCCACTTATATTGCTGTTATCAGATGTCATGTCCATCTTTACATGTCCGCCCCACTTATATTGCTGTCATCAGATGTCATGTCCATCTTTACATGTCCGCCCCACTTATATCGCTGTCATCAAATGTCATGTCCATCTCTACATTGCACTTTTTATCACTGTCATCATTTATACATTCAACATTTGTTAGAATACAAGGGGATTGACATAAGTCTTGGGCCTGACCATGAAGGAGTCACAGGAGGAAGATGAAACTTGGCACATTTAAAGTTCATCATATTTGCACTGAATGTGTGAAGTACGCGTTTGTTTCTTCAGTGGGTTTTCCCGCTACGGTGCACGGCGCAATGTACCCTATTGACCGGATCTGCTGCTCTAAAGATTTGACAAAATAATGAAAAAGAAGGAGACCAGAGCTGTGATAAAATTTCTGATGTTTCAGGGAAAAATACCTACAGAAATACACAGAGAGTTGGAACCAGTGTTTCGGGATTCTTGTCCTTCATATACAACTGCTGATCACCCGTTTGCAAGTCACTTTGATTACGGAAACAACAGCAAATGGGCTGATTTGTCGTTGCCCTAAAGACGCCACTAGGCGTAATGGGAAACAACGGCAGAGAAAACCTGTCTGCTGTTGCCCTAAGACGCCACTAGGCGTAATGGCCACTGACTGCTTTGTCGGTTGGTGGCTAAGGATGGAAGAAGAAGAAGAAGAAGAATATACAACTGGTGTCAACAGTTTAAGGGCGGCCGCTCAAATGTTGCTGATCTGCCAAGATCTGGTAGACCAGCCTCAGAGTGCAACGATGAAAATGCAACAAGAGTGAAGAAAATCATTGACCTGGATCGAAAATTGACAATTGTGGAGATAGCTAGTAGAGTAAAACTAAATGAAAGAACAGTTTATAGAATTTTACACAACAGACTGAACATGAGAAAAGTGTGTGCACGCTGGGTTCCGCGACTGTTGACACGTGAACAGAAGCAAACGAGTGTAAATTGCTGTCAACAGTTGCTCAAAAAGTGTCAGTCAAAAAAATTTTTGGAGACCATGGTGACAGTAGATGAGACTTGGGTACACCATTATGACCCCGAATCCAAAATTGCCAGCATGCAATGGAAAACCCCGGGCTCCCCAACACCTGTCAAGCCGAGGGCGCAGAAATCTGCAGGAAGAGTGATGCTTACTGTTTTTTGGGACGGCAAAGGTGTCCTTTTGAAAGATTATCTGCCTCGTGGCAACACAGTTAATGGACAGTACTATGCAGATCTTCTCACAAAACTAAGAAAGGTTGTGACCAGGAAACTAGGGATAACGCGCACTCAAAATCTTCCTTTGCTTCAAGACAACGCGCCCTCTCACAAAGCACGGCTTGAGCAGCTAGCAGCCAATGATTTGAATATTGAAATTCTTCCACACCCACCATATTGTCCAGATTTGGCTCCATCAGACTTTTTTCTATTCCCAAATCTTAAAAAACAGCTAAAAGGAAATCATTTTGACAGCGATGAAGAGGTTATACTGGCATGTGATGACTGGTTTAGTTTGAAAAATAGGGTGTTCTACTCCCAAGGTCTTTTCAAGGTCAAGCAGAGATGGCAGAAGTGTGTCAATTCAGACGGTGGCTATATTGAAAAGGAATAAACACTATACAAAATTTCAGTTCTCTGTGACATCATTTTGGTTATTCCTCATCTTTGCTCCAGACCACCTGGTTACAGGTGACAAAACAAAGCTCGGGTGGTATAATGATGCCTGTGCATTATGTTTCATTTTTTTTATCAATGAGTTTTTGGAATGTTTTTTTCCCCTGGTATTTTTCATTTGTTGATTTAATAATTATAGAAAGATGATTGACAAATGAGGTGGGCCCTGCCAGTAGCCACATAATAACCACAAAATTCCACAGATAATACAATTGTTCAATTTTTAATGATCCATGTAAACAAAATAGTTTGTCTATTGTTAAGTAACCTACTTGAGCATAATGTTCACTTGGTATGCTGTGTATTGAAGAACGAGGACTGTGTTGCATTATGTCATGGTATACCAGTGATACCTATCTCGGGATTGTGTGGGTGATAATGGCTGCAGATATTTGTCTATTTGCTGTCGGTCAAAATCATATGGTGTCATATGTTGAATGTTGTTTTATGAACTGTGCAATGATTCATGTGAGAATCCAGCATCATTTGAACTAGTTTTCACAATCCAGATTTGCCTGTGTCTAACTCTCATCAGTAAAGCTTGAATATGATGCTTTAACAAAACAGAATTTAAGATAGCAGAGCTTGACTGTAAATGTTATTCTAATGGAGACTAACGTTTTCCCACATCAGCTTAGACTTAATTGATTGGTTAATGATAATTAATAGATGCTTTTACTGTTATATTCATGCATTTATTACCTTTCAGATACTCAAGGGGCATAGGCTTTCATTCCAGAACAAAGACTGCCTTATAATGCTATCAGTAGGTTTCCTCCATGCGTGCCCTATCCATAACCAGCATTTTATTCTCCTCTCTCATTCTACTGGCACCCATTTGGGTTCTTGTCATCAGTTGCACACTGGTGATCTTGTATGTAACTCCTTGGTTTTTTTTATTTTTTTTTAAAGCTGTCAGATCATCAGTATTTATAGAAAAAAAGTTCACACAACTTGATGGTTTTGGCTATCTGCCAGACAGTTAGATTCTATCATTGAAAACCATATTGTCTGTGTATCTGAGCAATATGTGTGTTAAGATTATGCTGATGCATCCACAACTTGGTCAAAGTTTAAAATCTGATTAGAAATTGGCCCAAAAAAATGTGACTTCTGTTGCCAGACATTGAAGTTCTTAAAAGATGACTTTTGTGTTGTAAAGGTAGTCCCCACAGCAGATACTAGCATAGGTGAGTGAAGTGTTAAATGTGGTACTGGACTTGACTATACTAGGTCCAGCTTTTGCCTTCCCTAGCTGAAGAACAGAGTTGGGCACCCTATTACATCTGGGTAGACTAGAACCCAGTAACTTTGCAGCGAGAGGACACACTCTACTTAGCCTGTTGGACGCTCAGAAAATGTAAATGAGAAAGGTGGACATTCTGAGATGAAACAACGTATTAAATCCACAGAAAATATAAATGAGAAAGGTGGACATTCTGAGATGAAACAATGTATTAAATCCACAGAAAATGTAAATGAGAAAAGTGGACATTCTGAGATGAAACAATGTATTAAATCCACAGAAAATGTAAATGAGAAAAGTGGACATTCTGAGATGAAACAACATATTAAATCCACAGAAAATGTAAATGAGAAAAGTGGACATTCTGAGATGAAACAATGTATTAAATCCACAGAAAATGTAAATGAGAAAAGTGGACATTCTGAGATGAAACAACGTATTAAATCCACAGAAAATGTAAATGAGAAAAGTGGACATTCTGAGATGAAACAACATATTAAATCCACAGAAAATGTAAATGAGTAAAGTGGACATTCTGAGATGAAACAACGTATTAAATCCACAGAAAATATACTCTTGTTAAATAGTTTTATAAGAGAGATTTTCATTCTTATTCATAAAATAAATGTCTAATGTCATCTCTTATATCATTCTATCTTAGAGGTTTGTCTTTTTTCCCTGCTTATCAGTTGAGACTTTCTATGTCGTCTACCCAGGGGTAAAAGCACAATTGTCAAATCAATGTTAGCCAAATAGTGATGTATTCATATTTGAATTACTGACTTGTGTTGTAGCATTTTCATTGTGTGGATAATGGTCAATGTTGGATGTTAGCGCATTCATTAGAAACTAATTTCTTCTTAGTGTTTCAATAAAAGTTTGTGACATTGTTTATGGTGGGTTTGTTTTGTTTATGTCCTGGGCCAAGGATACATTATGTCGCTCAATTGTCTTGCTGTCTAACATTGACACCAAGTTGTTTTTTTTTTTAAGCTCATTGAAAGTGGAAACAGCAGTTCATAGAAGCTGCAAAAATAAAATGATAATGTATGCTAATTATATGGTTAAAAAAGGATAGAAAGGGTAAAGGATCCCGTTACACGCCAATTGAGGCATATGGTGTTAGGCCCATATTTTCTTGACCATCGGCACACTAGAGGTGATGTGGTCAGCATCATGCCGGCTGCCTTAACTTTCCCAGAGTTGCTCTGGTACCCAATTAATGAGGCTGGGTCGACCCCGGAGCCGTTTGCGGTCTAAAAAAATCCCAAATTATACGGTTGAGCAAGAACAAAAGATTGCACAAAAAAGTACATTTTGAGTGAGAGAGGAGGGATATATGTCGGCTTAAAAGCATACAAAAAGAATGGAATAAGAAATCAAATATAAAAGCTAGATGAGAAACAAACAAGAACAATAGTAACAACAGTTTTTAAATAAAAGTAATTTTTTTATTACCTGGATTCCAAAGTATGTTTTACTGCAATACTAATTTACCCATGTAGTTTATGTTTCTCATATTGAACTGTGTTGCAGATATAAGATTTTAGCAGCATTAATGAGAACTCATATTGAACTGTGTTGCAGAATATAATTTTGTATGTCATGATTTGAGATTTAGCAGCATTAATGAGAACTGTTTGATACTACACTGAAATGATGTATTTTGTATGTCATGAGATCAGATCTGAGATTAACATTAAACTGTTGCCCTCTAGTTACCCTCCCATTGTGGAATCACTGAGAGTGAGGGAGCTGATGCTTTATCTAGAACTGTCAGTAAAATGGAGCCATTCAGCCATCAATAGCCCTATTGAGAGGCTAAAATCATCATCCACAACCAGCACAACTACCAGTGGAAGAAGGAAGGAGATAAATACAACAGATCTGACCTAATCCACCAGCAGACCATCATTTTCTGCCTCAGAACTGGCTACTGTAGATTACTAGGCCACCTAGAGTGGATCTACTGTCCTGGTCATGCAGGGGTACGCGGTAATGAGAGAGCTGACAGACTAGCATCAAGAGTACCAACAGTGGAGACACAGGATACGGATAAGGGAGAGATACTGTGAACGATTAATGATCACCTGTTTCACTGCAAAAGATGAATCATCAAGGTTAAGACTGTTGGAATTTGGCATCACGTCAGGCTAGCAGAGATGGACGTATGAGAGAATGCATCCGCCGTGTATACAACCAGCGAGCTACAGGAACAGTTAGCATTCACACTTTTCGACATATACTGAGGGAGACTGAGCACTTATGGGTTTGCCCAGAGTGCAATGACGTTGATTCTGTTCAACAATAACTAGGCTACCTATATCACCTCAGGATATCTGACACTAATGCATGTCCTTGTGGAACCAAAATACAGACCCCTAAACACATTCTCCAAAACTGCCCAGCTCACGATGCTTCACCTGAGGATGCTGAGCTCAGGCAGAAGTTATGTGGCTGCCATGCTGACCAGGAAAAGACTGTGGACTTTGTCCATTCGACAAGCCTGCAGATTTAGCATGACTACAAACTGAACGCAGAAGTAGGAAGTATAAGAGTAAGGGACCTACATTTCATAATTTCCTGAGCAAAATGTGTCAGTTATTACAGAATAAAAAACATTACAGTTTTAATGGGTGATCTAAATGCAACAGTAAGAACTGACAACAAAAGTTGTGAAGAAATCGAGGGGAAAACATGGACCTGAAACAATGAATAGAGAAATATTCATAAACTTCTGTGCTTCGAATCAGCTTGCTGTAGGAAGACACATATCGTTAACAGTAAGAATTTGCTAGATATGAAATGTGTGCAGTTGTTTCATTCTGAAACAATCGCACCAACTTTTAAAAATGAAAATATGGAAATGGCCAGCATTGCACTGCGCTTTGAGTGAAAGTTATCATGAACACAGATTAGAGTCATCCCATGCAGAGGTCAACAATATACTTCATTCAGATTTCACACACCTCTTAGCAAGTAACCCGTCAAGAAATTACAGTAAAGTTTCATAATGAAAGAACCACTCAATATCTTTTCATTTCTTTATTAACTTTAAAATTTGGTTAAAATTAAAGATAGAGAACTGCATTTTACAGTAATTAAGGCGACAAGTATTCATTCCACACATCAATTTAAAGACAAGCGTTGCAAGCCTTCCTTTCATCTTGAGAGATGTTAGCTTCCCATTCTTTTAGCTTTTGTTAGTGAAAACTGACAAAGCAAAGGGACAGTTATTTTATCAGTTAAGTGTATACCCACCAGAAGCAGTCTTTGCTCGGGTCAACTTTATGTAGGGCTTAATTTAAGCAATGAAAGGAACCCAGACAGTCTTAAAGTATATATTCAGGACATATGCTATCAAGGAAATAATTTTAAAGAGAATCGTAGATTTACTAAAAATGTTGTAATTAAAGAAGTGTTAAGTAATTAGTCAAATTACTCTCAGATTACCTATTCCAACTTCTCAGTCTTCTAAATGTGCTGCAGGTGCTGAAAGTTTAAGATGTTGACTTTACATCTTCTCCCATCATTGTTTTGAAGGGTATACTTGTTCGTTACCACATAAAAGAATACACAAAGCAACAAACATGGACATCAGTGGACTACTACATGACAGAAATTCAGACTGGTCATATATGCATGAACATGAAAATCTGATCATCTTTACATGACGTAAAATTATACAGAGAAGCATATATGATATCAGATCACTTGTCTTTTGTTAGCCAAATTAAAACTGAAACCCAATAAATACAGACATAAGTTTAATGTGGGATATTTCAGAAATCAAGAAACATAAGACAAATTTACTGTCATAATATTTAATAAATAAATACCAAGTGTTTCAACAACTAGAAGACAAAATAAATACAAAAGACCCCTGGTAAAAAAATACAAAAGGTGTGAAGTGAGGCAAGTGGAGAATTGTTATTGTTAATCAGAATCGACGTCATTGCACTCCGGGCAAACCCATAGGTGCTCAGTCTCCCGCAGCAAATGCCGAAGGGTATGAATGCTAATTGTTCCTGTTGTGCGCCGGTTGTATACACGGCGGATGCGTCCTCTCATACGTCCATCCCTGCTGGTCTTACGTTTGATGCCAAATTCCAGCAATCTTAGCCTTGATGATTCATCGATTGCAGTGTCATTCTCTAATAGGCGAACATGAATTGCCCTCAGTATTTCTTCCTTATCCATGGCCAATGCACCTTTTATGGGTGCTCTTGAAGCTAGTCTGTCAGCTCTTTCATTGCCACGTACACCGGCATGACCAGGACAGTAGATCCATATCAGTTCTTGAAGATTCGATGCTTCTATGGAGGTTTTCCATTCATGTCGAAGCCAACCATTTTGGACCTTTCGAAGCATAGATTGTGTGTCTGATACAATAACTGCCTTTGCTAATAAAGTCTCAGACAACCATTTTAAGGCAGAAGTACCTGCTTCTACCTTCATTCTCATGCTGGAGGTTGTTATCATGTAAGCCCCGCTATGTTCAGCGACGGTTCTGCCCTTTACTCTAGCAGAGAAGTCCCACCCTGATTTATTACCACAGATTATAGACCCATCAGTGTACACAATGGCATCATTATCTGCACCATTATCATTTATAAGCTGATCAACTTCCAGCTCTGCTCTCCCATTGGCCCAAGTTCTGCATCCTCTACCAAGGCTGATGATGACTTGCTGGTAGTTCATCCAGCTCTCATCTGACTTACTCCACTCTTCTCCCTTGAATATACTTTCAACTGGAGTCATCTGTCTAAGTCTCCTCCGCCTGCGCCATCCATAACATCCCACTCTTTATTCTTGCTCCTTTGATGTCAGCTATGTTCCCATGCAGGGGTTGCCTTTTGTCTGTGGTTACACGCATATATGCTTTTACCTGGGCCATCGTATATCTGGATCTAATTGACAGCAATCCAAACATGTGCTGCATCATCACAATAGGGGTATCTCGTGTGCAGCCCAAGACTATACGCATCCCTTCGTTTTTAATGCATTCCAGTCGTTCACACTGTGGTATTGACAGCGTGAGTATTCCTAGGCCATACTCAATTACAGACAAGACCAGCTGATGTGGAGAAACTCCCAGAAAACAATGAATACCAGCACAAAGCATAGAAAGAAGAGAAATCATCAATAAGACAGAAGAAAGAAAAACCAGAAATTCTACAGCCAAGGCTTATAAAATTTATAATAAAGCAAACAAAGAAATATCAGAACAGATGAGGATATGATGATTTGGCGAGATAGACAGGAAAGCTGTGGGCTCAGTTGGCATTCCAGCAGCATCGAAGCAAACCATAGACATCTCTACAGAGGTATTACACAAACTAGACCTACTTGGTTAAGTCAGAGAGAGAGATAAATACCAGCAGAATGGAAAGAAACTCCGCCTATGCCGGTCCCAAGCCCGGATGAAAAAGGAGGAGGGCGGCCTGCATGGAGGCCGTAAGGAGGCAGCCCCTCCACCATGCAAAGGCACAACAGGCCAATCACCTGTTTGTCTTAAACTATGATTACAAGCAATATAAGAGAGAAAACCGGACTGATTCTAAAGGCGACGAACTGGAACGGACTACGACTTATGGAACATGGAACACAAGAAGTATAAATGGGAAAGAAGAGGAGCTGATGGAAGAGATGAGGAAAGCAAAACTAGAAATCCTGGCTATTACCGAAACAAAGAAAAAGGGACAAGGAGTCATGGATCTCGATGGCAACACTCTGCTATACAGTGGTGTACCCACATCTGAAAGAGCTAAAGGGGGTGTGGGTTGCATTATGACTGCCTAGATGAAATTATCATGCTCGGAGATTTCAATGCCAGAGTTGGAAATGACCATGCTAGATGGGGTGGAGTTATCGGAAGATATGGAGAAGATACTCTCAATGACAATGGAAAGCGACTCCTCAGATTCTGCAGTGAGCAGAATCTGATCATTACCAACACAAAGTTCCCCCATAAGCGCATACATGCATACACTAGGTGTGAACCAACAAAGAATGAGAAGTCAGTGATCGACTATGCCATTGTTAGGAGGAGCTCATTCAAATATGTCCGGGATGCTAGAGTCTGGAGGGGGCCAGAGATTGGAAGTGATCACTACCTGCTTACAATCAAAAGAACAACTGAAAGAGTTGCTCAGCCTAGGAACTGTCCAGCACCACGCAAGAAACCAAGTAAACGAACGGAAGAAATGAGCATTAAGACCTACAAGCTGAAAGAGCCAGAAATTAAGACCAGATATCAGGGGCTTATTGCTACAGCGGTGAGAAACACAGAAGAACAACCTGATGACTTGGAAACCCTGTGGCTTAAATTCAAGGACATCATAAAGACAGCTGCTGCAGAAGCATGTGGTGAAGTCCGACTTGGGAACAAGAGAAAGAGGACACCTTGGTGGACAGAGGAAGTCAAAGAGAAAATAAGATTAAAGAAAATGGCATGGAAACAATATTTAGGAGCTAAAAACACAGCAGGACAAATAGAGAAATATAGAGAATATGTGATACTCAGAACAGAAGCAAAGAACAAGGTGCTAGCAGCAAAACAGAAGTCCTGGGAAGAATTTGGAGAAAAGCTAGAAAAGGATGCGCAAGAAAACCAGAAATTGTTCTATAAGACCCTAAAGAACATGAGGAAGGAAAAACAATGCCCTCTTAAATTTATAAAGGACAAGCAAGGCAAATTGCTTACTGCCCCGAAGGAAGTAATGGAAAGATGGAAAGAATATTTCTCAGAACTCCTTGATGGTGAGCAAGGTAGAGCATCAGAAATGATAACCACTAGCACAGAAGAGGATACAAATGGTGATGAAGATGACATAAAGATGGAAGAACTGAAGGCAGCACTGGAGAAAATCAAGATGGGCAAAGCAGCAGGGCATGATGGTATAACACCAGAAATGGTTAAGTACATGGGAGCATCAGGCGACCTATTACTCCTAAGGGTCCTACAGGCAGCATGGTGCAACAAGGCCATACCAAAGGATTGGGAGATTGCCATTATAACACCGATTTTCAAAAAGGGTGACAATCGACAATGTGGAAACCACAGAGGCATATCCCTTCTCAGTGTCCCTGGTAAAATCTACTCTAGAATCCTAGAGCAGAGACTCCGATGCCTAGCTGAGCCACAATTGGATGAAGCCCAGTGCGGATTCCGAGCAAACCGAAGTACTCAAGACCTAATCTTCACACTCAGGCAGCTGAGTGAAAAGGCCCTTGAGTATAAGAGTGAGATCCATCTTTGTTTCATAGATCTGGAAAAGGCGTTTGACAGGGTCCCCTGGAGCGAACTTTGGGACTGTTTGGCAAGGAAGAACATTCCAGCACCTCTGATTCATGCTATACAGAGCTTCTACAAGTCTTGCAGAAATTATGTGAGGACAGCAAACTATAAGTCAGAAGAGTTCAGGACCACCACTGGTGTAAGACAAGGCGATATCCTGTCACCTTATCTTTTCATACTCCTCATGGACGATGTCATCAAGGCATGTAAGGAGAGAACAAGAAAGTATTCAGTGGGGTACTGGAAGATGAGACAGGTCTGTATTTCAGAGCTAGCATTTGCTGATGATGTTGTCCTGATTGCTAAATCAGAGACACATCTCCAATCCAACCTGCAAGTCTGGAAGGAAGAGCTGGAGAAGAGAGGGATGGTCATAAGCAGCTCTAAAACAAAATCCATGGTGATATCACGAGAAGAAAGAAAACATCAGATTAAGTTGGGAGAACAGGTCCTGGAGCAGGTCGACCACTTTAAATATCTCGGAGCTATTATAGACCGAAAGGGGGGCATCAAAGAAGAGTTGGCCACTCGAAAAGCAGCGGCTGGGAGACTTTATCAGGCCATAAATCGAGGATTCCTCAGCAAGAAAGAGGTTGGTAAGAAAACGAAGATGGCTGTATACCGCTCCACCTATGTCCCAGTCTTGACATATGGATGCGAGTCATGGGCAATGACTACAACCCACAAAAGCCAGATTCAAACCTCAGAAATGAGGTATCTGAGGAAGGTGGTTGAAGTAACAAGAAGAGACATGGTCCGCAACCAGACGATACGTCAAGGCCTAAAATCCCACCCTCTGCAGACCCAAATAGAACAGTCCCAACTAAGATGGTTTGGCCATGTCTGCAGAATGGGAGAAGATCGGCTACCACGACAAGCATGGGAAACAAAGAGCCAGGGATCCAGACCTCCAGGACGACCCAGAGTCCGCTGGGAGGACAATATTAGACAATCTTTGAAGGACCGAGGACTAGAATGGAACCAGGCCAGGAAAAAGACAGCCGATAGGATAGTCTGGCGCTCTCTCTTCCAAACCTCTACACCTCACGGTAGAAGGGGAACGACTAAGTAAGTAAGTAAGAATGGAAAGAAGGATATCTGATCAATTTGCCAAAGAAGGGAGATTTGCAACAATGCACAAATTACACAGGAATAATAATAATATCAATACCAAATAAAACAGGATCAACCAAGAGAGATTAAAAGAGGCAATAGACTCGCAACTAAGAGAAGAACAAACAGGTTTCCAACAAAACAGATCCTGTACAGACCAGATAGTAACAATGTGCATAATAGTAGAACAGTTTGAAACTGAATTCACCACTTTATAATGGATTTGTGGATCATGAAAAGGCCTTTCACAGTTTAGATAGAGAATCACATTGCAAAGTGATGAGGAACACTGAGCCCCCATAAAGCTCATTTACCTAATCAGGAAAACATATGATGACATGAAATGTAGAGATCTTCATGAAGGACAACTTTACTTAAATAAGAACTGGAGTGCGACAGGGGATGCCTCTTGTCTTCTTACTGCTAGAGATTATGAAAACAGTATAAACTAGCAGAAATGGAATTCAGTGTTGCCAATGACCTTACTTTTCTATCCCATAAACAAAATCAGATGCAAGACACAATGAGAAAACTGGGTGAAAAGTCACGTACTGGATGACGAGTCACGGAAACTGGGTCTGATAATCTACAGAGAAATGACGACGATGAAAATAAATGTGGCAAATGATAGCCAGGTTGCACTTGGAGAAACACCTCAACTAGATGTGGACTCAAATCTTGACTGAAACATAGACAACAGTTGGAACAATGGACAGAGGCTTTCATTGTTGTGGAAAACATCTTGAAATCAAATAAAAGCTAACTGAAAATACAAACATTCAACTCAAATGTCAATATAATCCTATTGTATGGCTCTGAAACATGGAGAACAACAAAGAGATAATAGAGCTGTCATAAATAAATAAGTCCTCCTGTCATGTGACATCATCTCAATTTCTTTCCACATTTTTCTCATCATTTTCACTTCTGTCTCCTGTTCTCTTCTCCATGTGTTTTTTAAAATTTACCTTTGCTTCTCATTCCCTGGGGATTCCAGAACAAGGACTGCCTTGTAATGCTATCAACAGGTTTCCTCAACATGTGTCTTATCCATCGCCAGCTTCTTCTTCTCATCTCTTGTTCCTTTGGCATCTTGCCTGGTTCTTGTCATCAGTTCCACATTACTGATCTTGTCAAATCATTTCAATCCTATTCTACGCAAGCACCCATTTATAAAAGTCTGTAGCTTTTTGGTTGTTATTCATGTTTCAGAGCCATACAATAGGACTGACTTGACATTTGAGTTGAAGATTCTTATTTTCATGTTGGACTTGATTTCTCTTGATCTCCATATGTTTCCCACTGCAATGAAAGTAATCCTCCTGTATGGCTCTGAAACATGGAGAAAAACAAACATGACACAAAAGAGATAATAGACTTTCATAAATAGATGCTTGCAAATAAAAGAAAGATTACATTGGTATGACAAGATCACAGATGTGCAAATGGTGGAAAGAAGAAAACAGTACTGAAAAAAGAGGTGAGAAGTAGATATTGGTGCTGGATTGAGGACACACTGAGGAAACCCGCTGATAGCATTAGAAGACAGTCCTTATTCTGGAAACCACAAGACATAGAAGGAGACTCAAAAACAAATGGACAAGATAACTGAACACAGGAATAAAGGTGGCATGGACAGAACATGAACAGACAGCATGTGACTTGACAGTATAGCGTGAACTGAGTGATGGCCTTTATGCCACAAGGAGCTGAAGCATAATTGATGTAATAAATTCTTCTTCTTCCTCGTTCGCCCTCAGACTTCTACATTGATGACTCTAATGAGGGCAGTAGTCAGCTCAAGGTTCCTGACATCTCATTTGCCCTCAGACTTCTACATTAATGACTCTAGTAAGGGCAGTAGTAAGCTCACGATCCCTGACATCTCTACACAGTTTTTCGTGGAGAGAAGTGGGCTGTTGCCATATGTTCACTGCTGTAAGTCAGGCAGGACTGGAGCAGATGTTCGGCTGTCATTGGGCTGGTGCCACAGGAGCAGAGATCTGTTGGACCAATCCTGTACTTGGGATACAGATGGTACCTCAACCTATTGTTACCAGTACGTAAGTGGAAAATGATGACCTGGTCTCGCCTTGATAGTTCGTGATAAGCATCATATTTTATGTGACCTGGGTGTTCTCTGTCCCTTATGGACTTGAATATGGCTTTTATAGTTGTTTATACCATTTCATAAGTTGTCTCTATAACGTTTTGTTGCAGGGCTCCCCTTCTTTAGCAAGTTTATCTGCCTCTTCGTTGCCTGTAATGTTGCAATGGGCTGGTATCCACTGGAGTCTGCACTTGTTGAAGCATTTGGTCAGGCTTTCAAGTGAGTTTATAAGATCTTTCAATCCTTTAGCATGGTGGCTCTTCAGGGCAGTTATTACTGAGAGGGCATCTGTAAAGATCACTATCTGTTTGTCTGCATGTGCTTTGTACTCAATAAGAGTTTCCGCTGCCTGTTTCAGGGCCTCTGCTTCAGCATTGAATGTAATGAAAAAATCCCATTATAAATGTCTAGTAGAGATCCCTGAGTAGCTCAATTGTCATCTTGTAAATACATTACCATCTTTTGGCCGATACCATCACCAATCAAGAACTGCTTACTTGGAGCAACCAAGAGGACAGGCACACCTTCACAGCTGGCAGACGCTGGAGTTGGGTTGGCCACGTCCTCAGAAGAGGCCCTGATGCCATCACAAGAACAGCAACACTATGGACCCCTGAAGGAAATCGAAAGAGAGGCTGACCAAACACAACTTGGCCGAGAACTGTGGAGGCCGAGAGGCAAAGAATGAACCAGAGCTGGGGCACTGCAGGAAGGATGGCCGCTGAATGAGCAAGTGGAAGTATTTTGTTGCTGTCCTACGAAGATGCTACCAGGCGTAATGGCCACTGACTGCTTTGACAGTCATCGGCTAAGGATCAAAGAAGGAGAAATACATGACACTGCACAGAGTTGCAAATGCAGCTGCTCTTCTTGTAGGAAGCCTGCATCAAAGCATTCATATGCTCTTGCAGCAACAGTGTCTGTCGCAGCTTCTTCTACATGATGAGGCTGCCAGCAACATGCTGAACCTCAGATCAGTTGTCTCTTACGATATGCCTGACGGGGTAGTAGCCATAATTCTTTCCATGCTCCTCAAAGATGGCCGGGAACTTACACATGGCAGCCCCATGCTTCATCAGGAATGAAAAGGAATATTGAATGAATATACATTACACTAAAGATATATAGGGTGGGTCAAAGGTCAAGCCCTACAGGCAATTTACAAGTATTATATAAATTAAATGATATATTCAAATTGGCTGCCATAAAAAAAAATGATTTGAGATGGCCCCATAAAAAATAATCCATGGGAGTTAGGTCTGCAGACCCAGATGGCCATTCAATGTGCCCACATCGTCCAATCCATTTGCCTGGAAATGTTTCTTGCAAAATCTTAGTCCACCAAAAGCGGCCCCATAACATAATTCGTGGATTATTTTGCACATGTCCTTCCGTTACCCTGTGTGGGTTTTCAATGGCCCAATATCGTGCATTAACTCTTAGTATACGGCTGGCCTTTTAGAAAGGCCGACGATCGATCTCCGTTTTACGGCCGGCCTTTCTAAGAGGCCGAAGACGGTTTAGACGGTTTCCGTCTCATTAGCGAAAGATTTAACATTATTTACATACTTTTCTTCTCATAAAAGAGTTCTAATGCCATTTCCGGAACACCTCATGTTTGAGAATATTGGAATACTCAAATTTGTGTGAAATATTGATCGATTTTGATTAAATTTAGTAGGATTCATTAGTCCAAAAAAAATTATACCATAAATTTTCAAATTATTATAAAAACTTTATTTGTGCTCAGAAACAACTGCAACTTTCCGACATTATGTAAAAATGGATGTAGTTTAAAATAAAATTAGTTTTAGGGGTTGAAGTTTACCATAATTAATTACACATATTGATAAGTACAATTTGATTTTAAATTTTTAAATTTTTCTGAACTCATTACTGTATATGGTGAATGTATATTTAAAACCATTGAACAATTTAGTTGTGCATGATATAGGGGTTTCATTTCTTCACATATATAACACTTTATGTTATCTTTATAAATAAATTATTTAATGGAAAATCTGTAAAGGTAGTCATGTCTAAAAATGTACTCTGAAATTAGCTCGTAAAAGCATGGTTTTTGAGCTCGTATACTAAGAGTTAAGTCTGTTGAGAGAACCATTAAAGAGAAACATTACTTCATCGCTGAACATGGTTCGTTTTTCAAGCCATCTACATAATAAATTGCCTATGAGGCTTGACTTTTGACCCACCCTGTACATACAGTTTATAAAGAAATACCTATACACTGTCTTTGCATGAGGCTGGCAATTTCATCATGTAAAACAAACTGCTATGGAAACACTGTATGAGAAAGTGAATGCTAGCTGTAGGCTTCCTGCAAGTGAACCAATTGAAATAGTGGTTCCATGAGCAGCAAAAAGATAAATGAATACTATCCTCTGCTGAAAATTTAATTCACTGAAAAAATACTGAGTGAATAACTATAAATTGCACTAGGACACACTTTGGCATGATTTGTGGCAACTGCCCTGGTCACACAGTTTGTTTGAGGCGGGTAAATTTCACTACAAGTTTCTTTGTCAGGTCATGGGAGGCACACCTAATATCGTTAGAAACTTCATGCAGCTGGGAAGAATTATCTTGACTAATGAATTTCTCTTCAACTGTTGCCACTCGTCCTTGAGTTTTACATTTTACTCGCTTGCTCTGTGTGTGTACGGACATTTTTTGTCTTTCTTTTCTTTCTCTGAAGGACCTTCTGGTAGGTTTTTTCAGCTGTTTGCAGCAGTTTGATGGCACAGTGTCTGTATGGTTAGGCTTCTTAGTAGAGCCTACTATATTTGACTCATTCAAATCACACCCAGTCTTCAGCCCCGACTTATAAGACCCTAAGGCATCAGTGAAGTCACTTGACTGCAACGTCTTGTTTGATGGTACTGGAGGGTCAGTGTTTACTGTTAACTTCTTTTTTCTACGACCTCTTGAGCATAGAGTTGGATTTTTCACTACTGTAAAAGACTGAGATTTTTTGTTCATGTCAGTTGTGATCCTAATGCACCTGTTTGATTTGACATTTCCAAGCTTAAAAACTGGCCCTGATAGTTTTGTCTGAGTACCGCAGCTTTCTCTTGATTCTATTCTCTTTGTTTCCAGGGTTTTGATAATGTTTTCTTCCGTCTTTCCAAAGTCCTTCAAGTACGAAGCCAGTTTTGAGTCATCTTCAACCCCCTCACCGGCATCAATGAATTGTCTGATAGCTGGCACAAACAATTTAGGGTTCGACATCATCTTAGTTTCAAGACCAGAGAGAAATGTCAAAAGTTTGACCTTCAGTTTTTCAGCTTCGTCTGTGAGTAAAATGGTCTGCAGCACCTCAGAGGCTAAGTTCTGAGTTTCAGCCTCAACTTTTGGTTTTTTATCCATCCATCGCTTTGTAACGTGCTTCATATTCAGTTCTTTAGTGGGTTTTTTCTTCTTGTGCACTGTTTTCTTGACTGAAGACTTTCTGACCACCTGACTTTGGTCTGATAAGTGCGTTGGTAGGAGCACCTTATCTCTTCTCATGTCCTGAGGATGTGAATGTATTTCAGACATATTTACATTATAGTGAGGCCGGATTTGAGTCCATGAACACTGCTGGCCACAATCTGGTCCAGCGATGTTCAAATCCATTTGTGCTGTCCGAGATACTGTGTTCTGGAGTCCAGTATTATGATCTAACATTCCCTGAGTAGGGACAAAGTGGGTACTGGGATTTTGACAGCTAGTGTTTGGTAAGATCATGTAGTTGGCTGATGCATTTTGATGGCCCAAGTTCTGAAAACCCAGGCTGTGTTGCTGCTGTTGAATGTTGGGCACCACGGCTTGCTGATGTGCCATGTTAAAATTTTCCCAAGTAGGCTGTGTCAGGTTGAAAAGTCCCATGCCAAGGTGTGCGTCACCAAATGAAGACAAAGGCATGGTCTGAGCTAACAGGTTTTGTCCTCTCATGTCTGTATACATTGAATTATGGGCAGGTATACTGGAATACGTCATATCAGTATCTGCCAACTTTAGTAACTGGCCATCAAGAGGTGTTATACTATGAGTGGTCACATCATCTACAATAGTTCTGGAACCAAGTGAGTGGGTGGCAGGCAAGATCTGTGAGATAACTGTGTCTCTAACAGATGCTCCTGAGGTCAGGTTTCTCTGACTATTCTGCTGGTCTAAAATCTCCTTGGAAGAAATGCCAGCCCCAAGATGATGTTGTTCCGCTTTAACTTCAGCACATCCTTCAACAACTGCACTAGCCTCACAATTGTCCAGAACACTGCCGTCGCTGCCACCTCCATCATCATCATCATCACAGCCCCCAACACTGTCAGCAGCAATAACATCAGGAAAGTTTTGGAAAGCAATCCAATCAGGATTTGGGTTATGTCTAGAAGATCTTTTGGTAGTCGTCTTGGCTGACACACCCTTCCCATGTATCTGATAGTACAGTCTGAAACAGGGAAAGAAGACTTGTCATGGAAAGTGCACACACAAAAATCACAACATAAAATTAAAGGCCCTCTAATAATTAAAATAAATGTTCCCTACTTATCTGTTGTTGATGTTCAATGCTGACCTCACTCTTTAGCAGCCAATACCAAGTTGAAGACTCCTTGGTATTATCTACACTGTAGATCTAGGCTTTTCTTGTGGCTTTTCTGCCATTTCAAAACGTGTTGAGTTGAAGTCATGAGCTCCAGTTTCTCCAGCTTGGCTTGCATTTAAAGGATCGTCACATCTGGTCCCAAGCTAGGAGAAAGAAGTGCGTGGCATACTTTGCATTCCCCGCCATCCAAGGGGGCTCTCCAACTATGCAGAGCTAAAATACTGTACTCTGGTTCTGAGCTCTCCCAAGGAATTGTCACGTCCTGCACAGAGCCACTTCTCAGCTTCCCCTGCCTATCACTGGGTCCACAGTGAGATCCTTCTGCATGCAGTCAACCAGGTCAAAGCCAAAGAATTACGCCTGGGGCTCAAGTGACTTCTCCAAGCTTAGTGTGCAATGCTGGGTTCTCAACAAGTTTCACCACAGGGGGAATCCCTGGAAGTGAGTGGATGATTTCAAGAGTCAATGAGGATATAATTAGCCTCACAGACATAAGATTACTTCCACGTACATATATTGTAGCATTGTGCATAGCTGGTGGTCATATAAGGATGACTCCAGATATGCCTCCATGCATCTACTTCCCTGTAAAACAACCAATAAATTACAGACTTTCACAAATAAACGTAGGGCTAGCAGAGATGAACGTGTGAGAGGATGCATCCGTTGTGTATTTATAACCAGCAAGCTACAGGAACAGTTAGCATCCACACTCTTCGACATATTCTGAAGGAGACTAAGCACCTATGGGTTTGCCTAGAGTGTAATAATGTAGATTCTGTTTGCACAATAACAATAAATAGGTGCTTGCGTAGAACAGAAGGAAATGGTATAACAAGATCATCAATGAGGAAGTGATGGCAAGAACCGTCACGAGTGGAACAACAGATGAGAAGACACCGGCAATGGGATAGGACACACACTGAGGACACCTGATGATAGCATTACATGGCAGTCTTTGTTCTAGAGTCCACACGGGTAACAGAGATTGTGACAGACTAAAAGACATGGAGAAGAGACATGCAGACAGAAATGAAAGGGATAAGGAAGACTTTGAAAGACATTGAGAAGATGGCACTGGACAGGAAGACTTGACGTGGATTTGTTGAAGGCCTATGCTTCTTGGGGAACTGAAGAGCGATAAGTAAATGAATGAGCTTACCTGTATGCTTTAGGAGCTTACCTGTATGCTTTAGGAGCTTACCTGTATGCTTTAGAAGCTTACCTGTATGCTTTAGGAGCTTACCTGTATGCTTTAGGCACATTGGGTACATAATACCCATCACAAACGACTTGACGATACTTTTCTGGACCCAGATTTTGTAAGAGTTCTCTCTTGTGCTTGTCCAGGGCATCTTTCGGCTTCATCCCTTGCCGGAACATCTCCAGAAACCGACATTTAATGTCTTCGTTAAGCTGGCGTTTCTTCAATACGTCGGCCGTGTCCAGGGGGTGGTCATGAGCATAATGGAGTCTGACAACTGTCTGGTATGTCGGCATGTGTCGATCACTTTCCAGGCAGGAAATAAAACACAAATGGCTCGAGTCATTTTTGGCACATCAAAGTAAATTAGTCTTTTCATTGATGTGCATAAAAGTGTACGTCTCCTGAAGTACGGGGGGGGGGGGGGGTCTTGAAGGAACAGGACTATTGCTCCTTCAGGCATGTCATTAGAGACAATTAATATGAGGGTAAGAGAGGTAGAGGAAGATCAAAGAACACATGGAGAAGAGAACTGGCGACAGGCATGAAGGAGATGAAGAAGACAAAGAAAGACCTTGAGCTGATGGCACCGGACAGGAAGACTTGGCATAAGTTTGTTGAAGGCCTATGCTCCTTTGGGAGTGTTTTTTTTTTTAACGTACGCCTGCTATTACCCAAGGTGAAATCTCAGGTTAGTACTTCTAACCCGAGACTGATTTTACGTGAGTATCCTATTTTCCCTGTATGCTGACAGGTGTCCTCTCGCCATTCAGGCAGATACTCGCCGTCTTCTGAGAAAATTGGGAGTGTAAAAGGTGAAAAGAAGAAGAAATATGAGGTTGTGTATGGAGCTGGCAATCTCATCATGTTAAACATATTTCTACAGAGACCAATACTGCCAGTGACATGAATGCTTTGGTGCAGGCAACCTGCAGGAAGGCCAACTGGACTGGTGGCTCCATGCACCATTAGCGAAATGATGATGATAATACAAGTTTATAAATTTTGGTACAGGCAATGAAAACATTTAGATGCTTATAATTTATTCTACATGGGTTGAAAAAAAAACTAAGAAGTTCAATTCAAATATCAGACCTATATTGCGGCTTTGAAACACAGAAGATAACTGTTGCGTTACAATGATGTTTCTGCAAGTGATCTGATAATAGTAATTGGTTGGGGTATGATTTTCTTCAACGGCCAACAAATAACTGAATGTAGGCGAATACTACTGTCAGCGTCTCACAATGTTTAATAATACTCCATAGCAACAAGTAGCTCCACATTATTATAATAATTCTTATTGCCCATCGGCCAACTATACTGGGCCATAATCAAAATCTGTTATACTGTAACAGTAATGGTTAGTTCAATCCCTCTCCGTAAAGTCTGTCAAGTTGATGTCGGCGACATAATTATGTGACTTCTAAATATATTCGAAATACTCATTTGCATAATATGAATCTCTTGACATCAATAGATACAAACACTTTCTTTACACAAAGCATGAAGATGGACACATCGGCATCAAAAGGACACATCTAAAACACAGCCCAACTGGCTGGAGACACTTCCAAACGGCCACTGACCAAAAGTCTACTGACTGTTGCTCTGCACGTGCGTCTATGTAATTATTTAATATGTCGTCATTTTTTATCCAGTGGCGCTCTATTTGAGAACCGCGATGTTTCAAAATCATGAATGCATTGCGGTGCGCAAAAAGAGGCTTAACAATAACAAATATTATAATTTAAAAATTACTTACTTACTTAGTCATTCCCCTTCTACCATGAGGTGTAGAGGTTTGGAAGAGAGAGCGCCAGACTATCCTATCAGCTGTCTTCCTCCTGGCCTGGTTCCATTCTAGTCCTCCGTCCTTCAAAGATTGTCTAATGTTGTCCTCCCAGCGGACTCTGTGTCGTCCTGGGGGTCTGGATCCCTGGCTCTTTGTTTCCCATGCTTGTTGTGGTAGCCGATCTTCTCCTATTCTGCAGACATGGCCAAACCATCTTAGTTGGGACTGTTCTACTTGGGTCTGCAAGGGGTGGGATTTTAGGCCTTGACGTATCGTCTGGTTGTGGAACATGACTCTTCTTGTTACTTCAACCATCTTCCTCAGATACCTCATTTCTGAGGTTTGGATCTGGCTTTTGTGGGTTATAGTCATTGCCCATGACTCGCATCCATATGTCAAGACTGGGAAAAAGGTGGAGTGGTATACAGCCATCTTCATTTTATTACCAACCTCTTTCTTGCTGAGGAATCCTCAATTTATGCCCTGATAAAGTCTTCCAGCTGCTGCTTTTTGAGTGGCCAACTCTTCTTTGATGCCTCCCTTTTGGTCTATAATAGCTCCGAGGTATTTAAATTGGTCGACCTGCTCCAGGACCTGTTCTCCCAGCTTAATCTGATGTCTTCTTTCTTCTCGTGATATCACCATAGATTTTGTTTTAGAGCTGCTTATGACCATCCCTCTCTTCTCCAGCTCTTCCTTCCAGACTTGCAGGTTGGATTGGAGATGTGCCTCTGATTTAGCAATCAGGGCAACATCATCAGCAAATGCCAGCTCTGAAATACAGACCTGTCTCATCTTCCAGTACCCCACTGAATACTTTCTTGTTCTCTCCTTACATGCCTTGATGACATCGTCCATGAGGAGTATGAAAAGATAAGGTGAGAGTATATCACCTTGTCTCACACCAGTGGTGGTCCTGAACTCTTCTGACTTATGGTTTGCTATCCTCACATAATTTCTGCAAGACTTGTAGAAGCTCTGTATACCATGAATCAGAGGTACTGGAATGTTCTTCCTTGCTAAGCAGTCCCAAAGTTTGCTCCAGGGACCTTGTCAAATGCCTTTTCCAGATCTATGAAACAAAGATGGATCTCACTCTTATACTCAAGGGCCTTTTCACTCAGCTGTCTGAGTGTGAAGATTAGGTCTTGAGTACTTCGGTTTGCTCAGAATACGCACTAGACCTCATCCAATTGTGGCTCAGCTAGGCATCGGAGTCTCTGCTCTAGGATTCTAGAGTAGATTTTACCAGGGACACTGAGAAGGGATATGCCTCTATGGTTTCCACATTGTCGATTGTCACCCTTTTGAAAATTGGTGTTATGATGGCAATCTCCCAATCCTTTGGTATGGTCTTGTTGCACCACGCTGCCTGTAGGACCCATAAGAGTAATACGTTGCCGGATGCTCCCATGTACTTAACCATTTCTGGTGTTATACCACCATGCCCTGCTGCTTTGCCCATCTTGATTTTCTCCAGTGCTGCCTTCAGTTCTTCCATCTTTATGTCATCTTCACCATCATTGGTTTTCTCTTCTGTGCTAGTGGTTATCATTTCTGATGCTTCACCATGCTCACCATCCAGGAGTTCTGAGAAATATTCTTTCCATCTTTCCATTACTTCCTTCGGGGCAGTAAGCAATTTGCCTTGCTTGTCCTTTATAAATTTGAGAGGGCATTGTTTTTCCTTCCTCATGTCTTTTAGGGTCTTATAGAACAATTTCTGGTTTCTTGCGCATCTTTTTCTAGCTTTTCTCCAAATTCTTCCCAGGACTTCTGTTTTTGCTACTAGCACCTTATTCTTTGCATCTGTTCTGAGTGTCACATATTCTCTATATTTCTTCATTTGTCCTGTTGTGTTTTTAGCTCCTAAGTATTGTTTCCATGCCATTTTCTTCTCTCTTATTTTCTCTTTGACTTCCTCTGTCTACCAAGGTGTCCTCTTTCTCTTATTCCCAAGTCGGACTTCACCACATGCTTCTGCAGCAGCTGTCTTTATGATGTCCTTGAATTTAAGCCACAGGGTTTCCAAGTCATCAGGTTGTTCTTTTGTGTTGCTCACTGTTTCAGCAATAAGCCCCTGATATCTGGTCTTAATTTCTGGCTCTCTCAGCTTGTAGGTCTTAATGCTCATTTCTCCCTTGTTTCTGCTGTAATACTCTGTATAGAGTTTCATTTATTAAATGAAAATTTCTTATGTGTCTTTTTTTAATTTGTTTTCCCCTTTGTTCTAAAATGGTGTTCTTCATACATATAGATTATTTCACAAATTATGTATACATACTACCAATGCATATAACTCCCACATAACTTAACACAGATTTTGATATTTTGCAAGAACAGAGCGGAACAATGCTAGATACAAATGAATAATGCCATTAGATTATTACTCAAAGTTTTTTAATAGAAATATTTTTTAAAATAAAATTTTGCCTCGTTGTGGTGAGGCACGTCCCATTCAACCTAGTCGGTTATACTAGCGTGCGTGTCCAAATATAAAAGACCTTTAGGACTGTATGTTTTTTTAATAGAAAGTTGTGCTCATCTCAAAACGCGCACAGCAAGAAGGACCTGAGACATCCAATTAAAACTGCATGTTTCACTATTCATTTAGTAACAATACTAATTGGCAGTCAGATGTTTATTGCCGTGAACAATGCATTGTTGCAGGTCGTCGACACTTTGAACATTTGTGACTTTAAATGTGAAAATGCCATAATTCTACCTCAAAATGCCATAATTCTACCTCAAAATGCCATAATTGAGTTATCAGCATTCATAATGTGAATACACCATTGTGAAACACCCTGTATGTATAACTTATATCTTTATTACACTTTTACTAAAAACTACATATACATTTTTCCGTTTCCTTGTCTCCCTACCTCTCTTACCCTGGCGATTCTATAACAAGGACTGACTTGTGAAACTATCAGCAGGGTTTTTTTTTCCTCAGTGTGTGCCATATACATCACCAACATCTTCTCCTTTTCAAAAGCGGAACATATGGAAAGACCCAAATACCAGTGGAACAAGAGATCGAGAAAAGGCATTCACACCGAGTACAACACACACCTGCCATCACCGGTGTCAATACCTTGTCGAGGTATGGCAGCTTGCGTACCCTGATTAACCCCAGAGCTATGCCAGCGGGAGTTTTACTCCTGGAAGGTTCTACCAAGCTGGACAGGTTTGCGCGGGCAGGGGTCAGACTAAAGCAGACACCCTGGTCCTCCAGGCTGGGGGTTTTAGCATAGGGCTGACACCCCTGTCTATGTAAAACAATAAATTGAAGTTACGGAAACAACAACGAATAAACAAACTTTGCTGCGGGACGGACATCTGGAGTCTGAGGCTCGTATGACTGTCAGTGGTGAAAGCCGAAAGGAAGCCACTGACATGAGAACGGATGTCCTGACCAATGAACCAGAGTTGGGGCACTGTACGAAGGATGGCCGCCGACTGAGCAAAGTGGAATCAATTTGTTGTTGCCCTACAAGACACCACTAGGCGTGATGGCCACTAGCTACTTTGACGGTCGGCGGCTAAGGATCAAAGAAGAAGACAACACACACGGAGGAAATTTGGAAACCAGCTATTAGCAATAAATGACAGTCCTTGGTCTGGAAACCCCATTCATTCAAACATCACAATTCAGCTTCCTGAAGAGCACAGGCCCGTCATCAATTGTAAGCCAAGTCCTTCTGTCCTGTGCCATCAGCTCAAGTTCTTTCTACATCTTTCTCATCATTTTCACTTCTGTCTCCGGTTCCTTCTCCATGTGTTTTCTTGTCTACCTCTGCTTCTCTTGCCATGAGGATTCCAGAACAAGGACTGCCTTGTAATGCTATCAACAGGTTTCCTCAATGTGTGTACTATCCACCGCCAGCATCTTCTTCTCAACTCATGTTCCACTGGCACTTGTCTGGTTCTTGTCATCAGTTCCACATTAGTGATCTTGTCAAACTATAGCCTGACAACCCTTCAATTCCATAAAAGCACTGATTGTTGACAGTCTGTAACTTCTTGCTTGTGATTTTTTTCCTCCATGTTTCACAGCCATAGGACTAACTTAACATTTGAGTTGAAAATTCTGATTTTTGTGTTGGGCTTGGTTTAAAAAACAATATATCCATACATTTCCCAGTGCAATGAAAGCTCCTCTTGTTTTGCTTTTTGTGTATTCTTATTTATAGATCACCGTCTGTTTCTCCAACTTCAGTGTAAACTGCTTTCAAGTTATAGGTAAATATAAATGTATTATTAATGGTATTCATGCAGGCGGTATATAAAAGTTAATAATGACATTTGGGTTGAATGTACTTAACCATTATTTTTGATGTATCAGTGTGTATGATGGAATATTAACCCTTTGAACCCTGGCCACCCAGCCTGTAAAATCCCATTCCCCTGGGCTCCTGAGCAAAAAATGCACAAAACAGACACATAAGCAAAACTAGTTACTGTGAAACAACAATATAGTCAGTTTTAACTATTTTATCTAAAATTGACTGACCTGATCATCTCCAATATTCCTGCTTAGTGTGCCAGTCCTCCCAGCATGTAGACCCTTCCTTTAGGCACAGATAGCTTTCACAATATTTACACCAGAATTTAGTCTTCACTTTTTTGAATGGTCTGTCTTTGTAGGCCATGTCTGGGAAGTCACTAACATGTTTGTTGAATTTGTATGCACACACAACACAAATGTTATTGCCAGTAGCTTGTGGAGACACTTGAGGATGATGCAAGCCCACATTTTGTAGCCTCTGATGTGCATCAACACGGTTGTGAAGCTTCATTGCCGCTGTTCTGTAATCGCCAATGAGTGATAAACAGATTTCATTCATGAACATACAATGTTCTGTAGCGTCTTCCAGTTACATTGTGGGGATTGTATTTATTCATTAGTATATAGGCATTATTGCATGCCCACATGAAAAATTTCACTATGAGCCGTCGAGGCCAGCGATAATGCCGGCGCGTTTTATTGAGACGACAAACTTGGTCGTTGACATCGCAGCCACCCATGAAAGTATTGTAGTCAATACAAAGTTGTGGAGTTTGAACATCCACAGTTGTTCCATCCTTGTTTCTCCTTCTAACAGTTCCCATTTCTGTTTGGTTATGATAATTAGATATAAAATTGATGGGTCTTTAGTCCATCCATACAAGGCAAACAATGTTATTGAAACAGACAAATTCTGATTGCCCCCTGCACATTTTCTTCTTTCCTGACAGTTCTTTTGGATAATATTTCCTATTTGTCATTGCTGTCCCTACTGCAAGTGTTCCATAATCACTGTATAACTTGTCAAAGAGAGTTACACTGTTATAAAATCTGTCCATGACAAGAATATGGTTTTTGTTTGCCAAATCACCTGAAGTCAAAATCCTGATGACGACACTACCAACAACACCGAGTTCTGGAATAACATCCTCTGTTTTTCCAGTGTAAATTTCCAAATTTAGAATATAGCCCGAGCTCGCTTCACATGCCATGTAAGCCTTTATTCCCCACTTTATGGGCTTTGATTTTATGTATTGTTTGAAGGCAAGTCTGCTTTTAGTGGGGATCATGCCCTCGTCTAAACTCAAGTGTTGTGAGGGTGAATAATAATATCGAAATCTTGGAAGCAACAAATTCAGCATGGGCCTTACTTTGTACAGTTTATCTGCTTTATCCAGAGCAGGGTCCTCTTCATCTACAAGATGAAGAAATGTCCATATAGCAAGAAAGCGATCGCGTTCCATTATAGTGCGAAATCCAGGAGTTTGCGAAATGAAGTTCGAAGACGAGCTGGACCAGTAATCTTTGTAACGTGGTTTATTCACACTGTGCTCCATTTGAAGACGCAGTCCAAAGAATGCTTTTACCTCTGGCACTGTTACATCTTTATAATTTTTAGCATAGTAGCTGGTTGGCTTTTTGCTTTTTACTTGCTCAGCACGTCTGTTTGTCTGCTCACACAAATTGTGCCAGAAATTACTGTCGAGGAAAAGTTCCAAAAATTCAATGGCTTCACTCTCAGGAGAAATGGAATCTGGAATATTCTTAGCGCCTATCTGTGTAGCACAAATGTTGTGTCTACGGTAAACATAGGTCTAAATATATTTGCGGTAGACCAACCTGTATCAAATTTACTTGATACATTGTGTGGGATACGCCCCTTTCCACGCCCCTGCACCATAGCCCGATCCCCTGAGGGGCCAGGAACAGGGTTAGAACTAGCTTACACATTTCCATTCCCACCCCATTTTGCTAAGCTAGGTGTGTCAGACCGAGATTACGGTCTCTCGGGGAGAGGATTTTTTACGCACGGACCAAAATTTCGGGACCTCGGGTTCAAAAGGTTAAAGTTTAAAATGTATAAAATGAACTAACGGTTCATAAGCAATTATAATGTCTCTTATGATTATATGGACTGTAGGTGTTAAAAAAGTTTATAATGCATTGCTTATCAGCTACATATATGTGTGTGCTAGTGTGTACATGTATGTGTGTGCTAGTGTGTACATGTATGTGTGTGTGTGTGTAGTGTCTTTAGCATGTATCTTCTTTCATTCTTGGATCCTTGGCCTCTGACTGACCAAGCAGTCAGTGACTGTTATGCCAAACTCTCCATTTCGCTTGGTCCATGGCCATATATTGTGCTGTGCCCCAACTCTTGTTTATGTTTTTAATCTCAGCTGCCAAAGTTCTCCGCCAACCCATTCTTGGAAAGCCTCTCTTCCCCCCACAGGGCCCACAAAATGGCAGCCTCAGTTATGACATCAGTTCCCCCCCCCCCACCCAATGCCAGCGTGCACCTGTTATGATGGTGCACACATTGTCTTTGTTGCTCTAGGTAAGTAATTCTTTAACTGTTCTGAATGTTTTACCTCAGTGAACCATTTGAGCTCAACAAAATTGCTTTTTTGTTTTAAAATTTGAGTTGTGTGGCTGTTCTGACAGCCAAAAAGAGTAATGAGGATGTCCTGAAAGAGGCCAACGTGCAGAGGAAACTTATTTCACAAGTTAGAAAGAAGCAATCCACTATTTTTTGGCATGTTATGAGAAGAAGAAAGCTAGAATATATCGTAACAACAGGTAAGATTGGAGGAAAAAGATATAGGGGAATACAAAGAGAGCAAATACTGGACAGTTTGACATAGTGGCATGGAAGGAGGTCAACAACAGAATTGATAAATTGTGGTGGAGACAGGAAGTTGTGGAGAAGAAGAAGGCTGCTTTGAAAATCTGCCAAGTAAAATTAAGAAAACTTTTATTTGTTTACACAAAAATTATGTTATCAAATAACATACATTTACAAATCAGTGAAACAAAACAATCAGCTGATAGAACACAAGCAAAGGTCATCACACAGCAACAAAATATTGTCTGTAATCTACTAGATTATTCTGTAGACCACTCACTTGAAAGAGCCAAACTTACACCGTATTCTTGAAGTACTTTTTGATGTTCATGAACAAGATGCTGTGGCAGTCTCTGAACTTTGATTTCTCTGGAAGCTTTTTCTTATTTTTCCGACGATCAAAGAACTGGCATCTGTACTGTGCCTGGTAAGGAAAAATTTCAGGCCTGACTCAGAAACAAAATAGTAAAGTGACATGAACTTTAGTGCTAATCCACCTTTAAGTGTTCGATTCCATGAATAAAAGGTTTAACTGTATAAGATTCCTGACTTGCTCTTTATTAAGCAGGCTGGCGATGAAGAGCCAGAACTGTAAATTCTAACATACGTGAACTAACAGCTATATATGGCCTTGAGGTAAACACATCTCTACTGCTGCAGTTGTGGGTTCACTTACAGATTTTGAGTGAGTCTGACCACCTGGCCAAAACGCTTCATCCTAAAATCAATACTGCACACATTTTCAAAATATCTGACCAACACTTAAACCTGGCATTAAACTGACATCAACTGGCAGCACTAACCTTAAAAATGCTAACTCTTTCTACTTTTGGAAATGTTTTGTCCTTGACATGGGTTGTGAGACTCTTCTCTTCAAATCGTCGCTTCCATTCCAGGGCTTGCTCCCGAGTGGACAGGGTCATGCGTAACGTTACCAGAAATTTATCTTCTCTGTCCAAGGGCAGATACTCACATAACTTGTACTCATAACCTTCAGGAAGAATTTTCTGAAACAACAGGTGACGTAGAAAATAACTCGAGAGAATTATATTAGACTGCAGTATTTCTTAACTGTTGTTAACTAAACCCCACAAAGTTTACCAGATTTGTCTAAGGAGCATAAACTTTCAACAAACTTATGCCAAATCTTCCTGTCTGGTGCCATCAGCTCAAGGTCTTTCCATGTCTTCTCCATCCCTTTCATATTTCTCCATCCCTTTCATATTTCTCCATCCCTTTCATATTTCTCCATCCCTTTCATATTTCTCCATACCTTTCATATTTCTCCATCCCTTTCATATTTCTCCATCCCTTTCATATTTCTCCATCCCTTTCATATTGCTCCATCCCTTTCATATTTCTCCATCCCTTTTATATTTCTCCATCCCTTTCATATTTCTCCATCCCTTTCATATTTCTCCATCCCTTTCATATTTCTCCATCCCTTTCATATTTCTCCATCCCTTTCATATTTCTCCATCCCTTTCATATTTCTCCATCCCTTTCATATTTCTCCATTCCTTTCATATTTCTCCATCCCTTTCATATTTCTCCATCCCTTTCATATTTCTCCATCCCTTTCATATTTCTCCATCCCTTTCAGGTCAGTCTCCAGTTCACTAGTAAGAAGAATCTACCATTTTAGGACTAAGGAAAAAAAATTCAAACATACACACGTCTGCCAATCTGGAAATTTTCATTTACTCATTTACAATAATTGGGCGGAAGGGATGATGCCATAGGTAGGTATCTGCAGCAGTAGCCCCCTTCAATCATAACTGACTATGGGAATGTGCCCCTGAGGTCATAGCCCTCAGCTGTTTTTTTGCCTGGTGCTCCTTTTGGCGTGTTCTTTTCTCTTGTGCTTGTTGTGAGAGCTTCTTTTCTCTTGTGCTTGTTGTGAGAGCTTCTTTTCTCTTGTGCTTGTTGTGAGAGCTTCTTTTCTCTTGTGCTTGTTGTGAGAGCTTCTTTTCTCTTGTGCTTGTTGTGAGAGCTTCTTTTCTCTTGTGCTTGTTGTGAGAGCTTCTTGTCTCTTGTGCTTGTTGTGAGAGCTTCTTTTCTCTTGTGCTTGTTGTGAGAGCTTCTTGTCTCTTGTGCTTGTTGTGAGAGCTTCTTTTCTCTTGTGCTTGTTGTGAGAGCTTCTTTTCTCTTGTGCTTGTTGTGAGAGCTTCTTGTCTCTTGTGCTTGTTGTGAGAGCTTCTTTTCTCTTGTGCTTGTCTGAGAGCTTCTTGTCTCTTGTGCTTGTTGTGAGAGCTTCTTGTCTCTTGTGCTTGTTGTGAGAGCTTCTTTTCTCTTGTGCTTGTTTGAGAGCTTCTTGTCTCTTGTGCTTGTTGTGAGAGCTTCTTGTCTCTTGTGCTTGTTGTGAGAGCTTCTTTTCTCTTGTGCTTGTTGTGAGAGCTTCTTGTCTCTTGTGCTTGTTGTGAGAGCTTCTTTTCTCTTGTGCTTGTTGTGAGAGCTTCTTGTCTCTTGTGCTTGTTGTGAGAGCTTCTTTTCTCTTGTGCTTGCTGTGAGAGCTTCTTTTCTCTTGTGCTTGTCGTGAGAGCTTCTTGTCTCTTGTGCTTGTTGTGAGAGCTTCTTTTCTCTTGTGCTTGTTGTGAGAGCTTCTTTTCTCCCAGTCTGGGGTGGCCTCCTGCAGGTATCTGCAACTGAACATATTATCTGAAATTATAGGCACTATATATATTTACTTACTTAATCGTTCCTCTTCTACCCTGGAGTTTTGCCAGAGAGAGCACCATACTATCCTATCAGCTGTCTACCTCCTGGCCTGGTTCCAATTTAGTCCTCTTCGACCCTGGGGTGTAGAGGTTTGCTAGACAGTGTGCCATACTATCCTATCGACTATCTTCCTCGTGGCCAGGTTCCAATCTAGTCCTCGGTCCTTCAGAGCGGACTCTGGGATATCCTGGAGGTCTGGATCCCTGGCTCTTAGTTTCCCATTCTTGTCGTGGTAGCCGATCTTCTCCTATTCTGCAGACATGGCCAAACCATCATAGTTGGGACTGTTCTACTTGGGTCTGCAGGGGCTGGGTTTTGACGCCTTACCGTATTGTGTGGTTATGGACAATGTCTCTTCTTGTTACTTCAACCACCTTTCTCAGATACCTCATTTCTGAGGTTTGGACCTAGCTGTTGTGGGTTGTACTCACTGTCCATGACTTGCATCCATAGGTCACTACTGGAACATAGGTGGAGCGGTATACAGCCATCTTAATTTTCTTGCCAACTTCTCTTTTACTGAGGAATCCTCAATTTTTGCTCTGAAAAAGTCTCCCAGCTGCTGCTCTATGGGTAGCCAACTCTTCTTTTGATGCCTTCCATCCAGTCTATGACAGCTCTAAGGTATTTAAAGTAGCTGACTTGTGCGAGGGCCTGTTCTCCCAGCATAATCTGATGGCATCTTTCCTCTCGTGCTATCACCACAGTTTTTGTTTTGAAGCTGCTGATGACCATCCTCCTCTTCTCCAGCTATTCCTTCCAGACTTGCAGGTTGTTATTGAAGATGTGCCTCTGATTTGACACTATATATCCTAATTATAACCCATCAGAGGTTGAACGGAGTACTTTCTTCATAAATTAAAAAAGAAAACCAGAATATGTAAAAACAACAACCAAAAAGCTACAGACTTTCATAAATGGATGCTTGCATAGAATAGAAAGACTGAAGTGGTATGACAAGGTCACCAATGTGGAACTGTTGACAAGTGTCGGTGGAACAAGAGATGAGAAGATGCTGGCAATGGATAGGACACACATTGAGAAAACCTGTTGATAGCATTACATTGCAGTCCTTGTTCTGGAATCCACAGGGTAAGAGAGAGAGAGAGAGAGAGGTAGACTAAATAAACATGGAGCATAAAACTGGAGACAGAAGTGAAAATGTTGAGGGAGAAGTGGAAAGGACTTATTTGGGACTTGGCAAGTATTTGCTGAAGGGTTATGCTCCTTAGACAGTTATAGGGTTGAATGAATGAATGCAAAAAAAGCAGCATATGTTCTTCAAGTAATAATGTGGTGATTACAGGTGATACTGAGATGATAAATGCTGAAAACCAGAAGGATAGGTTTGTAGTAATGGATAATCATTCTGTGAAATTTGAATGAAATTCTTGATACTGGTGTCTCAAGTGGAATTGTTGGATTAAAAGGACCGCTGATAAGGGACTTTCAGACATTGGTGCTTGCACAGAACAGAAGGATTGAAATGGTATGACAAGATCACTAATGTAGAACTGATGACAAGATCACTAATGTGGAACTGATGACGAGATCACTAATGTGGAACTGATGACGAGATCACTAATGTGGAACTGAAGACGAGATCACTAATGTGGAACTGATGATGAGATCACTAATGTAGAACTGATGACGAGAGCTAGATAACTACTAGTGGAATAAGAGGTGAGAAGAAGACATTGTCTTTGGATAGGGCACACACTAAAAAAACCTAATGATAGCATTGTAAGGCAGTTCTTGTTTTCAACATCCAAGGGCAATATAGGTTGAGGGAAACCAACATGGAGAAGGGAACTGGTGACAGACATGAAGTGAATAAAGAGAACGGGGAAAGACTTTGAGTGGATGGCACAAGACTGAAGGACTTGGCATGAATATGTGGAAGGCATAAGCTCCTGGGGGAGCTGAAGGGTCAATGATGATGATGATATGGGATGCCCATTCGCCTGCATGGCTGAAACCAAGTCTGTGTTCACATGTTGTTACTAATCAACTGTCCCTATCTGCCTACAGGGGTCGTTCACAAATTACGTAATGCAAAGAGGGGGGGGGGGGGGGGAGGCGGAGGGGATGCTGAGATGTTACGCTTTGGTGCGAGGGGTTCTGAAATGTTCTGGGTTTTTGTTATGCACATGTAACGGGGCGGGGGGAAGGGGGGGAATGAAAATGTCAAAAATTGCATTATGTAATTTGTGAACAGTGAAAGTACTTTATATAAATCTTCACAACACTAATTTAGTCTCTATGTTGTATCTTGAGTCCAAACAATCATCATCATCAGCACTTATTAACTCTGCAACTCTTCAATGTTTATGGTTAGGGGTCAATCTGGTGATCAAAAAGTAGCCCAACTTGGAAAAAGCTACTCGGAACAGGGTTTGGGTTATGGGTTTTGCACGAAGATTTAGGGTTAGGCTTAGGATTCGGAGACTGAATAGCCACTAATTAACTATAACTCTAACCCTAACCTTGTTCTGAGCTTTTTCACAAATAATAAGCGGTGACACACATGGAGGCCATAAGGGGCCGTTCACAAATTACGTAACGACATTTTTGACATTTTCAGCCACCTCCCATCCCCCTGTAACATAAACCCACCCCCTTAAAATTACATAACACTTTAGCCGACCCCTTTTCTGTTGTGGTAAAGCTTTACAACAGCTTCTCTACATTTGTGTTGTAATTAGGCCTAACTATCTATCTCACCAATTAGTTCAGCGTAATCACCTAAGCGAACTGGTGACTTATTGACCACTATTTGGGTGATAAGATGGTAAGCATACAGAAAAGCTTGGCGTTAATTCGTTGATGGCCTAATGGAACTGAAGGGTTATTGTTATTCAGAACAGACGTCATTGTACTGAAGGGTGATAATGGTGAAATGTTTTGTACAAGTCAGAGGCGTACTCAAAGTATTTGACACCCGCGGCGGATCCTACTTTTGGTACCTCCTCCCCCACAAAGAAACACAAGGGCAAGTATATTTTAAACAGTAAGTACTATCATAACAGTGTCCGATGGCACCCCCCTCATGGCTGTCACCCGGGCGGACCGCCCCCCTCTCACCCCCTTAGTACGCCACTGGTACAAGTCATGATGAACTGACACAGAAATCCTGACTGACTACATGTCTTCATTTTTGGTCATAGCAAACGGACACCTGTAAAAGGAAGACAACTGCTACCAGCCAGAGTCTCTGCAGGCAAGACTATCTGTAACAATGTTAGTCAGTGGACCCCTATAAAAGCTGAGAAATATCAACCAAAAATAATTTGAGAAATCAGGATAGTCTCGGCCCATATATTTTTATATACACGTCGTAAGATATAGAAACTATATTATTTTAATCACGCAAGACATCTCTGGATGCTCTGATATTGATTTATATTTTTAACTATCTTCTCTTGCATTATTTTTTAATTTAAAGACTGCAAAAAAAAACAAAAAAAACAAAAAAAAAAAACAAGGATATGAAAGAGTTATAAGGGATACAAATGCGCTGTTTAGAGACTTGTTACAGTTATTCGCAGCAAAATTTGAGAAATAATGTTTGATACAATGAACTTTGGCGAAACTGTGGAAACAAATGTTGGGAAGGATAGGCCTAGGGCCTAATTATTTATTCATTCATTCATGACCTATTGCACGAACAGTAGCAACTGCAGTCAACTCACATGCAAGCGCGGCAGGTCTTTTAAGTTATATTTCCCACAGTTGCAGACACACGTCGTTTTAGAAAAGGGAAAGGTAGTTAACGATTTTCGTGTGACGGCTGTTTGCCTCAAATCTTTTTCGTCGTCTCCGTCCATGTTTGCTTTAGATACAATTCACTTAAAGCTTGTGCGGAGTCGTAGCAAGACTATTTCCGCACCAACGTTCAGCACGATAACGTAGCATGTAGAACAGCTTTTGCCCCGGTTACAAGTGAAATGAATATGGTTGCATGTGTAAAAATTTAAAAAATAATAAAATGGGGGGAGGGGGTCGAATAAATAAAAATAAAGTGATAACAATAAATTTCACGATAGCATGAATAGACTCATTATTTATGTCTTTTCCCTGTGTATTTTCAGACCCAATTGCTGTGACCTCTCATCGGGTGTTTTCAATTTGTCCTGCATCTGATTACGGTTATGGGATAGAAGAGCTAAGTCACCAGCAAAATCCAGATCATCCAACTGCTTAGTCAGAGTCCACTGGATTCCATTTCTGTTGTGTGTTGTCGATGATCTCATAACCCAGTCTATTGCTAGTAAGAAAAGAAATGGAGACAAGAGGCATCCCTGTCGCACTCCTGTTCTTATCCCAAACGGTTCTGTAAGCTGTCCTTCGTAAAGAACTCTGCATGTCATGTCCTCATATGTTTTCTTTATTTAATTAATGATCTTCAGGGGAACTCCATAATGCCTCATCAATTTCCAAAGTGGGACCTCAAGACGCAGCAATAGAGACCGCAGTCAGCGACTCATAGCTTGACTGCCTGCGTCAGGACCAGCGAACCAGAGCTGGTCAAGACCGCACTCCACCTCCACGTGGTGGTCCTGGAAACAGTCTGCAGCTGTGCAGGCTGGCTGAGCGAGTGTGGATCGAAATGGGAAGGCAAACCCGGTCCTAAAACATGCCGTGCAGAAGTCGGATGTGTCGACCGAAAGGTGCAGATATCACAGCTACGTTGTAAACAGACACAACGCAACCACCGTCCTTTTCAGGGCGAACGAAGAAGAAGAAGAATTTCCAAAGTGATTCTCTGTCTACACTGTCAAATGCCTTTTCGTAGTCCACAAATCCGATGTATAGTGGTGAATTCCATTCCAGACTTTGTTCAACTATTATTCTCAAAGTGGCTATCTGGTCTGTACATGATCTGTTTTGTCGAAAACCTGCTTGTTCATCTCTCAGTTTCTTGTCTATGGACTCTTTTAATCTCTCAAGGATAATCCTGTTTAATACTTTTCCTGGCACTGATAGTAACATTATTCCTCTATAATTTGTGCACTCTTGTAAATTTCCCTTCTTAGGCAACTTAACCAGATATCCTTCCTTCCATTCTGCTGGTATCTCTTCCCTTTCCCAGACATTACCAAGTAATTTATATAACATCTCTGCAACCGTGTCGATATCTGCTTTGATGGCCTCTGCTGGAATGCCATCAGGTCCAGCCGCTTTTCCATCTCTTAGAAGCTTTATGGCTTTCTTTATTTCTTCCTTCGTTGGTCTTTCAACGTTAATTTGTAGCTCTTCTTCTGCTTGCTGGATGTACGGGGGGTTTTGTGGAGCTGGTCTATTGAGAAGGCCCTCAAAATATTCTGTCCACCTCTTCATTTGCTCTTGTATACTGCTTAGCAGTTTTAAATTCTTGTCTTTTATGAGGCAACTTGTTTGCTTGTATTTCCCTGTTAGTATCTTTGTGCTGCTATACAGTATCTCATATTTCCTTTGGCTGCAGCATCTTCTGCCTCTCTTGCCAACTCCTCAATATACTTCCTCTTGTCTCTTTTGATACTTCATTTTACTTCTTTGTTTGCTTCTGTGTACACTTCTTGAGCCTTGGCTTTGGAACTTCTGGTTTTGCTTGTGTTTAAATCTGCTTTCTTGTTTTTTCTGTCTTTTATCTTATTGATGGTTTCTGTTGTTATCCATGCTTTTTGTTGTCGTTCCCTTTTCCCCAGTATTTCTTCACATGTCTCATTCCATACAGTTTTGATTTGCTGCCAATAGTCTTCTGTATTCTCTGCATCTTCCAGCTGTTGGAGCACTTGGAATTTGTTGGATATTGTGACCGCAAATTTGTCTCTTGTTTCTTGATTTCTTACATTAAAGTGTTGTCTATAATTTTGCGTATTTGCATATCTCTTGAGTTTCATTTTTACATGATACATATTTACAATAAATGCAGGTAATGATAACAGGGTTGAACTTGAAGAAACACCAATACAAGATGTAGAATCGTACACATATCTTGGCAGCAATATAGACAAAGTTGGAGGGACAGACAGTGATATCAAAATAAGAATACAAAAAGCAAGAGGAACTTTCATTGCATTGGGAAATATATGGAGATCAAAAGAAATCGGATCCAACACGAAAATAAGAATCTTCAACTCAGATGTGAAGTCAGTCCTATTGTATGGCTCTGAGACATGGAGAACAACAAAGACAACAACCAAAAAGCTACAGACTTTCATAAATGGGTGCTTGCGTAGAATAGAGGGATTAAAATGGTATGACAAGGTTACCAGCGTGGAACTGAGGACAAGAACTAGACAAGTGCCAGTGGAACAAGAGATGAGAAGAAGACGATGGCGATGGATAGGACACACACTGAGGAAACATGTTGATAGCATTACAAGGCAGTCCTTGTTCTGGAACCCCCATAGCAAGAGAGGCAAGGGTAGACCAAGAAGCACATGGAGAAGAGAGCTGGAAACAGAGGTGAAAATGATGAGGAGAACGTGGAAAGAACTTGAGATGATGGCACGTGACAGGAGAACTTGGCATGTGTCTGTTGAAGGCCTATGCTCCTTTGGGAGTGGAGGGTTATGAATGAATGAATGAAAGTTAATAACGAGTCTTTGTATATATATATTTTAAAAATCAGATCAGCTACAATTTTCACATCAAAGGTTGTTGTTATATTGTTGTTGTTTAACTAGAGCTGCTGAATAGAAGATACTTACTGTGCAGATTGTCTAGAAGAAAACATATAGAGCATTTCCCACTAAAATGTAGGAAATATGAACAACAGAGAAAACAAATGATGGGAAACTCTATACAGAGCGATACAACAGGAGGCAATCTGATCATCAGAAGTAGTCCCCCGTCGAACAAGTGTTTCGGCCCATTATTCTCCTTTACACTCTAAGCGGGGCGGGCCCACCTGGGTCATGACTCCCAAGTGTCTCAGCCTCCTGTTGTCTTGTGTAGAAAATGAACCCATTCCACCTTGGATGCAGCTTTAAAATCCACTATTCCGCCAGCAGGAGGCAATTGTGAAAGTAACAAAGAGAAGACAAATTATTGCGGTCGTTCCGCAGCACACCACTGACATACTTGCGTGACGCCGACGAGGCTTGAATTCTTTGCGAGCCGGCCTCTGAAATCTACCTTCGCCCCATATAATGTACCGACTGTTTCTTGTATCGCCGCCGCCCTTTCACCAATACAATGATGTATTGCAGACTTAGAAAAATGTCAGGGTACTTAGAAAAATGTCAGGGAAAATATTACATTAATTAGGGTCATGCAATCATCCATAACTGTATAAATTTTTTTTTAATTTATAAAGTATCCTGTTCAGAGAAAGAGGACACCTTGGTGGACAGAGGAAGTCAAAGAGAAAATAAGAGAGAAGAAAATGGCATGGAAACAATACTTAGGAGCTAAAAACACAACAGGACAAATGGAAAAATATAGAGAATATGTGACACTCAGAACAGAAGTAAAGAACAAAGTGCAAGCCGCAAAACAGAAGTCCTGGGAAGAATTTGGAGAAAAGCTAGAAAAAGATGCACAAGAAAACCAGAAATTGTTCTATAAGACCCTAAAGAACATGAGGAAGGAAAAACAATGCCCTCTCAAATTTATAAAGGACAAGCAAGGCAAATTGCTTACTGCCCCGAAGGAAGTAATGGAAAGATGGAAAGAATATTTCTCAGAACTCCTTGATGGTGAGCAAGGTCAAGCATCAGAAATGATAACCACTAGCACAGAAGAGGAAACCAATGGTGATGAAGATGACATAAAGATGGAAGAACTGAAGGCAGCACTGGAGAAAATCAAGATGGGCAAAGCAGCAGGGCATGATGGTATAACACCAGAAATGGTTAAGTACATGGGAGCATCAGGCGACCTGTTACTCTTAAGGGTCCTACAGGCAGCATGGTGCAACAAGACCATACCAAAGGATTGGGAGATCGCCATAATAACACCAATTTTCAAAAAGGGTGACAATCGACAGTGTGGAAACCATAGAGGCATATCCCTTCTCAGTGTCCCTGGAAAAATCTACTCTAGAATCCTAGAGCAGAGACTCCGACGCCTAGCTGAGCCACAATTGGATGAGGTCCAGTGCGGATTCCGAGCAAACCGAAGTACTCAAGACCTAATCTTCACACTCAGACAGCTGAGTGAAAAGGCCCTTGAGTATAAGAGTGAGATCCATCTTTGTTTCATAGATCTGGAAAAGGCGTTTGACAGGGTCCCTTGGAGCAAACTTTGGGACTGTTTGGCAAGGAAGAATATTCCAGCACCTCTGATTCATGCTATACAGAGCTTCTACAAGTCTTGCAGAAATTATGTGAGGACAGCAAACCATAAGTCAGAAGAGTTCAGGACCACCACTGGTGTAAGACAAGGTGATATCCTATCACCTTACCTCTTCATACTCCTTATGGACGATGTCATCAAGGCATGTAAGGAGAGAACAAGAAAGTATTCAGTGGGGTACTGGAAGATGAGACAGGTCTATATTTCAGAGCTGGCATTTGCTGATGATGTTGCCCTGATTGCTAAATCAGAGGCACATCTCCAATCCAACCTGCAAGTATGGAAGGAAGAGCTGGAGAAGAGAGGGATGGTCATAAGCAGCTCTAAAACAAAATCCATGGTGATATCACGAGAAGAAAGAAGACATCAGATTAAGCTGGGAGAACAGGTCCTGGAGCAGGTCGACCACTTTAAATACCTCGGAGCTATTATAGACCGAAAGGGAGGCATCAAAGAAGAGTTGGCCACTCGAAAAGCAGCAGCTGGGAGACTTTTTCAGGCCATAAATCGAGGATTCCTCAGCAAGAGAGAGGTTGGTAAGAAAACGAAGATGGCTGTATACCGCTCCACCTATGTCCCAGTCTTGACATATGGATGCGAGTCATGGGCAATGACTACAACCCATAAAAGCCAGATCCAAACCTCAGAAATGAGATATCTGAGGAAGGTGGTTGAAGTAACAAGAAGAGACATGGTACGCAACCAGACGATACGTCAAGGCCTAAAATGCCACCCCCTACAGACCCAAGTAGAACAGTCCCAACTAAGATGGTTTGGCCATGTCTGCAGAATGGGAGAAGATCGGCTACCACGACAAGCATGGGAAACAAAGAGCCAAGGATCCAGACCCCGAGGACGACCCAGAGTCCGCTGGGAGGACAACATTAGACAATCTTTGAAGGACCGAGGACTAGAATGGAACCAGGCCAGGAGGAAGACAGCCGATAGAATAGTCTGGCGCTCTCTCTTCCAAACCTCCACACCTCACGGTAGAAGGGGAAAGACTAAGTAAGTAAGTATCCTGTTCAACCCTTGATGGGTTATAATTAGGACATATGGTGTACTAATTCAAGAAAATAAAGCCAGATTTTCAATACCCAAATATAGTACCTCCCCACTCAGTCCAAATAGAGTAAATCAAAACCAAATGTGTGTGAATGTTTGTGTGTATGTGGCCTCCCCTTTCCAAGAAACAAACAAACATTACAAATAAAAAACAAACGAATAATAAAAAACAAACAATAACAAACAAAAAACTAAAATAAAGACACTCATAACTGGCCTGTTGTTAACAATGTGCAAAGGGGTGAGAAATCCCGGAGGTGTCCGAGATTACATCATACACTAGTCAACAAATTTTCAAAAGTTATTTGTACCAGAAATTAAATATACCATTTCTTATTGATTTTGACATGCTGATTTCAAATATCATAATGAAATTCACTAATTGGCTGTGGTTTTTAAAAAAATGATGAATTTACATTACAGTAATACAAATAATGTATGCTTGTTTAATTCTCTGGGGTGAACAGCTAGTCTTTCTACTTTAGCATTATAAAAATTGTGGTTACATACTCAATTAATTGATATTTCAACATAAAATGATAGAAAAAATAAAAACATTATTTAAAGTTCACATATCATGTTTTAAAAAGGCACATTTGAACCCATTCCGTCATTATTCAGTCGCTGTTCGAGCTCTCTTTGCTTGCTTCTCGTAGTCAATCGATGAGGTGTCTCTTGTCACAGTCCAACAGTAATCAGCAAGCATTGAAGGGCTCCAATTGCCTTGATACCTTGTCTCCATAGCAGCAATGTCCTGGTGAAATCGTTCACCATGCTCATCACTGACCGCTCCACAGTCTGACGTAAAAAAATCCAGATGAGAATCCAGAAAATGAATTTTCAAAGACATGTTGCAGCCAAGACTCTTATACTTCAGAAGGAGATTTTCTACAATTGTAATTATCAGATCTGTTGTTTCCAAGAAAATTGTCCACCACTGACTTAAATGCTAGCCATGCTGCTTTTTCCTTGCCATGCAACACGCAAAGAAATCGTCATCATGAAGAAGTTTTCGAATTTGCGGACCAACAAATACTCCCTCTCTTATTTTAGCTTCACTCAGTCTTTGAAATTTTCTGATGAGGTATTTGAAAGCCTCATCTGTTTTCTCCATTGCCTTGACAAAGTTTTTCATGAGACCCAGCTTCATGTGCAAGGGTGGCAACAAAATCTTGCTGGTATCGACAAGTGCTGGGTTCTCAACGTTCGTACTGCCAGGCTGCAATGACTGCCTGATTGACCAATGTCTTCTGATGTAATGGTCACTTCGTGCGCGCCTATCCCACTCACAGAGAAAGCAACAGTACTTGGTGAATCCACTCTGTAGTCCAAGCAAAAGAGCGACCACTTTTAAGTCACCGCAAAGTGACCAATGATGATGATCGTAGTTTATACACTTCAAAAGCTGCTTAATGTTTTCATAAGTTTCTCTCATATGAACTGCGTGACCAACTGGAATTGACGGTAACACATTACCATTATTCTACAAAACAGCTTTAAGACCCGTCTTGGATGAATCAATGAAAAGCCTCGACTCTTCCGGTATGTAATTGATTTTGAGGGCTGCCAGATTAAACCAGAAATGTTGTGGCACGCAGAAAGGACACCCTCTTTGAAAAAGAATGTAATAAGCGGCTTCTGGCGGTTCCTATACACAGAAATTGTAACATCTTCTGCCAGGAGATTCCACTGTTGCAATCTGGAACCCAAAAGCTCCGCCTTGTTCTTCGGTAAATTCAGATCTCTTACAAGATCATTCAGTTCACCTTGGGTTATTAAGTGTGGTTTAGTGGATGTAGTTTGCTCAAAATCTGGGTCGCTTGAGGTTGATGGTCCAGGACCACCAGTGTCCTCTTCTTCATCAGCGGAAGCAGCTGAAAATGATTCTGGCACTTTAGGAACTGGTAGGTCATCGCCATGTGGTACCGGACGTATTGCAGAGGGGATGGTTGGATATTCCAGAGTCCATTTTTTCTTCTTTGATATGCTTTTCCCAATTGGAGGGACCATGCAAAAGTAACAGTTGTTGAGATGATCAGTGGGCTCTCTCCAAATCATTGGGACTGCAAAAGGCATAGCTTGCCTTTTGCCAGTCAACCACAGTTTAAGATGTGCTGCACATGTATTGCATCATATGTGTGGCGCCCAGCTCTTATCTTGATCTCCTATTCTGCAGCCAAAATACAAACTGTACGCCTTCTTAATCACTTTAGTTATATTTCGTTTTTGTGATAGAAATGTCACCTCACCACATACATAACAGAAATTATTAGCACTGTTCACACATGTCCTAGGCATTTCTAGCTACGATACTTTTGATAAGGACAAATGCACTAACTAGTGGCAAAATTTTATCAGAGATAAGATATTTATACACAAAGGTGATGTAATCATAGGTAGGATTGCATCATCAACTTCTAGTTACATTTTTATTGGTCATTAGAAAAAATTATGCAATCGCCAACAACAGTTGCGTCATATATATAAATTGACCGTAATTAAATAAACTAGTAGCATATATCTTGAAAACTAGAGCCAATCAACATTTTTAAAATGTCATTTTCGTTTTCAGCACACCAAAATTAGTTAAGATCAGCTATTTTCATTTCTGATACATTTTGGTTGTTGACTAGTGTATCTGAGTTTGTGTCTTGTAACACTTCCAAATTTACCATTCGCTAGGTTGTTAGTTGCTATACTTGTCGCGAGAGGTTCAGATGTTATTAAATTCTTCTTCCTTCTTCCTCGTTCGTCATGAAAAGGACGTTGGTTGCGTTGTGTCCGTTTACAGCGAAGTTGCGGTATTTGCGCCTTACGGCCGACACATCCGACTTCCGCACAGCATTTTTGGGGACCGGGTTTGCCTTCCCTCTTCGATTCCTACTCCTCAGCCAGACTGCAGTGATACAGCCTGTTTTCAGGACCACCACGTGGAGGTGGAGTAGGGTCTTGGTCAGCTCTGGTTCGCTGACCCTGTCGCAGGCAGTCAAGCTATGGGTCGCTTACTGCATTCCTCACTTTTGATGCGTCTTGGGTCCCAGATGTTATTAAATGAAAGATATCCTGGACAAAAAGATGTATCAGATGATACCAGGATAGTGCCAGATAAGAGACTGGTCTTATAAGAAATACTTCCTTCTCTGAAAAGAGCAAGGGTGTTTCGACAATCAAAGGTAGGGTCAAGCTGTATAAACCTTCAAGTATGATGATAGTGTTTGTTCCTGAAGGTCTAAGTGCTATCTCTCCAGATCCTCCTTTGAATAATGGTTATTATATTTATATTTTTATATTGACTCTGCTAGGGGGTAATTAATTGAGTAGATAGGTAATAGATATAACTATATATATATATATATATATATATATATATATATATATATATATATATATATATATAAATATATATATATATATATATATATATATATATATATATATATATATATATATATATAATATCAAAACGAACTTTAACTCAATTTGAATAATTGAATAAGACTGAGTACAATATACAATTTATTGATCCTACACCGTTTCTCTTTTCGGTTAGGAAAATGAAAATGAAGTTAAATGTTATTTACACAATAAAATAAATAAGTATGGAATGTTCTTCTCCACAATATCTAACTATGATAAAGTTATAGATTTAAAATGTCAATTCTTTCTTTCACATAGGTGGTTTTCACTTTCACTGGACTGCAGAATTGATATTATTTTAGTATTGTCCTTCATGAATCATCATTAAATGTTATAGTCATTTGTGGTATTTTAATATATTGTTGCTGGATAGGCTGAACAGTGGACTGGTGTTTCCACTTATCTCCAAAAGTGCGAAGAATCCAACTATAGCCATGATCACACAAGATCTGGATCTCCAGGCTGGGAAACATAGGTTGTCTAGTTCTAGATATATTGAGAACGTTTGCACCACAGAGTCCCTCAGAAGTGAATGTCTCGTACAATCTTAGTAGTTGCAGGATAAAACCTGTAATACAAATAATCACAATCCTTGTATGGTCTAGCACTATCCTATACACACATACACAATGAACGTTCAAACAGTTTCAGACATTGTGCTAACAGTTGCACAGGACAATTTACCTCAGTACCACTCACAGCCAGTTCAATGTGATTACACTTTCCTTATAAATCCTACGTTAGATCCATTTGTCCATGATCTGCTTCCATACAATGATTTGGTTCAGTTCAAACTATTAAGTGACACCTTGATTGATACATGTTAACAAATTTTATGATCCTTTCTCATGGTCCTGATCAGTGTGTCTTTCCTTTAGGAAATACTCCTTCAAATACATTATTAAACCTACAGTCGTATTTTTTGCCATAATTCTCAAATATTCTACACATTTCCCAATGCTGGCTTTCGTCTCTAACAGTCAACACATGCTTGTGTTCGGATGGCAATACACTCGTCCTGTAAGTTTTTTTCTTAACACACTCAACACACTTACGAACACACAAGTGGATTAATCACAAGAAAATTACATAATTATATACATATATATATTCTTTCTTACCCTCAGGCAATACACATAAGCTGTAACAGGCTGTCAAAAGGTATTAGGTCTGCTATGCAGATGCAGTGGCAAAATATTGGACAGTACACTTTTGCCGCTCTCTTCTGTACCGCTTTGTGTTTCAAAAGTTGTGGTTCCAAATCAACCAAGTTTAAGGACTTTTATACCGTCGTTCCCTATCGGAGAACACGGCCAAAAACCGGTGTTAGGAATCTAAAACCGAGGCATCTTTTGCCTGCTTGTTCAATGTGCAAAATTTTTAATATTTATTATCTCTCTTAATTCTGAAACGATTTTGATCATTTAAAGTTAGAATTATACTGTGAATTTATCTCTACCTTTCTATCTAATAATTGTTTAGTTAGCAAAATGCATTAAAATCTATGCAGACTTTAACTAACTAAATTTGGGACTACCCGGATGTATAGATGTCAATTTAAACAATTTTTCTCTTTAAATGAACTATTATTCGAGGAAGTCTTTGCACCTACCTCTTAAGTAACATCCCCGTTGTTGAACTATCTATATCTTTCCTTTTAAACATCTCTAGTTCTTAAGAAATTAAATAAATTCTTACTATCCTTTACACAAAATGGGCCTCTGTGTTACGCCTAAAGAGGTTTCCTTATACACACTAGAAAAAGGAGCGTTTTCATTTGTTCTTATATCGGTCCGTTTTCCTATAGTATTGCGTGCGGTAAATATGACCGTGGTGTAAGACAGACCAACACACGACAATACTTATGTCTATCGCTGAGTCTGCCCCGTTAGCTTGTATATTAATTCTAGTTGCAGTTCCATCATGTAGTATTAGCAGGTCATTGTTTTCTATAAAGTCTGTGACCGTTGACTGACTTGTCTATTGTGAACCAGTCCTTAACCTGCAAAGAACAAGCATCGGCTGGAGCAGAAACCAACCAACATATTACTGGCAGCTAAGTACCCATTCAAAGCTGCCAAGTGAACTCTTTCATAAAGAACTGTTCCAATCAGACCCATCACCTGTGAGGAAATTTTACATTACACACCTCTTATTTATTTTACACCTGTTAACGATAATTGATTATTACATGTGTTATCTGTACAATTACAAATGTATTGTTGATTTAGTCATTTTAAGTGAACTGCACCCGTATGACTCAGTCATTTTAAATATTTATAACAGAGCTATTTAAGTAATATTTTGCTGAGTTAAATCAGTTGGGGGCTCATCAGAACCAACTAAAATCCTAACTCATAGAAGGTCAGGAAAGATAAAAGTTGACATGGCCAGGATCCTATCAGCTGTTAGTACTTGATTTCTTTAAATTCTTATGAGGCTCTCTAGAATTGAAGCACTATTTGTCAATTGACATCTGTGCCTAGAGTAATCTTGAACGAAATGTAGACACGTGTGAAGACCCTCAGTAGAAACTCTGAATTGTTGCCACTGTTGGACCATCAATGCTGAGCAAGGAGAGTAAATCACGTGACACACAGCTGTGGATATTATGATAAATAACGAAATACTCGCGGGAGGGAAGCGAGATATGGTTTCTTAGAAGAACAGTAAAAATTCATTGACAGCCTAGATAACAAACGAAGGAAGTTTGAGCGGTGTGCATGAATGTTGTTACTTTATGGTGACATTTGGAATAATTGAGGGATGCAGCGTGCCTGATGGAAACAGAAGAAAGCAAGTACAGGATTCGTAGAAACGCTTGAAAATAAGAAAATCAATCAGTAAATAGATCAGAATATACACTAAGACACCCTAATATAACCAACATATCTATGCACATGGTTAATGGTTGAAAGTGACGCGTTGCGTGCAATCGTAACAAAAACTTAATGAAGACAACAATTAATACAACTCACTTCAAAATATTCACAATCTATCTTGGACACCACAACGTGCAGCTATCACTAAAAATCGGTTATCACCAATCTGTAAAGCGCGTTGTGTTACAAAACATTCCATATTGATTCACAAAATCCCGTGATGACTACCACTATTTTAATTGGCGGGTCGGGAGAAGGAATGAAACAGTGTAAATGTCTTCAGATAATACTTGATATTGATCCTTGTGGAGACAGGATAATTAAATGTCTTCGGATTATACTTGATATTGATCCTTGTGGAGACAGAATAATTAAATGTCTTCGGATTATACTTGATATTGATCCTTGTGGAGACAGAATAATTAAAAGCCAACAAACGTTTAAATCAAAATTATTTTTTTCTGGAAAATATGTTCTCCTATAAGAGATAAGTGTAAGCTATTTTGTAGGATAATAAAGTAGCTTAAATGACGTCAATGTATGACCTCAGGTCAATGTTTGCCAAAAATGTAGATGGACTAAAAAAGTACTAATGTGACCAATAGATAGGAACATACAATATAGGCCTATTGTAAATATACATACATTTCTTTACGTGTCACCATTTAAATGTCAGGAGAGTTAACTTATTCGTTTGTTTCTTTAATTTTTAATTCAAGGGAAAGAACTTAGCCACTACACAAATTCTAAAAAAACAAAAGATTCTCGTTCAGTTTTAATTGCATTTGGTTAAAAGCAAAAATATATAAAACAAAGAATATTGTGTTATGCCCACTTTAAGATTCCTTCCTCACTGTCTTTTCCTTCCCTAACTCAAAGTTAAGTACCAATTTATAGCTAGGTAGGCCCCATCTCTCGAAAATGACTGCTTCTGTACGCAAACAGTTAAGATCAAAGTAATAAAGAGTCACACTAAGTCACCATGTTATGCTCTTTCTCTCACAATTTCGTGACATCAAATGAAAAGGCGCTAAAGATGGCATACATCACAAGATCATTGGTTCAACGCTCGTATTAGAAGATGACCAAAAAATGATGTACATATTTATTGGCGCGGGGCCCTAAAAGAAAGGGGCTCGTAGCATATGCTACTTTTGCTACTACGTTAATCCGGCTCTGATTAGGTAAATATTGACAAGGATCAGTGTATAGTGAGGGAGGGGACCAACTCCCCACCCAGCCCTCCACACCCAGCGGTGAAAACAAATAAAGGCTTTCTTGCCAGGGTACAGTTTTGTTGGTTTTGGGGGCCCTAAACAGGACCGTGGTCCAGTTTTGTGGGCCCTGTAAAAAAAACCGTGGTGGGTAAATTTTTGTGGGTTTTGTGGGCCCTGAATAGGACCGTGGTAGGTGCAGTTTTGTGGGCCCTGAAAAGGACCGTGAGGGGAACAGATTACCAAAGATCGCTGAAGCTTGGCACATATCAGGACATACACATGTTCGTTCGTAGCTGCATAATTTACAGAGGAGGCCAAAATTCTGCAATGTCAAGCAGTATACTGTGGGTACCTGACTCTGATCCTGAGTTAGAGAAGGCAACGGCAGCGAGGAAGGGAACAGGTGTAACGCATCAGTCAAACCAGCTGTAAATGGGTACCTCACTCTGATCTTGAGGTAGAGAAGGCAATGGCAGCGATTTCCCTTGTTTCCGGTGTACCGTTAACTTGTAGAACTGATTCAATTCCGTTCTATTGGTTTATAAACTTTTAAAAAAAATACGGGGAGGGGGGGGGGGGGGGGGTTTGAGGGCGGGTCTGTCGTAAGCGTCTCAACTATGAATGCAAGAGACACGCTTTTTTTTAACTTGCCTCCCAAATCACAATGTGAAATCAACATTTTTCGGTCAAGAAAAAGTACGGTTCTCAGTTTTGGTAATAAATTTCCAGAATTTGATTTAACCGGTGAATAAACGCACAAGTACCAAAAACTGTTACATTCTACTTGTGAATGTTGTTATTTGCTGTTTTTAATAAATATTAAAACAATATTTTACTTGATGCACATGACGATGAAGTGAAAACATATCTGCTCTGCTACTTTATATGATAATCTAAAGATCAGAAACACGTTATGGAGTAAATTTATCGTTCAGCGCTGAAACGCGTTTTTCATCAATCCCTTGAGTATTATAGTAATACAGTAATATTCATTACTGTATTTAGTGGGATTCGGCAGCCCCCTGAGTGACTGAGCAGCCCTCTTTAGGAAAGCACTGCTCACCTCCATGGCATGAGGAAGGGGCTAGAAAAGGTGCCCCTAAACATTGCCTGCTCCACCATTACCTAACCAGCTTACCGCGGTTGGTGGGTACCCTACTTCGGCGGGCGACATATAAGAAAAAGAAAGGACAGATTTTTCCCCCTCATTCTAGGCGCATGGAATGTGTGCACTCTCCTTGACAAAGACTTTAAAGCAAACAGACCTGAAAGACGAACTGCCCTGATTGGGAGAGAACTGGCCAGGTACAACATTGACATAGCAGCACTGAGTGAAACTCGACTTGCAGGTGAGGGCCAACTTTGCGAAAAGGGTGCAGGTTATACATTCTTTTGGAGCGGAAGAGGAACTGAAGAAAGACGAGAAGCAGGGGTTGGATTTGCAATCAAAACAGCAATTGTCAGCAAGTTAGCGGGGCCCCCAAAGGGAATAAATGACCGACTGATGACGGTCAAGATCCCCCTGTTCTATGGAAGAAAACATGCCACCATCATTAGCGCGTATGCACCAACTATGACAAACCAGGATGACGTCAAAGATAAGTTTTACGAAGAACTACATGCAGTCATTGCATCAGTTCCTAAAGCAGATAAGCTCATCATTCTTGGTGACTTTAATGCAAGAGTAGGCTCAGATAACATCTCCTGGAATGGCACTATTGGAAGGTACGGCGTGGGTCGCTGTAACAGAAATGGACTTCTTCTCCTCCAGACTTGCGCAGAACATGACCTCCTTGTCACCAACACCATTTTTCGACTTCCTACCCGCAACAGGACCTCCTGGATGCACCCTCGCTCAAAGCATTGGCACTTAATTGACTATGTAATTGTTAGGAAGAAGGACAGGCAAGATGTCCGGGTGACCAAGTCCATGTGTGGTGCCGAATGTTGGACTGATCATCGCCTCATTGTATCTAAACTTAAAATTTGTATCCAACCAGCCAGGCGCCCTCAGGGGAAGAAAACTCAAAAGAGAATGGATGTCACCAAACTAAAGAAGACAAAAATCAAACAGTCATTTACTGACACCTTAGAAGACCGTCTCAAATCTATCTCGCTAGACGGCCAAAGTGTGGAAACAAATTGGGCAGCCCTAAGTGAGCAGATCTACAACACTGCTACAGAGGTCCTGGGTCCTTCCATCAAGAAACAAAATGACTGGTTTGATGAGAACTCAGATGATATAAAGCAGATGTTGGCTGAGAAACACCATCTCCATAAAGCATATATAAATGATCCAAAATCTACATCCAAGAAAGACGCTTTCAACAACATGCGTAGAATCGTCCAACATAAACTACGCCAGATGCGGGATTCATGGCTGAGTAATAAAGCAGATGAGCTCCAAGGCTTTGCTGACAGCCTTGACTTGAAAAATTTTTACCTTGCACTCAAAGCGGTCTATGGTCCAACATCATCAGGATCATTTCCCCTCCTTAATGCAGATGGAAAAACACTAATTACAGACAAGGAAAAAATGCTCCAACGCTGGGCTGAACATTTTAATAATATTCTGAACCAGCCATCATCTATTAACGACGAAGCCATCATCCGCCTGCCCCAAATTCCTATAAATGAAGCATTAGATGATGTACCAACTCTGGAGGAAACTAAGAAAACGATTCGTCAACTGTCTAGTGGAAAGGCCCCCGGCTCCGATTCAATTCCTGTTGAGGTTTATAAAGATGGCGGTGCAGTTCTGATAGAGAAACTTCACATGATCTTCCAGCAAATGTGGCAGAGTGAAACCATCCCACACGATCTCAAAGATGCGTCAATTATACATCTATATAAACGTAAAGGTAATCGCCAAGACTGTAACAATCATCGAGGCATCTCTCTTTTATCAATCGTTGGGAAGATATTCGCCAGAATCCTTTTGAATCGCCTTACGGCTCATCTTGACAAAGGTCTTTTACCTGAAAGTCAGTGTGGATTCCGGAAAGAACGTGGAACCACAGATATGGTGTTCGCTGCAAGACAGCTGCAAGAAAAATGCCAAGAACAGCACTGTGACCTGTACACAGCGTTCATCGACTTGACAAAGGCGTTCGACACGGTCAGTAGAGAGGGTCTATGGAAGATCATGGCAAAATATGGCTGCCCAAAGAAATTTATCACAATAGTGCAGCAACTGCATGATGGAATGCAGGCTAGAGTTCAGGAAAACGGTGAGCTATCAGAGCCTTTCCCCGTCTCAAATGGAGTTAAACAAGGGTGCGTACTTGCACCGACTCTGTTCAGTATCATGTTTTCTGCTATGCTGACTGATGCTTTTAGAGACGGGGACACAGGAATCGACATTAGTTATCGTATTGATGGAAAATTGTTTAACCTTAGGAGGCTTCAAGCAAAAACCAAGGTCAAATCACACACCATCAGAGATCTTCTGTTTGCTGATGATTGTGCCCTCAATGCTGGCTCAGAGGCTGATCTGCAGCATAGTGTGGATAGATTCTCCGAAGCCTGCGCCAACTTTGGGCTTACCATCAACACGAAGAAAACAGAAATCATGTACCAACCAGCTCCTGGCACAGTTTATACTGAGCCAATCATCAAGGTTAATGGTGAGAAACTGAATGTTGTGAACAGATTCACATACCTTGGTAGCACACTATCCCAGAACATTGTCATTGATGATGAGGTGAACACCAGGATCTCCAAAGCCAGCAGCACATTTGGCAGATTATACACCAACGTTTGGCATCGAAGTGGCATTAGTCTACAGACAAAGCTGAAGGTGTACAGAGCTGCGGTGCTTCCAGTGCTGCTATATGCAAGTGAAACATGGACTGTATACAGGCGCCACGTAAAGAAGCTAAACCACTTCCATACAGTCTGTCTCAGGAAGGTAATGAACATCAAATGGCAAGACAAGATCCCGGATACCGCCGTTCTTGACAGAGCTGGTATCCCTAGTATTGATACTATTCTGATGCAGTCACAGATTCGCTGGGCAGGTCATGTAGTCCGCATGCCAGACCATCGACTGCCAAAGATACTCTTTTATGGTGAGATACAGAAGGGTAAACGCTCCCATGGTGGCCAAAAGAAGCGCTTCAAAGACACGTTAAAGACGTCATTGAAAACCTTTGACATAAACCCAGACACATGGGAAGCTGCTGCGCAAGACCGAACTGCTTGGCGCACATCTCTTCGTAAAGGTGCAGCGGCATGCGAATCATCCAGAAGAGCAGCAGCGGAACAGCGGTGACAAGCTAGAAAGGACCGTGTAATAAAACCTTCACATGAAGCAAACATTCCCTGCCCACACTGTCCGAGATCTTTCCAGGCCCGCATCGGGCTCATCAGTCACCTTCGTACCCATAGACTAACCTAACATATTCCTAAATAATTGGATGAACAGAGTGGTCTTCATCACCCGTGATGGACGAACAACAACTGTATTACAAAGTTAGTTGCTTATCCTTTACAGGACGTGGCAATCAACCCCAGCTTTTATTGGCTGTGATTTTTCTAGGCAATTTTTTCATTCAGTAGTTTGCCATTGGTATTACAAAACATCCCAGAATAACGTGTCTACGGCCAGCGCTGTTGTTTATACGCACGGGCAATAATTATACCGAGGAAGAGAAATAACTGTTACAGATAAACACAACTTCAAAGAAGTTTCTGTTTGGATTTATAACGACTTTTTACGCGATGTTCATAATTTGATGGTATGTCTTCCACATACAAAGAGATGTTTAATCCGCTAACTACTAAGTTCTTTGCTTCCAAGATGTTGTGCTATTCAAACATGGATAAGTTGAATCTCGACTTTCGTGATCTGGAATGTGGGCTACATTGTAAAACCCGGACACCCTTAGATTAGTTATTGTTTTCTACTTACATCTTAGTAAGATCTGTTGGAACTGGTGTGAATAGTCTACCTCGCTGTACAAACTCTATGCTTGAAAGTGATCGTTAGTTTAATAAACCGACTGGACAATTAATAGCATAGAAACACGTAGTAAGAGTGAGGTTATATAAGATAGTACTTACATATACGAACATGATTACCTGTATGATTTGAACCTGAGACTTTGACAACAGATTTAGAGAGAAGAAAACAACTTTTACAAATATAATGTAACAGAAAGATCATCGGAGTAACGAACCTGAATAGTTATAACAAGTCAACAGGTTAAAGACACATAGATAGACTCGCTATTCTCATAATAACAACATGACTGAGGCAGACATGGTATAGCCGCAACGGATATCACATTAGTTACCAAAGATTGTCCCATAATGCCTAGTGTGGCCGTGATAGTGTGGTTCTTGTTTGTACTTACAGTGTTTGTATAGCGTGGACTCGTCTCATTACCCAAACAGTAGGCAGCTAGGTGGTGATGATGTTATGGTACTATAACTCTAGATGATAGTACTTCACACGACTATACAATTGATGGGTGGAGAACCTCTATCGTAAAGCACTGCACTCAAACCAAGCAGTGAATAACAAGATGGTGTTTATTTACAGTAGTCATCCAACAAAAGAAACATAATCCGTCGAAAGATGTATTCATGCTCAACCTTCCATCGAGGCGGGTCTTTTTCCACAATGTACAAAAATTTATATTCATATAGTAACCCTAGAAATATGTTTCTTCTCATTCCATCAAATCCCTCCATTTATAGTCTGTCGCAGCTTTACAAGCTCGTATAGTAATTTAGGTACTCTGGTTTGTTTTTTTTACTACTCAAGATGAGGCACATTAAGTCTGGTGGAACTAGTTTTTAGGTATTTACTGTATAACCTGGTCTAACTACCAAGGCTGTTGTAGTGAATTTCTAAATACAATATCTAAATTAATATATAACAATATAGGGCATAAAGGCAAAGATAAGAAAGTGCAAAAGAATTTTCTGCTAGAACGGTTGGTATCGCCTACGCCTTCAGATTATTATTTGCTAACGAATAGCCGAACAAAACGGTACCCACATTTTTCCAATTCGTCCTTGACATAAACAACCACTTTTTCTAGTTCTAAGAAAATATTTGCCTAAAATGCATTGTGGAACGAGGAGGGGCAAGGATAGATGAAATGCTAATTCGTTTCGCATTGATTTTAAACTAAAAGCCAACACTAGCACAGGGGCAAGCCTTGCCTTAGGGGTTTCCCCAAATACAATGAGAAAAGTTAGAATTGTGGACACTACGTCATGGAAACATGTTAAGCTCTTATTATGAATGACCTAAGCTCTCGTAATTATCTCGTAAGTACATGAGAAAAGAAGTGAACAGGAGGTAGTTTAAAAATAAACAACCAACATAGAAAAAAAGATAGAATTTTGAACCAACCCACATAGCCCCTTAAAAATTGTATATTCGTGTACCTGAAGACATGCTGACCAAGAATATGTTATTAGTTATATAAATAGTCCCTTAACTAATTAAATATTGATAAAACAATACATAGAGATCAGAGATACTGTCCGGTCAAGTCATATCTGCTTAGATTGGATCTCATATTTTTTGGGGAAAAAAGTAGGTGACAGATAGGCTGGGATGGTACAGTGAATCTGATTGGGTGACATTTGAAGTGAGACTAAATATTATTGGCTGACCTTTGAATAAACATAAATAGCCTAAGTAACGTAGGAAAAGTTTGAATGATATTTTTGAAAAGACTGTTTACCCTTGTAAAATTAAAAGTGATTGGCTAACTGAATCGATATTGTCAGAATAAGCGTTAAGGGGACGCCATTTCTGAGAAAATTTTCAACAGTGATTGATGAGAGCAGGCTGTACTTTTAAATACATTTCTGGACAGCCTGGGCAATAAAACAGATCGAAACTGTGTCAGTCATCTTCTCTGTGTGTATTTCATTGAACATTGTGGTAAGCTTGACATTTATTAACCTGTATTTTATATAAAAATTGAATGTGAAATAATAAAATATGTATGGACATGAGTGGGTCTATAGCGAACATGAGGCAAAGCCTAAAGATTGATCCACCATATGATAGACTGTCAGAGAGGTGTAAAACTACAAGAATAGGTATGATTGTCATAAAGGAGCATAACACCTATCCTATTATATGGAAGAGATTACAGCTGGAATTGCAGTGGCGTTGTAACTATTAGGGAAAGGAATACTGGTGTACATTGTCACATCAAAAGAAAATGGTGGCATAGGTTTGTATAAGTATATGATCCTTTTGTTTGTTTGTAATGTACATGTCCCTAACTGTGGACTATTAGTGTATGCTAGATATTACGAAGGATGCATACCTTCACATTTCAGAGGTCCTGGGTACTGACGTTAATGTGGTACCAAACGCTTGAAAATTGATTGATTCAAGACTCTGCCTGTTTACTGCGAGCCCATGCTAGTGGCCATTGCCTATCAAACAGGGAACAGATTGTCCTTAGCGAGGTGGTAGTACTGTGTGCTGTTGTGAATAATAAACTATTTGTTTGTATGTTTGTTGATTATTGTGCAATCACACTCTACATCCATAACCCTAGACACAACACGAAGTCAATTAACATACTAATATAAATACATTTTGAATGAGATAAAAAGGTGGTAGTGGAAAGGTACCCTGAAAAGTTCACAATATTATTGGGTATATTCAGGGACCTTCATAGCTAATCTCATTTAATACCAATATAATAATACCTACAACAATTAATAACATCAAATCCACCACAGCTGTTTATTTATATCCGTGTATCATTGTTCCACGCTGCCCTATCTGTCGCATAGACATTTATGATCAATAAATTTTCTATATTCTTTCTTTTCTACCCGTGTCCTCTACATTATTATCGCTCTTCTATCCTTTTCCTTTTTTTCGCATTCGTTCGTTTGCGAAAAAAAAAATTTACTTTCCCATTCTGACTTTACCTGTTTCTTTTCTCTTACTGAATTCGCATTGTATTACATCAGATGTCAGTAGCTGCAGGTAGACGGAATGCGTGATAATTCGTTTCGCCAAACATAGATGTAGACAATTGTCTACATTTTCATCTGGCACGGGCGTTTCTTCAGGCTAGTCGCTCGGCGATAAGTGTGATATGACACTCACGCAGCGTTCTACAATGAGACATATCGTCTACATTTTCACCTGACACCACGCTCCTTCGGCAGTCGCTTGGCCTGAGGTGTGGAAAGCGCCAGACATGCATCGCTCAGAACGGCCACATGTCGTGTGAGGCGTTAAGGCGCGTTTTGGCAGGTTATGGCAGGGTCTGAGCTAATGTGAAGTGTTAGGAGAGGGGCAGATACCGGTGCTATTTCGGGTTTGCGAAATAGCGTGCATCCTTTGTCTGTTTAAGATATATCTACCCGAGAGAGTTTTAGAATGGTCATTCATACTCAAGATTCGCAGTAGACAGATCACTCGGGCTAGGAAATATCTTGTATATTGAAAAAGTTCTGAGTTTCTTGGCAACATTTTGCCGAGTTCTAGACTACCATTATATTGAAGGATTCTAGTTTCGTGATATTTAATCTGTAGTTCTGTGTGGAGGTAAATATTAGATATCTAGTATTATTTGTGAGTGATTAAGGGTTAATCGCCTATTTTATTTCCCTAGTTTCTTTTGTGCAGAGTGATTAATTTATAAGTCCGTAGATATTCTCTAGCTGACGTGTTTCAGTGGAAAGCAGAATAAATTATAATTTCTAGCTTAAAAATCATGTAGCCAAAATAATTCAATTTAACTGACCAGTCGAGAATATTTAAACTAACTTATAACTGCATAGATTCATCACTGAGTATTGACGAAATACGTATGTATTTCTAATTCATGATGAGTGATTTTATGAATATAACTTATTTCACGGGAAGTTTTAAACGATAAGTCAAGCCTCCGCTTGCAGTTGATAATGTAAGTTATAACCGGAGTACATAGTATGTATAGTATTTATATGCTGTTTTTCTTTATACAGTGAAAACTGGGGGTGACCCAACTTTGCCAGCGTTGAGTACACGAGTAATATCTGTGAAGAACTAAAACATTTTCCTTAAAGACTTGGTGTTAACCTTTACAAGAACTTTAAGATTTTAATGAAATAACTGTGCCTACCGAGCCCGATTAAATTCTTCCTGATAAAAACATCAAGTACATGTCAGCCCTTGGGCGAGTAACATATTACAAGAAATTAACATTCCGACGATTTTGAAACCTTGTGGTGTGACCTAGAATTTTACCTTTGATCGAAGTTACAAACCTGCTATTTTTCCTAAGTAGTGGAAACCTCGTGATTCTGACCCTAGGAGCCCGTTTAAACTTTCTTACCCAAACTGATTCAAGTGACCTTAACAGTAATCTTAAAATAAACTGGTGAAGTGAATGCTCCCCGGAGCAGTGGAAGAAACCTGTATCTGCAGAGCTGGGATTCTCTTTATCCAAAGAATACAGATTCACTGTAGAGAAGTGTCATAAAGTTTGCGCCAGACGGCGAACAACAGCACAATTGTAGGTAAGAATGTATGACAGGGATCCCTGATGACTGAATCGAGTGAATGCAGGACAGAGCGATTCCTTTATTGTGGTATTTTGGCACCCAGTTTTTCTTGCTGTCTTAAATTTCTTTATAAAGTTTTGTTACTAACAAATATTTTTCCTTAGGATGGAGCAGAGTATCCAAGTCTGTTCATACCTTTAAAGGGAAGACTTAGACTAAATCAGATGTATCCGTAACTCTTTGGGGGCTATCACTTTTCCTCTAACAGGACTGTGGGCTAAGCATCGAGGGAAAGGATCATACTGTGGGTCTATCATTCTTGTAGCATTTTTATTGACCTTATTGTCACGAAATGGATTTAGGACTAGAGACTGTCTACATACAGTGACAAGACACTAGTGAGAAGAAAGACTGAAAAGATAGATTCAGATAGAAATATAGTGCAAAATGTGAAAGTTGAGACCATTGGCTCCGAGGTTGAGAACCGAGGTTGATTCTTTCCTCGCCACTTCGGACGTTTAAATTGCTATGGCCTCGAACCACCTCTAACTACCCTAAGGGGATAAGGTTCAATCAAGCTTCACAAACACCAAGATACAGACAACATATACCTACTGTACTTAAAGGAAATGACTGATGCCAGCTACAATTTATACAAGTTTATTATACACCTATAAACAAACTCATATACATGTCAAATACATAAAGTGCGAGGATGCACACCTGAAACAAAATCAAGCACAGTTAAAAATGCATCAACCCCAACCCTTCTCCCACAATTGCAACCTGTATGGAGAAAGAAGGTAAGGTTAACTGAAATGAACTACACTGCACTTGATGTCGCCTACACTCCAAACTAGCTGTTCTAAATTCTAACTCTAACTCTAAGTCCACTGATAGCTGGAACGACTACGAAGTGTCTACACAATCTCTGCACAGACTTCGGTTCTACACAGCCTATCCTGGAATCTCCTGAACACAACTAACTGCACCTCAGCAGCGGTCCTCTGCTATGATTCACCAAAACTATCAGTTCTGCCTATCTGTGCTGACTTCAGTAGAGAGAATGTTTACCCTCTCTCTCTCCACTAACTCTGGAATTGATGACTAAGGTTTAACCGAACCCCACTGGATTCTGGACTGGAACTGTAGCTGGCTTCTCCTAACACCTCTGAGGTTACCTACCCGATTACCTATGACTGGGCGATGGGGCTATCGGCTTTATTATGGCCGTGAAGAAGCGAACATAAAATTACCACAATGCTGGCAGCATGCCAAATCTGCGTGGGTAACCGACCGAGCGTCAGAACTCAGGATTTATCCACAAAAATCCTATTCGCTGGAAAATGTCTTCCCCTGGCTGGGAAAACGTATTTTCTTCCTCTCCTTCCACCACTGGCAATTCATGCGCGACTTAGCTTGTCGGCGAATGCCACAACTTCGCCGTGGGAGAAATTTTTGTGGTATCAAAAATTCTGCTCTTCCCCACAAAAAGCCGGTACCTGCTGTTCAGACGAAACAAAACAACAGCTAAACAAAACGTAATAAATCTATTTCTAATAACACCACCTCCCTGACTCTTCAACACGTTATGCACCTCCATACAAAAATCATGCCAACACCGTCCGCTCCTCTCCTGTTCCCTTCTCTACCTGAGCCCACAAGGTAAACATTGGCTAACCCAGATCGCCTGTTCTGCCTGACTAACTCCGAGCAACAACAATATTTTCACTGGCCCGTCTGGGCAGACGTACTGTGGCCTACTTCTTACGCTGGCACTACATGCAGCAAATTATTAACACAAAATTACTCTATCTCTAGGAATTCCTAAACTTCCCGTCAATAATAGTAAACACATTCAAAATGAAATAAAGTATTATTCCCTTAACAGAAATAAATTTCATCTCCATCTTCTGAATACACAGAATAACAATGCACAATCAATAACATATAACCCTGTTTACGCTATCTATATATGCCGTCAAAAGTTATACATAATGGTTATCAATTAAATCTCAGTAGTTACAAACACGTGGTTACAATTTTATGACCACGTGCTTCTCTCCCCCTCGTCCCTCTGAACATCGTATCAATAAATATACCGTAACCAACGCGCCCGCGTGCTTTACAAATTCCACCTCTTCTCCCCTCGTCCACCTATAGAAGTGTACTATAATATAAATAACTTGCAGCATTACATTCTCAATAAAATCACAAATACACAGACTCCCGCTACTCTGTAATTAAATATGATTCGCAGATGCGAGTTTCTCTCCCGACCGACTTTGCAATAATACAAAGCGGTGATATCTCAACTTTTAAACCATGCCGCTATTCCTTCAACAAGGAATTAAATGGACCTATAAAGTTTCAAGTCTATCACTAAGATCGTATTTGATGGCTCTGGCGATGAGAATTAACATTAAACTTAAACTGCCCAAAGAAACTTAAATGATCGGCTAGGACTAGAAAAATTAAATAAAGTCCTCACGCAAAAAATCATGCTTACCAAATCTCGAATGTCCAACTGAAAGGCAATCGACAATTTGCTTCTGGCACCCGGCTTTGGCAATTTACAGACGAAGAGAACGAAAATATGAAATGCTAGCCTATTTATTATCAAGACCCCCACGCGCCGACTTCATGACGTCATATGCGCGGCGTGGTTCTAAAGCCAATGGGAGCTCTGCATTTCAACTGCAGTTAGCTCTCAGCCAATCAGAATCTTAGATCATGTTGATGCAACCAGTTTCTGCTAGACAAAGAAACGGGAATTCGTCCTAGCCCTATACTGCGGAAATGAAGCAAAAATGGCCGCAATTAATTTAACTCCCGAAAAATGCGTCTAGGGTCACCCGCCCTATCTTTAAAAAAGACTAAAACTGGGGCAAATCCTGAACTAGCCTCTATAATCTTAATCTAGAATAATACTGTCCAATTCCCTACACCCCCATTCTAAACACATAAAGAAGAACCATAAAGCAGATGAGATCAAACTCCCTCGTGATCTCATCTTGAAAAAACGTAAATAATAGAAGGAGAAGAAACATGGAGAAGGATTACCTGTAATCCCTCCCAAAAATAGTGAACAAATTGCAAGGGGAAAAAGACATGGGCCATTTGAAAGACAGAATCTCAGTACTTTCGTCACATTTATGACTATTTGTATATGCTTTGATGTAATTTTATGTGTTGTGATGGAATTTTCTGATAATTAAAAATTCCCTTGAACTTAATCAGTGTGTCGGGTCAGCTCGTTCCAAAATATCTATATAATCATTGTTATAGTTTTTCCTACGTGAGTGCGTCTACCTGTCGTCAATTGTGTGTGTGTGCACGTGAGTGGATATATATATATTATTATTATTTTATTATTATTCCTTTGACCGCCGACCGACTAAGCAGTCATCGGCCATAACACCTTGCGGCGTCATTAGGGCAACAAGAAATCGTCCATTGTTCCGTCACACCTAACGGCGTATATTGGTACAACAGACTTTTAATTGTTGTTTCTGTGATCAATGTGACAAGCAAGCGGTAGATCAATCCGCTGTGCCCCGAACTTGCCCTCATGTGTACTCTACTCCTGTCGCTATAAAACCATTTCGCCATGCCTCCCAGAAGCCCGTCCAGCCAAAATCCATTCGGGACCGAAGGTCCTCGAAAAAGGGCAGTCTGGCAAAGGCACAGTTCCCACTCACTGCCTCTACTGCGCTGGGAGGACCCGGCAACCGGGACCACACACAGCCTTGAGAGGACAAAGATCGCCTTGAAGGATATATATATATATATATATATATATATATATATATATATATATATATATATATATATATATATATATATATAGTCAATAGACTGTCTGACTCCTCTAGATCTGTTGTAGAAGATAGGCTAAAAGAGAGAAACGATTCTCGATTTCAGAGACAGCCTCTATTGATTTCTACCATCTCACTAGTGGAAATCTATTTCTACTATCATCTCTCACTGCGGCGATCACTCATTCTAATCTATTCAGAAGGGACCAACCCAAGTCTTAATTCCCCTATCAAAAATCTACAACACTATCTACTGCGTATTTTCTCTGCTATCTTATTCAACAACATACCTGTTCATCTTGACAAATATATCTTGAATGCCTTGTTAATATAAATCGGGTTATGGCGACTTCATCTTTCTTGCTTTCATCTAATTCTATTGTTTTTAAAGTGGTCCTCGAGCATCTTGTAGGTTCGGCATAACAATTTGATATCAGCCTGTAACCACAGTAACCAAACACATCCAGTGGCTTGTTCGCCAGAGTCATGAACCATCAAGAACCTAGCACGCCACGGCTCAAATCTTACTATCTAGCAAACTTGCTAACCTACACTGAGCGCGTTCACAATCAGACTCCTCATTTATAATGTAGACAGAACTACAGCGAGCTGAGCTAAATGGGACAGATTTATATTGTTGACAGCACTACAGAAGGGGGATGAGATAACTGGGACAGATTTGTAATGTTGATAGAAATACAGAGGAATGCCTGGGACAGATTTGTAATGTTGAGGGAATGAACTACAGATGAGCTGAGCTAACTTGAACATATTTATATTGTTAACAGTGGTTCCAGTTATATAACTGACTTTAACAGATATTTAATTGACTTTCGTCTGTTAAAAGTCATATGCATTGTAAGAACAGCATCAGACCTTCACATTCCCAGCCACTATATATTATGCAGTTCCCTAGGTCTGTCTATTCTTAACACCTCTTCTATATTTATAGGTAAGTTGGATGCTTGCAAATAATCTAATATTGGTATTCTCATGTGTTCATACCTCTTACATTTTAACAAGAAATGTTCTATATTATTGTCTTGAAGACATCCTACACAGTAAGGTTCTTCTATTCTGAAAAAAGCTTTTTCCCAGCTGTAGTCTGAGAAGTTTTTTATTACTGGGAATTTTCAATTCCCTAGATATCTGACATTTTCTTGTTGGAGCCTTGAGCATTTTATATGCATGTCTTCCTTTCAGATTTGTATCCCACTCTGCTTTCCATTCATCTGTTATTAAATCTTTAATTAAGCTCTTAATCTCTGATTTACTCGTTCCTACATTTATTATATTTTTATCAGATCTACCTTTCTTGGCTTCTTTATCTGCCTTTTCATTTCCTTCTGTGCCAACATGGGAAGGTATCCAAGCAATTAAGACTGAACATCCTCTGGAATATAAGTATGTAGTAGCCAGAAATATCTCCTCTGCTATATCAGGTCTGCTACATTCTCGTAACTGCCATCAATGGTACCTATACCTTGTAGCGGTATGGCAGCTTGCGTACCCTGACAATCCCCAGAGCTATGCCAGTGGGAGTTTTACTCCTGGTAGGTTCAACCAAGCTGGACTGGTCTGTGTGGGTAGGGGTCAGACAAAAGCTGGTACCCTGGTCCTCCAGGTTGGGGGTTTTAGCATAGGGCTGACACCCCTGTCTATGTAAAAAAAAATAATGAAGTTACGGAAACAACATCAAATGAACAAACTTTGCTGCGGGATGGACATTCGGAGTCTGTGGCTCGTATGACTGTCAGTGGTGAAAGCCGAAAGGAAGCCACTGACATGAAAACGGATGTCCTGACCGCAAAACAGGATACAAGAATAGGATTTTTGAATGTCAGGACAATGTACGAGACAGGTAAACTAAGACAGGTCACGGCAGAAATGAGAAACTATAAGTTACACATCCTGGGGATAAGCGAGAGCAGATGGACAGGGGCAGGAAAAGTTAAAACAGCAACAGGAGAAACAGTACTTTACTCTGGAAGAGAGGATGGACAGCACAGTGAAGGCGTAGCCATTATTCTACAGAAAGGGATAGAAAGGACATTACTGGAATGGAAACCCATCAACAACAGACTGATACGATTGAGATTGAGAGGGAGATTCACCAACACTACAATAATACAACGCTACGCACCAACGAATGATAGCGATGAGGAGGTCAAGGATGAATTCTATCAACAACTGCAGAAAGAAATGGAGGACACACCTAGATATGATCTTGTTATAGTAATGGGAGACCTCAATGCGAAAGTTGGTACACACAATACATATAATGAAAGAACAATGGGGAAATGCGGCAGCGGAATAGCAAACGAAAATGGGGATAAGCTAATAAGTTTCTGTAGCATTAACAACCTGGTCATTGGAGAAACACTTTTCCCACATAAGGAAATTCACAAGTTAACATGGGAATCACCAAATGGTCGGGACAGAAACCAGATAGACCACATCATGGTTAACGGTAGATGGAGACATGCATTACAAGTTGTGAAGGCAAGAAGAGGTGCAGATGTGGGAAGCGATCACCATTTAGTAGTAGCAAAACTGAAAGTGAAACTAAGAAGGGCTGGACCAACTGTAACTACACAGAAAAGGTTTGACATCAGCAAATTGAAGGACCCCTTACCAGAAAAGCTTTTGCGGCCGACATTAAGAAACGATATCAATTTGCCAAAAGCCAGGAAAAGACATTGACTGATGATATAGACCAGAATTTCAACACCATTTCAACAATATATAAGGAAAGCAGCAAATCATGCTTAGGATTCCAGGAAAGGAAGAAGCAAGACTGGATAACACCAGAAACACTAAACACCATAAAGATGAGAAAGGAAATGAAAAGAAAGAAAACAGAAGCGAAGTCCCCCAGGTTAAAGCAACTATATAGCGAACAGTACAGTCAACTGGACAGGGAAGTTAAACGCCAAACCCGAGCCAACAAAAGGAATTTCTTAGACGATCTTGCACAACAGGCAGAAGAGGCAGCACTGAGAAATGAACAAAGCACAGTATACAAAATAACTAAATTCATCAGCGGAAAACAAGGGGCAAACAATATTACATTAGTAAGAGATAAGCAAGGAAATCTCATCAAGACAGCAGAGGGACAGGAAACAAGATGGGCAGAGCACTTCAGAGAAACTCTGAACAAGGAAATACCAGAGACACAATTGGATGTTCCTGAGGCTGAAAACGATCTAGATGTAAATACAGACATTCCACGAAAAGAAGAAATCATCACAGCAATCAAAGGGTTAAAGAACGGTAAAGCTCCGGGCCATGATAACTTAAATGCAGAGCTATTTAAGACAGACCCTGAGCTAGCAGCAGAACTATTAGAACCACTATTTGCACAAGTGTGGAAAACGGGGACAACACCATCAGAGTGGAACAAAGGAATAATTGTCAAATTGCCCAAGAAGGGAGATCTTTCAGACTGCAATAATTGGAGACGAATCACTCTTCTCTCAGTTCCCAGCAAAATACTAGGCAGGATAATTATACAGAGAATTTCAAAGGCAGTAGACTACAAACTGAGGAAAGAACAAGCAGGATTTAGAAAGAACAGAAGATGTGTAGACCATATATTCACTCTCAGGAACATTATAGAGCAGTGCTCAGAATGGCAAAGACAGCTTTACATAAATTTTGTTGATTTTGAAAAGGCTTTTGACAGCATACATAGGGACAGTTTATGGAAAATACTGAGGGCTTATGGAATTCCAAGCTGCATAGTGTCAATCATAAAAAGCCTCTATGCCAACTTTACGTGTAGTGTTGGGCAGAGCAACCTAACCTTCGAGGTGAAGACAGGAGTACGACAGGGATGCCCCTTATCAACCACTCTATTTTTAACAGTCATAGACTGGGTGATGCGCCAGACAACAGATGGCAGTCCAAGAGGAATAAGATGGACTACATTTTCAACATTGGAAGATCTGGAATATGCAGATGACATTGCACTGCTGGCACATTCACATCCACACATCCTGGAAAAAACGGATAGACTTAATAAATTTAGCCAGCAGGTGGGCTTGAACATCAATTTAAAGAAGTCTGAGGTCATGACGCTCAATGTGAGCAGCCCTGAGCCCATATCAGTAAGGAATCAGCAACTGGTACAGACAGATACCTTCACATACCTAGGAAGCATAGTAACACCAGACGGTGGGGCAGGCAAAGACATCAACATCAGAATGAATAAGGCAAGAACAGCCTTCTTTAGCCTAAATAACATCTGGAAGTCCTCCCAATACAGCACAAGCACAAAATTAAGATTATACCAGAGTTGCGTGCTTTCTGTGCTTCTCTATGGTGCGGAATGCTGGAGAGTCACAGAGAAGGAAATGTCAAAATTGTCCTCTTTTCACACAACATGCCTAAGAAAAATTCACCGAATCTTTTGGCCGAATACCATCACCAACCAAGATCTGCTTACTCGTAGCAAGCAAGAGGACATGCATACCATCATAGCTGGCAGACGCTGGAGCTGGATTGGTCATGTCCTCAGAAGAGACCCTGATGCCATCACAAGAACAGCTATGCTTTGGACCCCTGAAGGAAAGCGAAAGAGAGGCCGACCAAAAACAACTTGGCGGAGGACTGTGGAGGCTGAGATGCAAAGAATGAACCAGAGTTGGGGCACTGTACGAAGGATGGCCACCGACCGTGCAAAGTGGAATCAATTTGTTGTTGCCCTACAAGACGCCACTAGGCGTGATGGCCACTGACTGCTTTGACGGTCGGTGGTTAAGGATCGAAGAAGAAGACATTCTCGTAAGTTTCTTCCTTCTTTGTGTCTTGTCTGTGTTTTTTACGTGCGGTCTGTCAGGTATCGTATGATTTGACAGATAAGCTCGCGTGAGAAGACGAGGTAAACAAATCTGATTTGCTACCTGTTATGACGGGCAGCTCACGAAAGTTTGTAAACACTGCGCTTGCACGTGTTTAAGAAAAGAGGAGGGAACGAAAGAGTAAACTGGTGTAATTAAACACAGGCAGAAAATGCATGGTTTTGCTAGCAAATCATAGAGCGCTACGAGATTTACAAAGACTGTCAGATTACTGTAGGCGCTTTTTCCATTATACGTCACACTATTCTCTTCTTGATTTCTGTTTCACATCTGCCATCTTCTGTTATTCTATGACCAAAATATGAGAAACTTTTGAACGGTACAGTACAGTACAGAGTATAAAATTTCAAAAGCCTCTCCTATATTTGGAGAGATTAAAAAAACAATGATCACCTTTGCCCTTGACCTCTGAACCTGATTTTCTTTTCACTGGTGTCAAAAGACAGCTGATCTTAACGTGCCTATTGCCTCTGATTACAAGACAGTCAAGCAAACATGCGTGGTATCAAATGCTTTAGTAGGCACATTCTGCAACGTAAGGTAATTTCTTATTTGTTCGTTTTTTTTTCTTCGAAGCCGAGGGTTTGAGCTCAACATTTCATTTCGTTATCGCCCATCTTCAGGTCGAACATCTACGTTTTGTTACTTTTCCCTCTGCTGTCCACGTAATACCCAGTACCAACGCTGATGTCGCGGTGCTTTTTTTTTCGGATGCGGGGAGGGAAAAGACGTAAAATTATTAATTATTTGGTCATTTAAGTTGCATTTCTATTATCCAGCTCTTTAAAGTTTATCTTTAACTTTGAAACTTACGAAAATGCAGTAGACCTGATATAGCAGAGGAGATATTTATGGCTACTAAATAGGCCTACTTTTCTTCCAGAGAATGTTCAGTCTTACTCGGTTGGATACCGTCACATGTTGGCATATAGAGAAATGAAAAGGTAGATAAAGAAGCCAAAAAAGGTAGATCTGATAAAAATATAATAAATGTAGGGATGAGTAAATCAGAGATTAAGAGCTTAATTAAAGAACTAATAACAGATGAATGGAAAGCAGAGTGTGACAAAAATCTGAAAGGAAGACATGCATGTAAGATGTTCAAGGCTCCAACAAGAAAATATCAGATATTTAGGGAAATGAAAATTCCCAGTAATAAGAAGCTTCTCAACTACAGCTTGGAAAAGGCTTTTTTCAGAATAGAAGAACCTTACTGTGCAGGATGTCTTCAAGACAAAAATATAGAGCATTTGTTTTTAAAATGTAAGAGGTATGAACAAATGAGAATCCCAATATTAGATTATTTGCAGGCATAAAATTTACCTATAAATATAGAAGACATGTTGAGAATAGACAGACCTAGGGAACTGCATAATATTGTCAAACAGTATTTAACAAGAACAAAAGTTAATATATAGTTATTGGGGGGAAAAGGGGGGGGGGGGGAGCGAAGGTCTGATGCTGTTCTTACAATACATATGACTTTTGACTGGCGAAAGTCAATTAAATATCTATTAAAGTCAAATATATAACTCAAAACACCAGGCCTTTACACCCCTCCCCCCTTTATATTATTTTTGTTTGATGTTTTTGTTTGGTTTTGTTAGGTTTTATCTTGTTTTTGTTTGTTTGGAGTTTTTTTTTTTTTAACATACAAGCATAATTGGTAATTATGATTTGCCCTATTTACAATGATTTGACAGGTGTGATGCCACTTCCCATTTCGGCACTTGTTCATATTATTTGGAATTGAAAACATTATATATCCTAATTATAACCCATCAGAGGTTGAATGGGATTTTTTTTAATCATTAAATTAAAAAAATTAGTTTCTCAGTAATTGGAAATTTTTTACAACTTTCAACTCATTTAAAAGCCTACACCTGTAGGCCCAGTTGAACATTTTAACTAAAATCACCAGACATTTCGGGCCAGATTCAATATATATGTTATTCACGGCTGTTTGCCAGCGATCTTTTAGTTTTCCCTGACCGCGCTATTTATAGCTATCGTGACAGAGGTCACATGGTAAATTTCCTAACGGGAAAAAAATGTGGCGGTTGTTACTTTTGATAGGGCTTAATTAATGCTTTTAGGCTACTTTATTATTATAAATACCGACTTTAATTTTGCGTAAAGCTAGACTAGAAATGTTAGAGTAAATTTTAGAACAAGAACAAACATTTTATCACAATTAGAACAGAAGATATAATAGTCTGAAATAGTGTAAAATTTACGTTTTTTTTATATTTTGTTATGGTTTGTTTCTAATGCAATTTACACTACATCGGTCACAATCAACATGCATAACAAATTACCGAAATCAAAAGTAGAAAACCTGCAGAAAATGGATATCAAATTTTTGTGTTGGTTTCATGCGTCAAACATTAATTATTGAAACATTAAATTGCAAGTCCACATTTATTACCTTAAAATAACACACCCATTTGTCCCCAAAACATGAGAGCTAACAATTATCTCAATCATACATCACGATGGTCATGTAAAAATGAGTATGGTCATGAGTAAAATGAAATGTTCAATTTAATAAATAAAACATACACCTATTAAATGATTTCCACACTCTGTTAATTCTGTCACTCTCACGCAACAACTGCCATAATTTGCTCTAGCCCCAAAATTTCGCTCAGTTATCATTCACACTTCCTTTTTTTTTATAGGAGGAATCTGTACATTCACAGATGGAGAAATTTGTAACAAATGAGTTTCCATTATAAATTTTAATTGTGAAGTTATATTTTTAATACCGCTGGTGCGTCTTTCAATTTTGGAAATAGTGGAATGTACAAATTCTTCTCCTTGCACTCGATGCATGCCCATTCCGAAGCCATGAGTTCTGATCCAGTCTGCGCAATGTTTTTCTAATATGTGCTGTTCAGGAATTGTCTTACTGGGGAATAGCTTTCTGAACAAAGACATATATGTCTCTATTGATGCTGTTATTGGTTCTTTACTAATTGGTTTACTGTGTGATATTTTGTGGTGTACCGGTACTTTCTCAAATGCTTCGTTCTGCGAGTTGAATTGTTCTTGGGCAATAAAAGCTATGTCAGTTATATCTTGTTTGTCTTTAATTTTCAGTGTTTGTGTAATAATTGCTCTTGTAAGATCTTTATAAACTTTTTGTGTGAGATATCTGTGGCAGTGATTCCCTATGAATGCTCTGCTATGATAAGCATGTGGTATGATTTTGTGTTTGGCTAGTACCTTGTCCAAGTGTGAGCAAACTGGACCAGACCTAGCACACAGATCTTGAAACTGAAGTTTGGCCAGCGCATCTTGTGCATTTTCAAGTTTAACTTTAAAACTATCTGTCTCCTCCTTATCCTCACAAAGTTCAATACCTGCCTGACAAAATTCAATTCTAGCTTCTAATTCTTCTGCCTGTTTCCAGTTCCTACCAAATCTCTTCAAGTTCTTAATAGTTCTAACGTTTGCATGTATCTCTTGCGGATTCTCCAATATCTTTGCGTCTGTTGTATCGGCTACCTGTTCTAGAAGTCTGTGCTGTTTCAAAACAATGCCTAAATATATGAAGGTAAGGAGGAGCTACATTTTCAATTTCAATCTCTAACATTGGTTTGTGTAAACAATTATGGTAACGTGCCACTTGCCTTTTATTCCCTTTCCCATATTTCATATATCTATTGTAATCTCTTATCAACATGGCCAAACTTCTTGGTTTGCAAGTTGTATGCTCTCTGGATGTCTTTATTTCCTTGTTTTGCTGGAGACAACACAGACATGGGTATGTTCCTTGAGCTACAGACAAACCAAACATTTTCATCAAAAAGTCATAATCCCCGAATAAGAAAACAACAACATTTTTACCATCCCACTCTAAATCTTTTAGTACTCTATCTGAGCTTTCATAAATATTTCTAAATTATCATATGTATCTCTGACTCTAGCCATTGATAAAAGGATGGTATTAGATTTAGAATTTGGTTTCTCTAAATTTACTACCTGCATTGTAACTTTGAACTGTGAATGAAAGAAGATATACAAACAGTTACTTAGAATTCTTTGGCATCCGTCGTGTGCACAGGATTGTCTACCAAAGAACACTAATGGAACCGTCCTTATCTCACACACAATAAAAAAAAGACATTCATATTATAAATACAAGATTAACAAGACTTGAAAGATAGATCAAAGTATGTGGAAGAATCTATCTATAGCTTTACATGTTTTCTGTTGCTTATATACGTCGCTAAATATCATTATAAATGAATGAAAATGCAAAAACAGATGGCGCTTTACAAAAAGTTATTTTTTACAACCTTATTTAAGATTTGCGAGTATCAGGAATGCGTTTACAGTGATTTAAATGTTATAAAAATCTGGTGACAATATGCTTGTTCTTGTAATGCCAAACTCACAAAACTGACTACCACACATTCTCAAGATATGAAACCAAAAAAAACAGTATGTGGAAATAATCTTTAGCTTCCCTTCGAGAAATCTTTATAATTATAAACTCATTCGAATGGGCCAATTTTTAGATATTACATTAATAAATAGATTACTTTTGTTATGAATTTCCTCAAATGATGACGCTGTTTTCAAAAATCTGTAACTCCGTCAAATATAATTTCAAACAAATAAAAATGCAATCTAAAATAGAACACAGAACAAAGTTATAGTACACAAAAGAATTTTAGCGCTATGTTTATCCAGAACGAGTGTGTAATGATTTATATATTAACGATTTTACACACACATCAGCTGATTTTCCCCGCCAAAACCCTCAGTAATCTTTTACGGTGCAAGGAAGATTTATTACCCGGTGTCAGAAGTCTGGTCACTGAAACTAAAAGAGCGCTCTGGTATAGGGCACAAACAGCCATGTATTCCACTTCTTGTAGTTATTCCTTCTCTGTCTTGGCTGCTTCTTTCCAAATCTATCTTTCAGTTTCACTCTGAGATGTCTGTTTAACATTTGAATGATGGCTTTTGATGTAAACATGTATAATTCTTTGTTCTTATTCTCAATTTGCCAGTGTTTGTTTCTTGTTAGCTATAATAAATATTCAGAGCTAAATCACAAAATAGGGGGACACATGCCAAATGTAGCCCAAGTAGCTGTTATTATGTCGGCCAAATTTCCAAATCATAAGTACCCATATTCTTTACTTATTTATGCCTTTTGTTTTTTTTTAATCAGTAATTTTTCTTTGGTCGGAAGTATTAACTCTTCCAGTCCCAAGCAAAAAATTGGTTTTGGCCCAAATAAAAATGGCCACCCCAGTGCTTTTTTATTGTTTGAAAAAAATTTCTTTTTATGTTCTTATGCATAAATACACGAGGTATTTAAAAGAAAGTACTTCCTGTCAGAAATGATGTTTTGGGTTGTTAAAATTAGAAACAGCTCTAGACAGGAGCAAAAGATACAAAAGCCGATTTAATGTTGATTGGGCCAAATGGGTCTAGAAGGAAGTATGATATATCGGCTTTTGGGACTTAAAGAGTTAATAAAAAAGCTAGATAGAGGGTTAGGATTAGCAGTAGCCATTATTGTTATAGCCATCTATTATTTACAAAAAGAACAAATGCCTGAAAATAGCATGTTTGTTAACAGTTTAGCAACAGGATTTTACGGTTAGGCTTAGGATGCAGAGACAGAAAAATAGTTTCTGATGGTAACCATAACCCTATTTTGAGCTTTAAAAAAAATAAATATAATTTATGACAAAGATTTTGGCCATAAGTTAATGACAACAGAACTAAATACCAATTTTCCGCTCATTACTGTGTCTCTGGATCCTTATTTAAGTGCCTACCGATTTGGGCGACTTAATCACCTGTTGTATCAATAGCCATGTGGGTGAAATTCAGCGTTTGTCTACAATGATTCAACTAATATTCAGTTTTGGAAGTTAGCATAAGTGCATTGTTACAAGTAATCATGTATCCTTACAACTGCCTGTCCCTACTCTATCAGGTCAGCATTTGACACTTGCCCCTGCTGTTATTCCAATATCTACACACTTCGTCATGTTAGATAATGGCGAAGACATTCAGCAACACCCTGTTGTTCATACAAAAATTGGTTACTTTTATTTCATTTCATTATCCAGGCAGGTTAGTACGTCACATTGCCATCTTGTCATCAGTTGAGTAACAACTTCATCTGATTAACAAGTAAATAGATGATAAATTTTTAGTGAGATTAATAGTTTTTGACATTATTTGTTGACAGATTTTTGTATGGTTTGACTACAAGACTTGGTCACTGTTTTTTTATTTGGTTGGCCCACAAGACTTGGTCACTAATTTTTGATTGGTTTTTATTTGACTTGGCCACTGCTTTTTTTATTGGTTTTTAATTTGGTTTACCCACAGCTCCACCCTGAGAGGCAGTTGGGTAAGCGCTCATTGTGGACTGGACAAGAACCTCTCCAGAATGATGACCCGGAAGTAAATGGCATTATCAGACAAGAAAAGTTCCGTCAGTCAAATGGCTTGGAGCTGATAGCCTCAGAGGTTTATTTTGTTCTGTTAGTTCTGACATAAACCGTGGGGTTCTTGAGGGTCTCTGTAAGAAAAAGAAACTGCTCCCATCATGCATGTCATAAGACTAAAATGAGGTTGTACATTGGCTGTCAACGCCACAATGTAAAACAAATTATTACATTATTTACCACTGCAAGAGCATGTGAGTGCTTTGGCACAGACTTCCTGCATGGAGAGAGGAGAATACTGCAATGTTGGCTTCATGATCCGTAAAGAACAAAAAAATGAAAGAAAGAAGAGAAATTCTGACATAACAACAGCTGAACAAATAACTATTGAAGGGAAACTAGAGTATTTGGTGTAGTGCAGGGGTCGGGAATCTTTCCATGACAAAGAGCCAAATATTTAATTTTGTCTCCATTTTAACAAATTGAAGAGCCGAATGAAAAAAAAAATCACATGGTATCACTCATTCACTAAGAGTTAAGTAGTAGATGGCTCAAAGAGCTGCATGCGGCTCGCGAGCTGCGGGTTCTCATCCATGGTGTAGGTAATAGGTTGTTTTTTTTTAAAAATTGAATTTATTTTATTTTTCTTATTGTAACTTTTGGCAAAGTTACAAATTATGTGTGTGTGTATATATTATGGCTGGGATCTTTAATGATTAATTAATTAAAATTATTGTAATTGATTTATTATACCAAAGGATTGGGAGATTGCCATCATAACACCAATTTTCAAAAAGGGTGACAATCGACAATGTGGAAACCATAGAGGCATATCCCTTCTCAATGTCCCTGGTAAAATCTACTCTAGAATCCTAGAGCAGAGACTCCGACGCCTAGCTGAGCCACAATTGGATGAGGTCCAGTGCGGATTCCAAGCAAACCGAAGTACTCAAGACCTAATCTTCACACTCAGACAGCTGAGTGAAAAGGCCCTTGAGTATAAGAGTGAGATCCATCTGTTGCATACATATTCTTTTATATGGAATTATGCGACACACGGATTACTGTAGGTAGATAGGCATACAAATGTATTGTATGACTATTTGATATGAACAGTATTTATTTTGAAATGCTCTCATAGTCAAAGTTATATCACCCATGATTAATTCATACTTTTGTTGTATGGGTGATCTCTCTTGAATATCGATTTGGCGGATGGATCTAGACTCCGTTGATCTATTCTCTGTTCGGTCAGAAACAGATTATTCTTGCTTAGGTTTATGCAGGGATGTTTATAGTTCGAGTCTATGTTTACTCAGTGTCTGTTGGAGACGATTCGGTCTTATATCGGGTTATCTTTGTATGTCTATGTCGGACTATTTTTCCTTGTACTGTAGTTTGGGGTCAGGTGCTCTTCGGCACATGAAGATACGTTAGGGGGTTCTTCGGTGATGGAGAAGCCTGGCGGGAAGTCATGTCTGAGACCTGCCCAAAAGTTTGTGATCTTTTTTTTGATTATGGGAACGAAGATAGTTTCTTCTGGGATGGTTAAATCCTTGAGTTCCCTAGTGTTTATTCCATAACGCGAGGAGAAGAGCGTTTCTGGGTTTGCTAGTGGTTTTTTTCCTATGACAAGGTAAAAAAACTGTTTACCGAACTTTTTCCATTCCTAGGCCTAATATGGGAAGACAGCTACATGAATTGCACCATGTCAGTATGTCAGAACGACATGTTATCTAGCAGCACTGATTATGTATATATATGCAGCAACTATGAGGAAAGAATATGCTGAACGTTATAGAAACAGTTATGTTCATGAACTGAATATTTATTGAAGCTTCATTGTGCATCGTTATCGTGAGCGAGGCTCACAAGACTAGAAGCCATTTTGGAGTGCTATTTGTTGTTGATCATTTACCAGAGAACAGGGACGCCCTTATTATCAGGTGATGATAAAGAGATCATACTTATGCAAGGAAAACCTACTATTGGTAGTTTAACGTTTTCTCAGGAAATAATGGCTGAACTGTATTTAACGGAATCTTCGCTAGAGTGCAAGTTACGTTTATGCTAAAGAGGTTCGGTCTAGGAACCAGGTTGGAACTTCGTATATTAACTGACATGATTAGTCAGTAAGGCCTGATGAATATTTATAAAAGATATGGAACTCTGAATGCTTGTATACTGATGTTCCATTGTGTTTTTCTACATGAATGCCAATTTATTATTGTACACCGTGGGTCAACAATATGCTATTGATGTCGACCTGTGTTCCTGTAACTGTACCCATTCTGTCCAAGTGTGTGCGTCAAATTAAACTATTGAAATGTCTACAGTAGTCTGCATCAGTAACTTCTAGATACGCATGAATGAGTGTTTGAACCTTCAGTCAACTCCACAGAACAGTCTACACATTCGCGTATTGACATTTATTGTAACACTCATTCTCAACAATGCATTCTTGTCGGGGCCTCATTGTGTTCCAGGGCAAGGTGACCTGTATACCTGACACTGTGCTTGGTTATTAGAGTTGACCAGTTACACCAATACACCTTTACAACGTGCTCTGATATATACACAGTAACGATGAAGTAGAACAGACCATTATCAATCAATCGACAATGTGGAAACCATAGAGGCATATCCCTTCTCAATGTCCCTGGTAAAATCTACTCTAGAATCCTAGAGCAGAGACTCCGACGCCTAGCTGAGCCACAATTGGATGAGGTCCAGTGCGGATTCCGAGCAAACCGAAGTACTCAAGACCTAATCTTCACGCTCAGACAGCTGAGTGAAAAGGCCCTTGAGTATAAGAGTGAGATCCATCTTTGTTTCATAGATCTGGAAAAGGCATTTGACAGGGTCCCCTGGAGCAAACTTTGGGACTGTTTGGCTAAGAAGAATATTCCAGCACCTCTGATTCATACTATACAGAGCTACAAGTCTTGCAGAAATTATGTGAGGACAGCAAACCATAAGTCAGAAGAGTTCAGGACCATCACTGGTGTAAGACAAGGTGATATCCTGTCACCTTACCTTTTCATACTCCTCATGGATGATGTCATCAAGGCATGTAAGGAGAGAATAAGAAAGTATTCAGTGGGGTACTGGAAGATGAGACAGGTCTGTATTTCAGAGCTGGCATTTGCTGATGATGTTGCCCTGATTGCTAAATCAGAGGCACATCTCCAATCCAACCTGCAAGTCTGGAAGGAAGAGCTGGAGAAGAGAGGGATGGTCATAAGCAGCTCTAAAACAAAATCCATGGTGATATCACGAGAAGAAAGAAGACATCAGATTAAGCTGGGAGAACAGGTCCTGGAGCAGATCGACCACTTTAAATACCTCGGAGCTATTATAGACCGAAAGGGAGGCATCAAAGAAGAGTTGGCCACTCGAAAAGCAGCAGCTGGAAGACTTTTTCAGGCTATAAATTGAGGATTCCTCAGCAAGAGAGAGGTTGGTAAGAAAACAAAGATGGCTGTATACCGCTCCACCTATGTCCCAGTCTTGACATATGGATGCGAGTCATTGGCAATGACTACAACCCACAAAAGCCAGATCCAAACCTCAGAAATGAGGTATCTGAGGAAGGTGGTTGAAGTAACAAGAAGAGACATGGTCCACAACCAGACGATACGTCAAGGCCTAAAATCCCACCCCCTGCAGACCCAAGTAGGACAGTCCCAACTAAGATGGTTTGGCCATGTCTGCAGAATGGGAGAAGATCGGCTACCATGACAAGCATGGGAAACAAAGAGCCAGGGATCCAGACCCCCAGGATGACCCAGAGTCCGCTGGGAGGACAACATTAGACAATCTTTGAAGGACCGAGGACTAGAATGGAACCAGGCCAGGAGGAAGACAGCCAATAGGATAGTCTGGCACTCTGTCTTCCAAACCTCTACACCTCACGGTAGAAGGGGAACGACTAAGTAAGTAAGTAATTGATTTATTAATAAAACAAATTTTAACCAGCTATTCCATTTTTAGCAATATTTATGTTTTTTGATTAAATACGAGAGCATTTGCTATGTTAGTGGTTCATTATATTTTCAGGATGATGTTGCCATATTAAAAATGAAATAGTAAAATAAATAAAGGCCTTAGTGATTTTAAAAGAACAATCTTATTTATGATTTTTATTTATTTTATCAAATTGATCGATTAATCTTCTGTTAAAGAAAATCGATTAAGATTTTTAAAATCAGTCACAATGTAGTTGACAATTCGTACAACATCAGTTGTGAACATTACAACACATGGTACGTTCAGTAATTTTTTCATACAAGAACTGTTTTTTTCCATCAGAACTTTGCCAGCAGGGCTGTACTGGAAGCTGTAGGATCATGCCTTAACAACAAATATTCTGAAGGTTATCCTGGTGCCAGGTAAATCCTATGGTTGTTCTCATACAGAAGTTTGGCCCATTTGGTGCATGGATGCGTAAGATTCTATATTTCTCATCAGTCTGTCATTTTTCTGTCCTTACTAGTTCCGTATAAGTGCCAGACAAGTTATGCCTAGGGTAATTTTTCTTCAGTTAGTGTCCGGTCATCAGATTATCTCCACTTACTTTTCTTATATTTGGTTTCCCGGCACATCTGTTTCTGTCACAAAGCTTGGCCATAGCACGGGGGGGACAAGAGAGACAGCCACATCAGTAAGTTGGTGCTGATCTGATAAAAGTGGAGACAGCTCCTTCTAGTCTAGAATGGAGTGAGCTTTTGCTATGTTTTCTAAGGGACAAATACATTATTCAGATTCACAACACATCGACTGCATGTCAAGGTAGTTGAAATGATGAAACAAACTCTGTTCTTATATTGTGTACATAACACGGGTAACATGGGTAGTGATTCAGCATTTACAATGACACATCAGCTGCTGCATAACAAAACCACTGTCGCCAATTCACATATAAGTATGAAAAATAAACTTGTACCATCTCCCACAGTGGTACAACTATCAATTATATCTCCACTCAGAAATCGGCAGACCATCACAGCAGAAACCACTACAACAACCAACCTGCTCATCTGATAACCAGCATTCGTCTGCCCTGTTCAGTGCACCAACCCATCTCTCTCAACCAGTGACCGCTTCTCAATTCATGCTTATTTTGACCCCTAAACAGAACGCACAACACACTGACTGAAGACAACTCATACACTGTTCTTGTACCACACGTAAAAAATACCCTGGTTATTCTAAGCTCTGTCACCTCACAACTATTCAGATAAAAACGCTCACAGTGGAACATCTCTCATAAACAACGATCTATCTTCTTCACTGCAAAGACACCCCTTGACACACATCTATATTTGTTGCCAACCACTTGCAGTTCTCAGGGGTCTTAAAATGGATAAAGAAAGAATTGGACTACCATTCTCTCAGGCCTCAAGAGGTGCCTCATGTGAGGTTGTGCATGGTGTTGACAGTCTCATCATGTAAAACAAATACAGAAACCACCACTGCAAGCACAAATGGATGCTTTGATGCAGGCTTCCTGCAAGAGGACTAGCTGTAGAGGTGGTTCCATGCTCCATACGAAGCAGAAAGGGAAATGATGATGATATTTGTCACAAGGGGAAGGCACAGCACAAACTGTTTGACCCATGCACAAAAGCGTGGGGTTATGACTGTCAAAAAGGTCATCATTTCTAACTCTGTCCAACTACCCACATTCTAGAATCAGTTTTTCACTATTTGTTAATACTTGTATTCTTTTCTGTGTAATCTGTTGTTGTCCACCACGTTTCTGCTTCATACATGAAAAAAATAAAGAGCATTAATTTTTGTGTAACAAATCAATATGTTTGTATTTTCCTGTACTTATTTTAATGGGTGGGGCACATGTTGAGGAAACATGGTGAAAGAATTACCGAACAGTCCTTGTTCTGGGGCCCCGGGGTGGGAGAGGTGGGGGAAGACCAGGGAACACATAGAGAGGGAAACTGGAGACGGACATGAAGAGAACATGGAGATACCTTGAGCTGAGGGCACAGGACAGGAAGACTTGGCATAAGTTTGTTGAAGGCCTATGCACCTTGGGGAGTCCATTCTTGATGTGAAGTGTTGTAAAGGTTTAAAAAAAAAGGTAAAGGATCCTGTTACATGCCCATTGAGGCATATTGAAATATGGTGTTAGGCCCATATTTTCTTGACAATCAGAACACTAGGGGTGATGTGGCCAGTATGATGCTGGCCGCTTTTAATCTTCCCAGAGTTACTCTGGTACCCAATTCATGAGGCTGGGTCAATCATGAAACCATTTGAGGTCTAAAAAAATCCAACCCCATCTGTGGATCAAACCATGGACCGCCAAGCTAGGAAGTCAGTGCATTAACCACAGTGCTAATGCGGTTACAAAGTGTCACATGGAGCTGTCATTTTTTTTCTTCATTGAATTAAGTTTTGCTGCTAATTCTTATTATATGCTTGTAGCAATTACATGTAGTCCACGTTTGATTTAACTTTGGCCTTTTTCTTTTAAGCTGTGCTTTAAGCTTTTTATGCTTGATCATGCACATTTCTCAGGTCATATAAAAAAAAACCGACAAATTTCTGTTGACATTTTCTCTCCTGAAATTAAACTTGGAAAAAAAGGATAAATTTTGTTGTACAGTATTGCCTGTCTTCCTCATAAGTAAAATTCATTTGGAACAAAACATGTCTTAACTTGCTTTTTTCAGTTTTTCTATATCATGTCAGCAAGCATCATTATTGATCTGTTTTAAAATTTAATGTTATTGCTAAGGTACTATGGTGGAAATGAAATCATTGACAAAATGGAACGGCTTTGCCAGAAACGGGCACTCCAGGCTTTCAGGCTGGACCCAGAGAGATGGGGGGTGAATGTGCAGCCTTATTCTGGCAGTCCAGCAAACTTTGCTGTGTACACTGCACTTTTAAACCCTCATGACAGAGTGATGGGACTTGATTTACCTGATGGAGGACAGTAAGTAAATTATTTGCTGTTTTTTTAAATTGTTCACGTTGGGCTAGCAGCTTCATGAAGCAAAGTATTTCACTACAGAAACCACCATTGTTAGTGCATAGGAAATGCCTCCTGCAATTGTGGCGTCATGCTCCTTTTGGAGAGAAAAATGGAAGACATTTTTTCATCATTCAGATCTAGACATGTTTCAGATCTGGTTACGTCTGCTTGCTCTGAATAGAGCATAAACGTATATTATGCATTTGAAAGTTTGATGTTTTTGGTAAATTAAAACTATTCAACTTGTATTATGTATCTGAGAGTTTGATATATTTGGAAAATCTAGTGTCCTGTTAGAATGCTTGGACCAGCTAATTGTGATTTGCTGCTGTGGTATGTGGGTCCACATCATTGGGAAGGGGGGGGGGGGTGTCCAAGGGCAGATGGCTATGATTTGCTGTATTTTTTTGATCTTTCGGTCTGTATCCTGTCTGTGTGAATCTGTAGACGTTGTTGTGACCTCTCATCAAGTATTCTCATTTTATCCTGCATCACCTGTGTCAGGTTTCAGGGGTGGGATAGAAGACGGTCCAGATTATTGAGTTGTTTTATCAGAGTCCACAAAATTCAGTTTCTGATGGCTGATGTAGTTTTCATAATCCAATTCTTCGCTAAATAAGTAAGAAGAGGAGTGGTGACAACAGACATTCATAATGCATTCTAGTCATCTTAAAAGGTTGAGTAATTAGTCTTTCATGAAGAGCTCTGCAATTCATGTCTTGTGTGTTTTATTTGTCCATTTTTGGGGGCCTCCATAGCGTAACTACAGTTTTCAGAGTAATTCTCTGTCTGAATTGATGGTCTATTTATAGTTCTCAGATACTTTATTTAGATCAGGAGTTCTCAACTATTTTTTGCTCATGGTCTGCTTCTAAGCCTCATTTACCTCTGTGCCCCCCCCCCTCATAGTCACTGTTAGCTGTGAAAAAGGTACTTTACCATCTTACTGTGGCCCCCCCTAGAAATATGGCATGGTCCACGTTGAGAACCACTGGTTTAAATGATCAATTTGCAAAAATTTCTTATATTTTTCGACATCATTGCTGTTGTATGGCTCTGTAACCAGGAGAGCAATAAAAAAAAATTACAACTAAGGAAATGCACACTGCTTGCTCAGAATAGAAAGATTTAAATGGTATGACAATGTTACCAATGTGCAACTGATAACAAAGAACCAGACAAGTGCCAATGGAACAAGAGATGAGAAGAAGACTCTGGTGTTGGATAGGACGCACATTGAGGAAACTAGTTGATAGCACATTCAGGCAATCCTTGTTCTGGAATCCCCGAGGGTAAAAGAATTAGAAATAGAAGAAAAAACACATGGAGACAAGAACTGGAGACAGAAATGAAAATGATGAGACATGGAAAGACCTTGAGCTGATGTCATGTGACAGGAGGACTTGGCATGCGACAGGAGGACTTGGCAGGAGTTTTTTTAAGGCCAGTGCCCTATGGGGATAGGAAGGGTAATGAATATATCATTGCTAATATGTTTGATGTGCACATCTTTTTTTTTTTTTTTTGAAGTAGTTAGCAGGCGATCAGTACTTTTGGTTTATTGGAACACTTGTACCAGTAACGACACTCTACCATTCGTGTGTGTCTCAGAACACATATCTACTATTCTTCCTTTCTGTACAGTTCAGAAAGCAACTTACCCATTAACATAGATCATCAGAGAGAGATAAGAAAAGAAATACTGGCAACCATGGGACAGACAGATACTCCTGCCCCAATGAGGGAACCCATCACACTAGGAGAACTACAGAACGCTATTTCCAAGCTTAAGTACCAAAAGTCACCCGGCCCAGACAAAATCAGCAACGAAATGCTAGTAAATCTGAGCTCAGCAGCAAAGACAAAACTGCTTGAGATATTCAACCACAGCTGGTTGAAAGTAACGGTACCCCAAGTATGGAGAGAAGCCATCACAATACCCATACTAAAGAAAGGGAAATGTAAGACCGAGGCTGCAAGTTACCGGCCAATCAGTCTCACAAGCTTTGTTGGGAAGACTATGGAGCGAATAGTCAACCACAGATTGAAATGGTATTTAGAGTCTGAGCAGATCCTGGTGCCGGAACAAGCTGGATTTAGAGAATGCTACAGTATAGAAGACCAAGTTACTTACTTGTCCCAAGCAATAGAAGATGCTTTCCAGGAGAAGAAAAAGGTCCTAACGATCTGGGTCGACTTCAAGCAGGCCTTTGACAAGGTGTGGAAAGATGGCCTTATTGCTAAACTTAGGAGAAGTGGAATCCAAGGCAACATGATGAAATGGATCCAGTCATATTTGCATAACAGGAGAACTAGAGTCACTCTTGACGGTCTGCAGAGCAGAAAAGTGTTGCTCTATCAGGGGGTACCTCAAGGAGGAGTAATTTCCCCAACACTCTTCCTTGTTTACATCAATGACTTGGTGAAAGATCTCCCCGCAGGAGTGAAAGCTGCCTTATATGCAGATGACCTAGTACTCTGGTGCGCTGATGAAAACGTCACCACAGCAAATTATGCAGACATGCTAGTGTCATGGGCAGAGAAATGGCATATCACAATAAACACAGACAAAACCTCCACAACACTGTTCTCCCTCGCCCCCAAGGACAAAGCAGCTAACATACACCTAGGGACAACCGTGATCAAGGAAGAAAGCTACCCCACCTATCTTGGGGTGACATTTGACCAAAGGCTTACATGGAATAAGCATATTGAAATTGCAGAAGGAAAGGCCCGAAGACGACTAGGCATACTCAGAAAATTAGCAGGTACCAACTGGGGAGCAAATGAACGAACTCTAAAGAAGATTTATAATGGAGTAATAAGACCACACTTAGAGTTTGGCTCAGCAGCATGGTCATCAGCTGCTAACTCACATCTGCAGTCTTTGGACAAAGTGCAAAATCAAGCTCTCAGGCTCATTACAGGAGCCATGAAAACTACACCAATATCAGAGAAGCAGAAGGTTGCTGGATTACAGACATTGTCCCATAGAAGAGACACAAAAACCATGATCCAGATGGAAAAGTACAACAGTATGCCAACGCACCCAATGAAGGCAAGACTAGATGATCTGGCATTGGGACGTCTAAAGCGTAGCAGCTTTGTGCATCGGGGAAAAAGACTTAAAAGACAGCATCAAGAAGACCTATCCATGAAGACAACACCACTGAAGCCCACCCTATACCCTGTACCATAGGAACAGGCCAGCAATGCCCTCCAAATTAATACATCAGTCAGTGGTCTCACAAGTGGATGTGAGTATAACGATCTGCAAAAATGAACTGCTACATTGAGTATGATCCAAGAAAGCTATCCCGATCAATCATGGATACATGCCTATACAGATGGATCAGCAACTAATGCTGTTAGGAATGGAGGTGCTGGTATCTTTATCTCATATCCTGACAACCACTATGAGACTAGGCACATTCCCACTGGTAAATTCTGTTCCAACTATACAGCTGAGGTTCAAGCTCTAGAGCAAGCTGCAAATATGATTTATAACACCAACTCTGACTGCCACCAGGTAGTCATCCTCACAGATGCACTGTCTGTCCTGCAAGCTCTCAAGGGTGGTAAACTCCCGCACCTGAGAAATGAACTAAACAAGGTAGCTGCCAAAAAGAGAACCATACTTCAGTGGGTACCATCTCATTGTGGTGTACCCGGAAATGAAAAGGCAGATAAACTTGCAAAAAAGGGAGGCGAATGTGAACAAGCAGATAATGAAGTCACATACTTTGAGAAAAAGAGAGCTATCCAGACTATCAGAAGAGAACAGAACCAACCCAAAGACGACTATCACACTCTCGACCGGCAGGGACAGATAACTATTTTTCGCCTCAGGACAGGGCATAACAAACTGAATAAACACATGCACAAGCTACGATTGTCTGCTTCACCACTGTGCACATGTGGATTAAACGAACAAACTGCTGAGCATGTTCTACAGGATTGTCCTCTGTATGACCAGTTAAGAAAGATATACTGGCCCAATGACTCAACACTAAACTCAAAGCTATATGGAGCTAAAGAGGAACTTCAAACAACAGTCGAATTCATCATGAGAACTCGTCTGATGGTGTAAACATCAAAGATGCGATCGCAAGAAGAAGAAGTTCCCTTCTGTCTAAGGTGGTTCCTGTGTTACGGCCTTATGTGTTACAAAAGAAGCTAATTTCCTTGGTTTATGTCTAGTGAAACTCCCTTATGTTCATTTACTTAGTGAATTCTTGTTTTGAGTTTGTTCTGTAGTAGACCATTCAAATTGTCAAGCTGTGACACATTTAGTTGTAGAGTGCATCCGTCTGAAAATAGAAAACCCTCTCATGACCTTTTCACAGATATCTGGCTGGAGAAGTTTAGTCCTGCGATGAAACAGAGCTTTTATAGATAAAACTTTAGCATTTATAACTGTTTAAAATGTTATTTTAGTAGATGTAGAGGTGCTTGCAAAAGTATAAAAGGATTGAAATGGTATGACAAGATTACCAACGTAAAAAACTGATAAGAGCCTGGCTAGTGCCAGTAGAATAAGAGATTGGAAGATGTTGGTGATGACTAAGAGTCACATTAAGGAAACCTGTTCATTCATTCATTCATAACCCTCCACTCTCAAAATAGCATAGGCCTTCAACAAACACATGCCAAGTCCTCCTGTCACGTGCCATCATCTCAAGTTCTCATCATTTTCACCTCTGTTTCAGCTCTCTTCTCCATGTGCTTCTTGGTCTACCTCTGCCTCTCTTGCCCTGAGGGTTCTAGAACAAGGACTGCCTTGTAATACTATCAACAGGTTTCCTCAGTGTGTGTCCTATCCATTGCCATCATCTTCTTCTCATCTCTTGTTCCACTGGCACTTGTCTAGTTCTTGTCATCAGTTCCACGTTGGTAACCTTATCATACCATTTTAATCCCTCTATTCTACGCAAGCACCCATTTATGAAAGTCTGTAGCTTTTTGGTTGTTGTCTTAGTTGTTCTCCATGTCTCAGAGCCATACATTTGAGTTGAAGATTCTTATTTTCGTGTTGGATCCGATTTCTCTTGATCTCCATATATTTCCCAATGCAATGAAAGCTCCTCTTAAGGAAACCTGTTGATAGCATTAAAAGACAGTCCTTATTCTGGAATCCCCAGGTTAGGAGACGTAGAGGGACACCCAAAAAAAAAAACATACTGACAAGAGAACTTGAGACAGAAATTACAGAGAAAAAAGTAGTGGAAAGACATTGAGCGGCATAGCTCAGAGTAGGAGAACTTGGCATACATTTGTTGAAGGCCGGTGCTGCTTGGTAACTGAAGGGGGATAAATGAAAATGTTATGGTGGGAAGAAATGACAAAAAAAAAAAGATTCATTTTATGGTTTCTATTAAAATGAATGGAATAGAAAAATTATCCTTGCTTGCCTTAGAGAATATATGCTGTTTCAGTTGCATTAAAATTATATTGTATTGATACTTTTATGATTGCTTCATAATGATGCTAAAAATATGAACATGATATCTCAAGTACAAAATAATAGAAATTACATTTAGAGTAATAAAATAAATAGTCCATATTTTGAAATATTTCCCACTGAAGATGCCTCCGATAAATAGTAATTTTGATCAGTGCAAGCCTTTATCCAAATCTCTTAACCATCTAGCACTTACAGTGTATATATTATGTCACAGCCTAACTCAGTGGTTCCCAAACTTTATTTCTGTGGGCTGCACTTTCGGAATTAAAATTTGCTCACTGCACCAAATTTTTTATTGATAAGAGATGGATTCAAAAACAAAACATTAACTCCTAGCAGTGCTATATTCATAACATAGAACACAACTGCTTTATAATGTGACCATGAGACATCCAGAAAATACGAGGGACAGTCAAAAAGTAATGCCTCGTAATTTTTAATTTCATTCAATAGGCAAGAAAACAGATAAAATTCACATTGAAATGTAGCCCCAAGTCTGAACTTCAAAAATTTATTTCTCAATGTAGTCTCCGTTATTTGTTACAGTTTTTGTCCATTTTCTCACAAGGGCATGTATCCCCGCACAGTAAAAATTTGTGTCCTTTTACCTAAACCAATGGCGTACGGTGCGTTTAAGGGTCTCGGTGTCCTGAAATTGATGTCCGCGAAGATCTTCTTTCAGTGGTCCAAACAGATGGAAGTCAGAAGGTGCAAGATCGGGACTGTAAGGGGGATGTGGTAATAATGTCCATCCAAATTCTGCAATCGCATCAATGGTGCGTTTAGCGGTGTGTGGCGTGGCATTATCGTGCAACAGTAGTGCAGTTCTCTGATCTTTTAATGGGTAAAGTCGCCAAAGACGACCTCTAAGCTTCTTCAAAGTTTCATTGTAACGGTCTGCATTCACCGTGTTTTCCTGTTCCAAGAAGTCGAGAAGAATCACACCCTTCTCATCCCAAAACACGGAGGCCATAACTTTCCCTACAGATGGTGAACTTTTGAACTTCTTTCTTGTCGGCGATGTTGTGTGATGCCATTCCATTGACTGCCTCTTGGATTCTGGTTCAAAAAAATGAAACCAAGTCTCACCACCTGTCACAATATTCGATAAAAACTCTTCTCCTTCAGTTTCTTAACGGTGCAGGGGGTTGATGGCTATGGTCTCGCCTTCAGCATTGAGGAATTCTATGACATAACGTTGTTTTAACCGAACGTCTTTGGCAGCCATTTTTAAACTGTTACAGTGGTGCCACCTGTTACTGAAACAGGTTGGTAATGCTATACAGTGCAGAAGAGTGTTTGAGGAATCCTGCTAAATTTACAAATTGCACACCGATGCAGTATTTACATACATAAAAAATAGGAGGCATTACTTTTTGACCTTCCCTCATATAAAACAATACAGCTACATAAAAATATGATTCATTCACAAAATTCAGTGAAAGATGTGAGCTTGTTTTTGTTGGGCAATCTTTATAATTTACATTATGTTTAAAAATTGTTTGTATTAAAATCTATTTGATGTAAAATAAATTATATTACTGAATAAAATCTGAAAAATTCTACGGGTTTCTATACATACATTTCTCATATTATATCACATGTAACAAAATAATTAAAATAAGAAAATGACCTTCATATTTTTTTTGGCATCTGAATTTTTTTGAAAATGTCTCTAAATCGTTAATTGTCTTTGAATCTTCCTGCCACACCTGTCATGCCACACCATTTGGGAACCCCTGTCCTAACTCATGAATTATGTATATTTTTATGTCACAGCCTAACTCATGGATTCATGACGGACACAAAGAGAGTGTCAGCCACTTCAATCTTCTTCGAGTCTATGCCATACCGACTTAACGTACGTGTTTTATCTTTGAATCTGTGCCCATTAGACTACACATACTTAGTAGTCTTTGAATCTGTGCCTTTTAGACTTAGCATATGTTGTAGTCTTGCATCTATGCCCTTTAGACTTAATGTATCATGTAGTCTTTGAATCTGTGCCCTTTAGACTTAACATATGTTGTAGTTTTTGAACCTGTGCCCTTTAGACTTAATGTATCTTGTAGTCTTTGAATCTGTGCCTTTAGACTTAACATATGTTGTAGTCTTTGAATCTGTGCCCTTTAGACTTAATGTATCTTGTAGTCTTTGAATCTGTGCCCTTGAGACTTAACGTATGTTGTAGTTTTTGAATCTGTGCCCTTGAGACTTAACGTATGTTGTAGTTTTTGAATCTGTGCCCTTTAGACTAAGTGTATGTAGTAGTCTTTGAATCTGGGCCCTTTAGGCTTAACGTGTGAAGTAGTCTTTGAATCTGTGCCCTTTAGACTTAATGTATCTTGTAGTCTTTGAATCTGTGCCTTTTAGACTTAGCATATGTTGTATCAAACCAGAGCTGACCAAGACCCTACTCCACCTCCAAGTGGTGGTCCTGGAAACAGGCTGCATCACTGCAGTCTGGCTGAGTGAGTAGGGATCAAAGAGGGAAGGCTAACCCGGTCTCAAAAATGCTGTGCTGAAGTTGGATGTGTCGGCCGATAGATGCAAATATCGCAGCTTTGCTGTAAGCGGACACAACGCAACCAACGTCCTTTTCAGGACGAACAAAGAAGAAGAAGAATCTGTGCCCTTTAGACTTCACATATATTGTAGTCTGTGAATCTCATGTACTTTATGCACAGAATATAAAATAATTTGTCTTTGAACCTGGGCTATGTAAACTTCAATGTTAGTTATCAGATAGCAGGCTTTGCATTTATTGCTATATATACTTCAGTTGATCAGCTATGTCTGTGTTGTAAACTGAGTGTGTGTGATTTGTCTTTGATTCTGTGCTGCAGACTGAATGAATTATTTGAATGTCAGTAAGTAGTTTAGGAGGTGAAATTTTGTTTGCTTTAGTTAGTCAGTCCAAGAAAGCTTGAGATTTGACTTGATTTCATTTTTTTTTAAGTCCAAGAGAAGTTATACTCGTATTTACTTACTTACTTAGTCATCCCTCTTTTACTATGAGGTGTAGATATGAGGTGTAGAGGTTTGGAGGAGGGAGCGCCATACTATCCTATTGGCTGTCTTCCTTCTGGCCTAGTTCCAGTCTAGTCCTTCAGAAATTGCCTAATGTTGTCCTCCCAGTGGACTCTGGGTCATCCTGGAGGTCTGGATCTCTGGCTCTTTGTTTCCCATATTTGTCGTGGTAGCCGAACTCTTCCATTCTGCAGACATGGCCAGGTCATTGTAGTTGGGACTGTTCTACTTGAGTCTGCAGTGGCTGGGGTTTGAAGCCTTGCCTTATCTTGTTACTTCATTCACCTTCCTCAGATACCTAATTTCTGAGGTTTGGAGCTGGTTTTTGTGGGTTGTGGTCATTGCCCATGACTCACATCCATACGTCAAGACTGAGACATAGGTGGAGCAGTATACAGCCATCTTCATCTTCTTGCTAACTTCTCTTTTGCTGAGGAAGTTATATTTGACTTGATTTAATCAATAAATCAAGGAAAAGTGACATTTGGCTTGATTTAGTCAGTAAATCCAAGGAAAGTGAAATTTTATTTACTTTAGTCAGTAAGCTGAGGAAAAGTGACGTGATTTACTTTAGCCGGTAAGTCTAGGAAAAATAATGTGTGAATTACTTTAGTCAGTAAGTCCCAGAAGAGTGACAATTTACTTGATTGCTTTATTCTTCCACATTCTGTTCAGTGTTTCCTTATTCTGTTCATTGTTTTTTTTTTTTCATTCTATGTATCGTTTTCTCTGCTTCTTTCTTAATCTATTCACTGTTTCCTCATTCTATTCATCTTTCATTCCTCTCAGTTTCTTCACTTTATTTATCCTCATTCTACAATTCTAATCCTCTGCCAGGAGCTTTGCTTGTATAGCTTTCATTTGTTCAGTGGTCTGTTGGTGTTCACCTTTCTAATAGTTTACCATGTCCACCATTTCAGCCACAGACAGGACGTATTGACTATGAGAAACTCATGGAAACTGCCAAACTTTTCCGGCCCAGGCTTATCATTGCAGGCACAACAGCATATTCGCGTCTGCTAGACTACAAGGCTTTCAGGGAGGTTAGACTCTGCCTTTTTACAGTCTTTTGTATTTCATCCTTGAATACCCTTTTTTTTACTAAAAACAAAGAAGTAAAACAGATGGCTGAAGCAGTTGACACTCCTATCAGCATACATCAGTCTCTCACCAGTGGATACAGGTCACACAGATATACCAGGCAACAAAACAATAAAAAAAACAAGTAGGCTGGGAAACTTGGAGCAAGCATGGTTCAGACAAACATGCAGATAGCTAAACTAATGCTTCAAAACAACTTCAAGGAGGAATCTGAAATGATGGGCAACAAGGTCTACTGGACATGCTATGTATGAAGAAATGACCCACCCTGATGAAAATGACATCATCAGTAAACAATGACATATGAAGCAGATCACCATTTTCAAACTAAGAACAGAACACACTTGACTCAACAAGCAGTTAATCAAATTAAACCTTTTCCCATGCGCATAATAGCCACAATCATTAGATGGAGCCCCAACCACACTGATGAGCCATGCTATGGTTTTTTCATCTTTGCCTTTACACTCAGCAGCAAAGAATAGTAACATTGTAACTTACCACACATGTCGTAAGAGGCAACTAAGAAGGGTTGGACACTGGACTGGTTATCTACTCTGTAGAAACTTTACCCCAAAAAAAAAAAAAATTCAACAAACAACATAGACAAGTCATCTGAAGAAAATAATTCCATTCAGCCATCCATGACAGAAGGGATCCTCTGGTAAGGAGGCGAAAGACCCAGTCCAGTGGCAAGAACCAGACAAGTGCCTGTGAAACAAGAGATAAGGAGACTATGCTGGTGATGGGTAGGAGGAAACCTGTTTACCTCAGACTGTATGCATGGAGGCATATCTGGAGTCATCCTTATGTGACCATGAGCTATGCATAATGCTACAATATACATACGTGGAAGTGAACCTATGTCTGTGAGGATAATTACATCCTCATTGACTCTGGAAATCATCCATACACTTCCAGGGATTCCCCCTGTGGTGAAACTTGTTAAGAACCCGGCATTGCACACTAAGCTTGGAGAAGTCAATTGAGCCCCAGGCGTAATTCTTTGGCTTTGACTTGGTTGACTGCATGCAGAAAGATCACTATCTGCACTATTTTGGTTGATTGCACTATCTGCATGTGGTGACTCAGTGATAGGCAGAGGAAGCTGAGAAATGGCTCTCTGCAGGACGTGACAATTCCTTGGGAGAGCCCAGAAACAGAGTACAGTATTTTAGCTCTGCATAGTTGGAGAACCTCCTTGGATGGCAGGGAATGTACAGTATACCACACACTTCTTACTCCTAGCTTGGGACCAGATGTGGCGATCCTTTAAATGCAAGCCGAGCTGGAGAAACTAGAGCTCATGACGTCAACTCAACATGTTTTGGAATGGGAGAAAAGCCACAGGAATAACCTAGATCTACAGTGTAGATAATACCAAGGAGGCTCAGCAGCCCTAGTTAAACAACAACAACAACCACCACCTCAGACCATGCACCTTACTGCAATCACTGTAACAGACAAGAGGAAGAAACAGTAGAACATTATCTCCTGGATAGCTTGGCACTAGCAGATCTGTGAAAGTAATAGCTACCACCAAACCCCTCCATTGGCAACACCCTGTATGGAGATACAATGTAATTGAAAAAGACATTTACATTTCACTACATGGCACAAGGGACAAAGAGTGAAAACTCGTAACCTAGCAGATAAAAAAAAAATCAATGTCAAAGTATGCATTCCAAGGCAGTCCTTTTTCTGTATTCTCCGGGGTAATAGAGGAATTAGGAGAAAGTACACACAGAGAAGAAAACTGGAGACAGACATGAAGGGGGTGAAGAACACATGGAGAGACCTTGAGCTGATGGCACGGGACAGGAAGACTTGGCAGAAGTTTGTGGAAGGCCTATGCTCCTCGGGGAGCTAAAAGTTAATGATGATGATGAATATAATGTTTTTCTGATTCATGCTGTCAAATTTTTTGTTTTTAAGATTTGTGATGAAGTCAAGGCCCACTTGCTGGCAGACATGGCCCACATCTCAGGTCTTGTGGCGGCAGATGTCATTCCTTCACCATTTGATTATGCCGATGTTGTCACATCTACAACACACAAGACTCTTCGCGGACCAAGGTCACATAACCTGAAACATTATCTTTTATTTTATGTGTGATTCTTTTACCCCTGTATTTTATTTCTGCTTCTACCTATGCAGTTCTTCCTTGTTCATTTAGTTATCAGATATTCCAGAATGAGAGTAAGTTATTCAATAGTTTAGACACATGTGCGTCAATATCCTTGCTAATGGAGGGCCTCCTTCCGAAGTACAATATTTGCATTACTTGTTTTGGATGACTTATTTCTAACTGAAGCGCTTTGTGGCTTACACTTTTATGGGATGGGGTAGCCAGCCACATGCCCAATCCTCCTTAGTCATCTTTTACAACACACTTGATATGGTACAGTGTTACTATTCTTTCCTTCCCTTTTTGGACCCTGGTAACACTGGTGATTTTTTGAAATGTGAGTTATGATTCTTCTCTGAGCTCTTTTGTTTTTTAAGTGAAAAAAAGTTAATTAATTAGAATGTTTAGCAGGGTTTCTTACCATTTTTTATGACAAGGACGGACCCCTTTGATTATCAAATGAATACTATGGACCCCTTTGATTATCCTATAAAGACTATGGATCCCTTTGATTATCCTATAAAGACTATGGACCCCTTTGATTATCCTATAAAGACTATGGACCACTTTTATTATCCTATAAAGACTATGGACCACCTTGATTATCCTATGAAGGCTATTCTTCTTCTTCTTTGATCCTTAGCCGCCGACCGTCAAAGCAGTCAGTGGCCATTACGCCTGGTGGCGTCTTGTAGGGCAACAACAAATTGATTCCACTTTGCTCGGTCAGCGGCCATCCTTCGTACAGTGCCCCAACTCTGGTTCATTCTTTGCATCTCAGCCTCCACAGTCCTCCGCCAAGTTGTTTTTGGTTGGCCTCTCTTTCGTTTTCCTTCAGGGGTCCATAGCATAGCTGTTCATGTGATGGCATCGGGGTCTCTTCTCTGGACATGGCCAACCCAGCTCCAGCGTCTGCCAGCTATGATGGTGTGCATGTCCTCTTGCTTGCTCCGAGTAAGCAGATCTTGGTTGGTGATGGTATACGCCCAAAAGATTCGGAGAATTTTTCTTAGGCATGTTGTGTCTCAGCTTTCCTACCTCATTCATAGTTCTGACGTTCCAAAAACCAATTCTGGTTTCATGTTTTGCGGTCGGGGCATCCGTTTTCATGCCAGTGGCTTCAAGGACTATGGACCACTTTGATTATCCTAAAAAAAATGTACATAACGGAATGATAATTAAAAAAACTGTACATTTAAAATTGTTGGATATGTACGCAGACGTCCTAAAATACATTCATGGATGCCCAAGAGGTCCGTGGGCCACAGGTTAAAAAACCCAGATGTATATTGATCCATTGACCAGGCAAGTTGGTCAATAAAGCAACTTAAGTTACAAAATGTGCTTAGTTTGCAACTTAATGTGGCCTTTACCTTATTCACAGGTCAGGCTTGATATTCTATCGCAAGGGAGTCAAGTCCATTGACAAAAAGACAGGAAATGAAATCTTATATGACTACGACAAGACCATCAATAATGCTGTGTTCCCAGGATTACAGGGAGGCCCCCATGATCACCAGATCGCAGGAGTTGCCGTGGCTTTGCAGCAGGTGGGTGTGGTAATAGTAAAGACCATATGAAGTACAGGGTGTCCATAAAAGATTGTACCCTTTTCTACCACACAAAACGCCTTCTGTTGTTTGGCCGGCAGCATTTTGCAAAAACAGTGCGCATGTATTTCAAGTGAAACTTTCGCAGTTGAGTTGCAAGTGGTAATTGTTACATGTCTCTCAACACACTGGTCAAGTAGGAGGAAAAAAAAAAGAAATAGGTACGTTCTTTTATGGACACCCTGCAGTTCCCAGGTGTCTCTGGTGAGGCAAAGAATGAATATGACTACTGCTGACTCAGGCATGTGGTACAAGGTGATTAATGTGAGGTTATATATGGTGGTGGCAACATCATTATGTTGTTGTTGATTAATTGAGGTTGCTGAGCTTGTTGCTCTTTCGCAACAAATGTAAAGTTGAATAATTTGCATGTGTTCTGTAACTGTTGAGTGGGGCTGTATAGAGTGTTTGTGATTGTTGGGGAGCCCGGCAATAGCTTTCTTATTTCTATGGAGAGTCCTAGGCTGGTCAGCAGCACATGCTGAACTGTGTGGATGGGTGCAGTTACGGCAGTTAGGCTCATGTTTGGGGTTTAATTGATGATGATGGTAACAAGTAGCGGAATTGAGTCTTCTACAAAGACCTTCAGAGGTCAAGCTGGATATTCTGGAAGAAAGCAGCAGTCATCCTCAGGTTGGTGACATCTTGCTGTAGCTTGTCCTGGAACCACTGAAGACCATGTAAGCTTTCTTTCTACCTCGTGTTGGGCACTTTTACAGAAGACATTCAGCAGCCTTTTTATCAGCACCACAAGTACATTCTTCAATAGTGTTGCTATCTCTTGCTTATTGAACAGATAATGCTTCATTCTTCTGTAGCCTGTGCGGGAGTTTTTTTCTTCTTCTTCGTACACTCGCAGACGTCTACTTGAATGTTTTCAAAGAAAGGAGAGGTCAGCTTGAGGCTATATGCATCTCCGTAAGGCTTTTCCACGAATGGTACTGGTGTTGGCCATATGTGTTTTCTCTGTTCCACATATGTTGGACATCTTTGAAGCAGATGTTCAGCAGTCATTTTCTCGATGCCACAGTTACACTAATCGGTAGTTCCTATCTTTAGCTTGTTGAATAGATGGTATCCCAATCTGTTGTGGCCCATGCGGAGTCTGAAGATTACCACTTGTTCTCTTCTGTTGAGCAGGTAGTATGCCTCATTTTGTGTGTGACCTGGATGCACTGCAGAGTTTGAGGACTATAATTTGTTTACACAGGTTATGTGTGTGATTGTTGTTTATACAGGTTATATATGCGTGGTTGTTGTTTACACAGTTATATGTGTGTGATTGTTGTTTACAGTTATATGTGTGTGATTGTTGTTTACAGTTATATGTGTGTGATTGTTGTTTACACAGGCTGAGTGTGATTGTTGTTTACACGTTATGTGTGTGATTGTTGTTTACACAGGTTATGTGTGATTGTTGTTTACACAGGTTATGTGTGTGATTGTTGTTTACACAGGTTATGTGTGTGATTGTTGTTTACACAGATTATGTGTGTGATTGTTGTTTACACAGGTTATGTGTGATTGTTGTTTACACAGGTTATGTGTGAGATTGTTGTTTACACAGGCTATATGCGTGATTGTTGTTTACACAGGCTATGTGTGTGATTGTTGTTTAAGTTAGTTGCTTATCCTTTACAGGACGTGGCAATCAACCCCAGCTTTTATTGGCTGTTTGTGATTTTTCTAGGCAATTTTTTTCATTCAGTAGTTTGCCATTGCTTTCTGAATGGTACGGCGCTTATACCATTGTTAAAAATCCACACAAAGCGATTTGCTAAGAAACCGCCTGCAGCAGGTTTCGAACCTGGTATATCTGGATTATGAAACTGCGTTCATATCCATTAGGCCACAGACGCCGACTATGTTGTTGTTTACACGGGTTATATGTTTGATTGTTGTTTACACAGGCTATGTGTGTGATTGTTGTTTACACAGGTTATATGTTTGATTGTTGTTTACACATGCTATTTGTGTGTGATTGTTGTTTACACAGGCTATATGTTTGATTGCTGTTTACACAGGCTATATGTGTGATTGTTGTTTACACAGGCTATGTGTGTGATTGTTGTTTACACAGGCTATTTGTGTGTGATTGTTGTTTACACAGACTATGTGTGTGATTGTTGTTTACACATACTATGTGTGTGATTTTTGTTTACACAGGGTATATGTGTGTGATTGTTGTTTACACAGGTTTTATGTGTGTGATTGTTGTTTACACAGGCTATATGTATGATTGTTGTTTACACAGGCTATGTGTGTGATTGTTGTTTACACAGGCTATATGTATGATTGTTGTTTACACAGGCTATGTGTGTGATTGTTGTTTACACAGGTTACATGGGTGTGATTGTTGTTTACACAGGCTATATCTGTGATTGTTGTTTACGCAGGTTATGTGTGTGATTGTTGTTTACACAGGTTATGTGTGTGATTGTTGTTTACACAGGCTATGTGTGTGATTGTTGTTTACACAGGTTATATGTGTTTGATTGTTGTATACACAGGTTCTATGTGTGAGTGTTGTTTACACAGGTTATGTGTGTGATTGTTGTTTACACAGGCTAAATGTGTGATTGTTGTTTACACAGGCTATATATGTGATTGTTGTTTTTTACAAAGGCTATATATGCGATAGTTTTTTCCTTAGGCAATGAAGCCAGATTTCAAGGTCTACCAGACACAGGTACTGAAAAATGCCAGGTCCATGTGTGATGCACTTTTGAAGAAAGGATATACTGTGGTTTCTGGTAAATTACTTCATTTTCTAGTGATTGTCTTATTTGTTCGTGCTTGTACTTTATTTTTCTCAAATTTTAACATGGAAAATAAGTTGGATTTTTGGAGGTGCACATGGTAAAAGTATTCGGCCATGTCCTCAGAAGAGACCCCGATGCCATCACAAGAACAGCTATGCTTTGGACCCCTGAAGGAAAACGAAAGAGAGGCTGACCAAAAACAACCTGGCGGAGGACTGTGAAGGCTGAGATGCAAAGAATGAACCAGAGTTGGGGCACTGTACGAAGCATGGCCGCTGACCGAGCAAAGTGGAATCAATTTGTTGTTGCCCTACAAGATGCCACTAGGTGTGATGGCCACTGACTGCTTTGACGGTCGGCGGCTAAGGATCAAAGAAGAAGAAGAAGACATGGTAAAAGGTAAAGGAGATTCTTCAAGTACCATGCCAGGTGGCAGAGGTGATCACAACTACCTGTTCTCGGTACGGTTCATGAGTTCTGTTGTTGACTTTCTTTTCCATGTCATGAAACCAAACTGTACAGTATCTAATCTTCTCTATCTTTGTTATTTATTTTTCCTTCAGTCTTTCCTGCAAAGTATATTCCTGCTTTCTTCTTCTCATAACATGTTCAACTAATATGGATTGCTTCTTTCTAACATGGATTGCTTTTTTAACATGGATTGCTTCTTTCTTACATGGATTGCTTCTTTCTAACATGGATTGCTTTTTTTTACATGGATTGCTTCTTTCTTACATGGATTGCTTCTTTCTTACATGGATTGCTTCTTTCTTACATGGATTGCTTCTTTCTATCATGGATTGCTTCTCTCTAAAATGAATAATAAGCGTACAGGCTTCTTTCAGGACATTCTCTTTACTCATTTTAGCTGTCTGGTAATCCAAGCATTGGGGGTCAGAGTGGCTACGAGGTATGGCGTCTGCCTCAAATTCTAAAGGTACAGGGTACGATTCCCAGTAGAGGGAATTTAATTTATGGATTTATTTTTCAGACCCAGTGGTTCCTAATAATGTCATACTCCTCCCTGGTCTCCTGGGTAGTGAGATCCGTGTGCAAGGTGCGCACATTAAAAATCCCACAGCAGTTGGAAATTGCAAAGAGTAGGCCATAAGGCCGCTGCCCTGGCAAAATTTAAAAATTAGATGCCTACCCACCACAAAAATATTTATAGAATGTATGATTCCTATATACACACATTGGGATTCTTGCTGATGCAACAGAGTTTGTGCACTGTGCTGAGATCCTCCTTGTGTGATCTAAGGGAGGAGATTGGAGCATTGATGGAGTTGTCTGTGTGCAATGAAGATAGTCCTTCAAACCAAACCAATCCTAGCATTCTTATGTAAAACCACATCACTATGGCCTCCAGGAATTTTCATGCTTGTTTGCTAATTTTTCATGACTCACTTACTTCCGCAGGTTGGGATTGGCTCTGTATAACAATAAAGAACTGTCTTTCTAATTTCCATTGACAAAAAGTATGTTGCATAAAATATGTTTTATAGTTGCCTCAGAAAATGATTGTTGTTGCTGCATTTTCTTGACATCAACATTTTCCTTTTTGCTCGTTATGTAGCAAGGAGCCACCATTAAAGCTTGTCCCCTTCTAAGAACTCTGCACTAATCATTCACATGCTCTGTCTACAGTGATCTCTGTAGCTGTTTGTTTAAATGGTCAAGTTGCCAGCCTCATGCACAACATTATTTGTTTCTTATGAAATGCCCGAGAGAGTGGTAGTCCAATTCTGTCTTTGTCTCATCAGAGACACCCCCCCCCCCCCCAGGAACTACGCTGCGCTTTTTTGACATCGCCCATGAAGAATCAGTGCAGTCTGCATTAAGTGAGATGGACCATACAGCATTTAATGAACAGGGATGTATTAACGCATTCTAACCCATGAGCCACGTCATACGCTAGGTTACCCTATAGATCTACCCACTGGCCACATGGTGCGCCCGCTTGATACAATTCTGAATTTGAATGAAAAATTAGAAAATTATTGGCCATAAGCTTGATTAAATCATGTAAACACTTCCTGTGGACCACTAGAAGTTAAAGAAGTTTTCTGGTGCTTAATTTTTGCATACTTTTATCAATTAGTTAACGTAATAAGGCGGTATGTGTACAAACAGTGTAGTCATAGACATCAGTCATTTACTGATCAGCTACAATAGATTATTTCTAAATGAATTTTAATAAAATTGATAGCTATAATAACCTATTTTCAGTTCAGAGAAGGATGTTTAACAATTTTTTGGAATGATATTTGTAAGTAATTAATTAGATGGTGTGGGACAAGACTGGGTAGGCATAATTCTAGTTCAGCAGTATGTGATTTCACCAAAAAAAAAATATTATAAAAATTAGAATTTTCACTTGAAATCATACTTCTTGGATTAATTTTCAACTGGATATACGTTTCAATTCTGGAGCTTTTACCACCAAAGAATTAAGCAGAGCTGAAATATTCAGGAATAAGTGCACAATTTTTATTGTTGTTTGTTTTAGTTTTTTCATGTTTCTACACTTCACAAGACACAAAAAACACTTATTATATGACATAAGAAGTCACTGCACATCACAACATTCTTCAGTCAATTTCTTAAAGTTTGATGCACATTATTATGTCTGCTGAATTGATGTATGTGTCTACTGCCTGTTTATAAAACATCACTTGTAGAAAAGAAAATGCATCTGTTTTGGCGCCTAGGTTAAACCGAAAAACTACCTGGGATAGAGTTAAGTTTAATGCAATTGACTGTATGAAGCTTGAAGTGACTATATAATGGGAGCATAAAGTATAGCGATGATACGTCAAGGCCTAAAATCCCACCCCCTGCAAACCCAAGTAGAACAGTCCCAACTAAGATGGTTTGGCCATGTCTGCAGAATGGGAGAAGATCGGCTACCACGACAAGCATGGGAAACAAAGAGCCAGGGATCCAGACCCCCAGGACGACCCAGAGTCCGCTGGGAGGACAACATTAGACAATCTTTGAAGGACCGAGGACTAGAATGGAACCAGGCCAGGAGGAAGACAGCCGATAGGATAGTCTGGCGCTCTCTCTTCCAAACCTCTACACCTCATGGTAGAAGAGGAACGACTAAGTAAGTAAGTAATAAAGTATATCATGCAGTGTAGTTTGTGGGGTCTCTGGCGAGGCAGAGAAAGAATATGACTACTGCACCCTCAGGCAGGTGTAGGTACTCCAAACTGAACTTTTAAATTACATATTTCTGTTAACAACATATGTAGATGGGTAGACCTTTTTATTCTAAGCATTTTGGTACCAAATTCAGTGCCCTAGGTGAATTTGTTCACAAGTTATGCAATTTTGAATATTTGAAAAATTGGGCATGTTGTGTAACTTGTCAAAATGCCAACTTTGAGTGGTCATAAATTTAAAATTTACAAACACACACTGACAAAACTTTGTAAACACACTTATATAAGGTTGTACATGGGTCAGGCAAGGATGTATATGGGTCAGGCAAGGTTGTACATGGGTCAGGCGTCAGGCAAGGTTGTACATGGGTCAGGCAAGGTTGTACATGGGTCAGGCAAGGTCTTGACCATCGGCACACTAGGGGTGATGTGGTCAGCATCACGCCGGCCGCCTTAACCTTCCCAGAGTTGCTCTGGTACCCAATTCATGAGGCTGGGTCGAGCCCAGAGCCATTTGCGGTCTAAAAAATCCCACCTCAACTGGGGATCGAACCATGGACCACCGAGCTAGGAAGTCAGTGCACTAACCACTGTGCTACCATGGCTCCTACCTCCAAGTGGTGGTCCTGGAAACAGGCTGCATCATTGCAGTCTGGCTGAGAGAGTAGGGATTGAAGAGGGAAGGCTAACCCGGTCTAAAAAATGTCGTGCTGAAACTGGATGTGTCGGGCTGAAAGATGCAATTATCGCAGCTTTGCTGTAAACAGCGACACAACGTAACAAACGTCCTTTTCAGGACGAATGCAGAAGAAGAAGAAGAAGGACAAGCATAATAAAACTTTATCACAAGAGATTTCTTTCTTCTTAATGTATGTGAAAATTCTATACCTCAGGTGGGACCGACAACCATCTAGTCCTCGTTGATCTTCGGCCGAAGGGTACAGATGGTGCTCGGGTAGAGCGAGTTTTGGAGCTCTGTTACATCACGGTCAACAAGAATACTTGTGCAGGGGACAAGAGTGCTATGACCCCTGGAGGTCTCCGGTTGGGTATGTGCTTTTTAATCATCAATAACATGTTGTAAATTTTTTTAAAGTAGCCACAGCAGTTAGTTTAGTTCAGATCAGGTGCCATCTCTGTAAAGAAGATCAGCTGTAATGAATCTCCAGAATTTTCTGTCTTTTGCTTTGACGGTATATTCCAACACACTACTTCCCATTTGTCTTTTTGATGGTCAAAACACATCTGGCACCTAGAGATTCGGTAAAGTGTCCTGGTTTTGAGATATGTTTTGTGTGCCTTAGACTTGTTGTTTCATGCAGCTTTGACTTGTTGAAGTTCATATGTCTTTGATTTGCTAAATATATGTCTATTTCACTTGCAAAATTTCATTTGCCTGTTCCCATTACTTGTGAAATATAACTGAAAATGATCACCTGAAAGGGAATTAACAAAAACAAAATGGCAAACAGTTTTCGTCAGGATAAGAACAACATAAAAACAGCACAAGTATATAATGTATACAGTGTCACAACCTATCAGTTGTACCAAGTGAAGATGCCATATGTCGACCCCGAGGGTATCTGAGGGGACAAGGGAAAAATCGGACTTACTGTTCCCTCAGACACATCATAAAAGCCAACTAATGTGAGGTTGTGCTTGTGGCTGGCAACATCATTATGTAAAACATATAGCTACAGAAACCACAACTGCAAGATGGCTGTCTGCAGTGGTGGGTCTTTGTTCCATAAGGAGAGAAACAGAGGATGATGGTTATGAAATATTGGTGTGCTGCTGTTAGTGTGGACTTGTTGGTTCTACAGGTGATGGACAGTCACTGTATGCATTTCATATATTTCTGAATCAGTTATGATGTCTTCATTTTTTTTAAAAATATGGCACTGAATACAAATGTGTTACAAATGAATGATACATGAGAAACATATGACATTTTGGGTTATCCCCTTCAACCTTATGGGGTCAGAGTGGCTAAGAGGTATGGTGTCCGACTCGATTTTTAGAGGTACTAGGTTCGATTCACAGTTGAGGGAATATAATTTATGGACATTTTTTTTCAGAACCAGTGGTCCTAATGATGTCATACTTCCCCCTGGTCTCCTGGGTAGTGAGATCGGATGCCTAGCCTTCTCGAATAAGGGCGAAAAAATAGGAGGTCCCGTGTGCAAGTAGCGCACGTTTAAAATCCCATGGCAGTTGGAAATCGTAAAGAGTAGGCCAATCAGGCCGCTGCCCTGGCAAAATTTAAAAATTATAAACATACCCAGCACAGAAATATTTATAGAGTGTGTGATTCCTATATACATATATTGGGATTATCGCACTGTGCTGAGATCCTCCTTGTGTGATCTAAGGGAGGAGATCGGAGCACTGATGGAGTTGTCTGTGTGCAATGAAGATAGTCCTTAAAACCAAACCCCTTCAACAGCGACAAACAGCAGACAAAGATGAGAAATATAAATGAGCTATAAGAAAAAGAACAATAAAAACACATGGAAGAAATAGTTGTAGAATAGCTTGATGGGATAGAAAATTATGAGCAGAAAGTTGAGCAAAACAATAGTTCTTCGTAATAATAGGAAGAGGATAAAGTTGACGGAAATGCTGCAATAAAATATAAAAACGAAAATGAGATACAAAATATTTTTTACTCATATTTGCGACTTTTTCTTGTCATATAATTCTATAAAAGCTATCTTCATTTTATTTGGTATCATTTGTGTATTTTGACATTAAACTCCATTCTTTCTCAGGTGCCCCAGCCTTGACCTCCAGAGGGTTCAAGGAATCAGACTTTGAAAGAGTTGTGGAATTATTAGACAGAGGAGTCCAGATTTCTCTGAAAGTTCAGCAGAAAACAAGTAAGTTGATTAGCCTCTGATGGTGAGTTCAAAATTTGGGTTTGTCATCATCATCATTTCCCTGTTTGCTCTCTGCAGAGTGTGCATCCACTACCACAGCTGGTATGCATGGAGACATAACTGGAGTCATCTTTATATGACTACCAGCTATGCACAGTGCTACAATATATGTACGTGGAAGTAATCTTATGTCTGTGAGGCTAATTATATCCTCATTGACTTGAAATCATCCACACACTTCCAGGGATTCCCCTTGTGGTGAAACTTGTTGAGAACTAAGCATTGCACATTAAGCTTGGAGAAGTCACTTGAGCCCCAGGTGTAAATCATGCAGAAGGATCTCACTGTGGACCCAGTGATAGGCAGGGGAAGCTGAGAAGTGGCTCTGTGCAGAACGTGAGAATTCCTTGGGAGAGCCCAGAACCAGAGCACAATATTTAGCTCTGCATAGTTGGAGAACCCCCTTGGATGAAGGGGAATGCACAGTATGCCACGCACTTTTTGCTGCTAGCTTGGGACTAGATGTGATGATCCCTTAAATGCAAGCCAAGCTGGAGAAACTGGAGCTCATGACTTCAACTCAACATGTTTCGGAATGGCAGAAAAGCCACAAGAAAAGCCTAGATCTACAGTGTAGATAATACCAAGGAGTCTTCAACTTGGTATTAGATGCTAAAGAGTGAGAAGCTCAGCAGCGCTAGTTAAATAACAACAACCACATCTGGTCCCCTTGCAGGAAGCCTGCACCAAAGTTTTGATGTGCTCTAGCAGGAGTGGTTGCTATAGTAATTTAATGTACACAGTGAGGTGGCCGGCCCTATGCTCATATTAATCATCTCTTACTACAAGCCTGATTCTTTTTTTTTTCTGGTCTCCTCAGAGACCCCCGGGAACTTCTTTTTTCACATTTCAGCTCCCCAAGGACCATAGACCGTCAACAAACTTATGCTAAGTCTTCCTGTCTTGTGCCATCAGCTCATAGTCTTTCCCGTGTCTTCTTCATCCCCTTCATCTCTTACTGTGGGGATTCCAGAACAAGGACTGTCTGGTAATGCTATCAACAAGTCTTCTTAATATGTGACCTATCCATCTCCAGCACCTTCTTATTTCTTGTTCCACTGGCCCTTGGCAACGGTGATCTTCCATTTCAAACTTTCTGTTCTACTCAAGCATCCATTTATAAAAGTCGTTTTTTTTTTTGTCCATGTTTCAGGACTGATGAAATTTGAATTAAAAATTCTGATTTTTGTGTTGGATGTGATTGCTTTTGACCTCCATACATTTCCCAGTGCAATGAAAGAGTTCTAAAGGGTTCATAATTGGGTTGCAGGTTCCTCGGTCTCTTGATTGCATTATAATTGGCATGATTTTGGTATTCCAGAGTGTATTGAAACACATGGTGTTTTTATTTGAATTCTCTACTACCTGATTTTTGTAGCACTTTGTTTAATAATACTGGTCCATAACCCTTTCTCTGAAATCCTATGGGACAGCTTTATCTTGGAAAATATAATTTTTATGGTTTTCAGATGTTGCCCAAAATTTACTTACTTAAGTTATCCCTCTTCTACTGTGGGTTTTGGAGGAGGGAGCGCCATTCTATCCTATCGGCTGTTTTCCTTCTGGCCTGGTCCAATCTAGTCCTCGGCCCTTCAGAGATTGTCTACTGTTGTCCTTCCAGCTGACTCTGGGGAGGCCTGGATCCCTGAATCTTACTTGTGGTAGCTGATCTTCTTTCATTCTGCAGACATGGCCAAACCATCATAGTTGGGACTGTTCTACTTGAATCTGCAGTGGTTGCGTTTTGAGGCTCAAAACATGTTAAATAAAGTAGCCCAAATCGCCCACATTTGCTCAAAATAGCTTGTCACTTCAAATGAGGTCAGAAAGTAGTCCAAAGAAACTTTCAATTTTCTAAAATATAGGAATAGGATTTAAATCCAGTATGGTCGCCATTTCCATGGCAACCAATGGCATTATACCACCTGATGCTTTTGTATGTGTTACTATTAATAATAGTATTATTAGGTACCACAAAGTGCCCGCTTCATGCTGTTGAAAACGGACGAAAGTGGAGAAAACCGAAGGAAATTCGTCAAGTTTAAGTCATCACTGTCCCGTTGCTATTAAGCGGATTGCAATAACATTTATATGACGATACTCTTTATCTTCTTCTCTTTTGAAATGTATTAATTGCCAAATAATAAAAGTTATTGAAGTATTTTTTTACTAATAAAAACAAACAGTGCGTGGTTTGCCCCGGCGCGCTGTGAACTCTGAACGTTTTTGTATCACCTCGCTTCATTCCAAACGCTGGCTCTTGACCAGAAAATCTCTATTTTGCATATGGTTTTCACTATTAGAAAGAAGAGAGATTTCTCTTTAGTTTCGTATATTGCAAGATATAGAAACCAAAGTGGAAGACATAGATATTTTGAAGTGAAGTTGAAATTTCACAAGATTTGACACTGAAAGTGGTGTTATAATTCCTTGCATGGTATGAAGAGATTCTGGAGCCATTCTTCTTTATTCCTGTAAAATTTCAAAGTCTTCTCATATTTGCTGGCCGAGAGAATTGACTTGGAGTAAGTTCAGTAACGCTCAAGAATTTTAGCGAAGGATGGAGTGCGAGGCTGTTCCATTGACTGGGGTCACTCCCAATGTCGATCAAGATCGGGACACCACTTATGTTGGTTCGTGTTCAAACTTCATCACATCTTCTGATTTGAGGATGACTATACGTAAGTATATCACTTTTTAACAATGTTTTGAACTTCAAATGTAAAATTTACAATAGTTTTAATATTATTTAACAATTTAACATGATCGCACAGCTGTTGTAACAGCGTGGATTGAATGTGTTATCACCACTTCAAACATTCGCACATCAATCTAATTTTTTCACGAGCTTGAAAAGCTAAGAAAGTTACCAATATGAATAAAAAATGCATGTTCTGATTAGTTTGTAATTGAATGAAGGTTTCTTTTGCAACACAATAGGGTGAATTATGAGTCAAGGATAGGAGACCGGAAGATACCATAACTAAAGTAGCTGATGGCGCACTGAAATGTCCGGACTAGCAGGCACTAGTTGATAGTCTTAAAATTCCTCGAACAGAAATATGTATAAAGAGCTTTCATAAAATGCACGTTAAATAGTTCAGACTCATGTATTCATATTAATTAATTTACATTTTAATTTAAACAGGCTGTGCCCTGTTTTTCAGTACAATACATGTATGTGTGTGTGTGTGTGTGTGTGTGTGTGTGTGTGTGTCACACACACACACACACACACACACACACACACACACACACACACACACACACACACACACACACACACACACACACACACACACACACACACACACACACACACACACTTTATCATTTCCAGCAATTTAGGAGGGCAGCCTATTTTCAGGAGGGTTTTGAAGAGTCCATCTTTATTAACCAGGTCAAATGCTTTTGTGAGGTCTATAAAGGCGATATATATATATATATATATATATATATATATATATATATATATATATATATATATATATATATATATATATATATATATATAAGTATATGTATATATATATATTATATATATATATATATATATATATATATATATATATATATATATATATAGTACATGTAATTCTTTATACATTGAGATGTTGTTAATTATTGCCTACAAATGATTTTTATGAAATATGGACAGTATCTTAAAAAAAAAAATTTCCCAATTTTTTTCTTCCCCTGCGATAAATTGGCCTCTGGACACTTTAAAAAAATTATAACAGAACAAACAGGTGTTCAAATCCTTGGAAAAAAATTGGGATGTATCTGTGTAGTATGCAGATTAATATATACAACTTTAAAGCTTGTACCTTTTATACTTTTTTGAAATATGTTGTGAAAATTGACTTTCATGTAAAAAACGACATTTTTCGGTAATGTGTTTTGCAGATTTGCAATTTTTGGTCTCAAATATGTTGATAATTATTCATGATGTAGCCCTATTGTTTTCTTTGTGTGATCAGTATATTGCAGACTGCATGCTGTTTGTCAGAGAAGGTTGTAACATAATATTTAAGAAGACGGGAGTGCTCTGAAGTTGATGTGATGTAATTTTTTCAACTTTGCGAAAATATTTAAGTCCCCACACTTTTAAAAATGCCATAACTTTATTATTTGTTGTCCAATTTTAAAAAATAAAGTAACAAATTTCACGGTTTCTCAAGGGCTTCCAAACTGCATTGTTTTCTCTTGTGTTTCTGTGCAAACAAAAATCACTTTGTGGTACCTACTATTATAAGTTAAGCCTGTGCATTTTAATTGAAATCCTAGACTTAGTTATGAAAATATCATTTCACTACACCAGAAGATCTTGACTCTGATCTTCTTGTTAATGTTAATCTAGAAAGTGTTTAACTTTGGGAAGAAAACTTTTTATGAAAATATTTGTAGACTGGACCCCTGTGAAGTTCCTGGGGTCTGTGATGAGAAAAAGACAGGATAGAACTACTGCTTCTGGTACAAGACGACTAATATGAGGATGTGCATGGCTGACTACTTCATCATGTAAAACCACTTGCTACAGAAACCTGTGCTACAACAGCATTTGAATGCTTTCTGCAAGGGTACCAGTTGCATTGATGGCTCCGTAAAGAGCGAAAAAAAGAAAATTAGGATGGTATTAAAGGTTGCTCTACATCAGGCTGACAACAAGCTGAACTTCCACTTAAAGGCTCTTCATGTTCTTGTGGGATTCTTAGCCACTGACTTACAAAGCAATTGGTGACCATCATTCCTATTGGCACCTTGTGTGGCAGCAACAAACTTTCTCCACTTTACTCGGCCCATGACCAATCATTTGTGTGGTCCCTCAACTCTGGTTCATGCTGTTCATCTTGGCCTTCATAGTTCTCCGCCCATTAGTTTTTTGTCTGCCGCTTTTTCACCTTCCTTCTAGGGTCCATAAACGTAGCAGTTCTAGTGATGGTACTTGAAGGTTAGGTAACATAAAAAGGTAAAGTTAATCCCATAGAAGATAGTGCTGTGTGCGATTAAAGTGTTAGCAACTTCACTGTAGATATCAGATTTATGAGGTGGGGTAATACTAATAGGTTCCCTTCCTCACTGCCTTTGCCTTCCCTAATACAAGAGCAAAGTCAGGTATCTATTTGCAGCTGGTAGACTGGATCTGCTGGTAACTTTGTCTTGAGAAGCAAGTATCTAACCATTCTGACACTTTACGTTCATTCCTGTTATATGCTACCTGTATTTTTATTGTTGTCATTATTTGTATACCAATTTTTGGTTGTGGATAGATGCTCTCTTAGTTTATACTGAAGCACATTAAAAACGCACCACTATTATATATACTGATGCCGAGAAGCTGGAAAAAAAAGTGTGGGAATGGATTTTCCCGTGTTTGTCATGAGGTAGAGAGCGAATGGCTGCTGGAATGGAAAGTGCATGATTCAACCCACGGGTTTGTGTACAGACTACATGAAAACAATGAAAGTTAAACGTGCAACACGATTCCCAACAGCTATGACCCTGAAAATGTGTAAGCGTTGTGGCATTATACTCGGTATAAAAAGGCTGTTGAGACAAAACACCCAATACATGTGCTTGAAATGCCACGACTATCTGAAAACGGCCGCCAACGAGCCATTGGTATGTTGGAGATCGGAATGAGCTCGCGGGCCATTGCCAGAAGGATGAATTGCCACCACAGCACTATTGTACGTCTCAATGAACGTTACGGAACCACTGGCAGTGCCCGGGATAGACTTCGGAGTGGCCAACCACGAGTTACTACCCCTGCGCAAGATCTTCATATTGTGCTGAGTCACCTAAGAAATCGTTCTCTCCCGGCAAGTTAAACAGCAAGAGCAATAGTGGGTAGACGTGGGCAAGTCTCTCGAATGACAGTCATACGACGACTCAGAGATACAGGCCTTACTGCAAGACGACCTTATGTTGGGCCAAACTTGACTCACAGACATCGTCATCAGCGCCTGCAATGGGCAGAGCAACATGTCAGATGGACTAGACTGCAGTGGAATGCTGTCCTATTCGCAGACGAGAGCAGATTCAACATATCCTTTGCTGATGGACGTATGCGGATTTGGCGACGGTGTGGAGAGCGCTTTGCAGATTGCTGTGTTCGTCAGCACAACCGATTTGGAGGTGGCAGTATTCACATTTGGGGAGGATTCAGTTTTCACCATCGCTTGCCTCTTCACATCTTCTGTAGAAATGTTAATGCTGTGACATATCGAGATGAGGTTCTGGATGCATTGGTTGCTCCTGCGTTCACAAATTATCCAGACTTGCAGCTTCTCCAGCAGGATAACGCACGTGCGCACACCGCATGCATTATGCAGCAATATCTATGTCGTGAGACATTCTAAATACACATATATAAATTAAAAAGTAAATTGTAAAACCTAACGCATTAATTCGATAAAAGGAAAGAGAAATGGTAAAAGCACAGTGCTGTCACAATGACTGTACTCGAGATCCCCCTTTTTCTGCTTCGTCTGCATATTCGCACGCTTTCACGTTTACTAATAAAGCCTATAGCAGCATACACGCGTTTCCACAAAACAATAAAACGTGTACTGCATTTCTAAGAAAACCTTGAGATACGCAAGCTGCTTAATGACCTAAATTAATACTAGCATTAATTTCATTTTATACACTGCGTAATGAAAAGACAGATGGAATTAGGATAGAGAGAGGGAGGGCTGAAAGCAGGAACGCCGGCAACACTAACACGCGTCTCGCGATATACAATTAATGCCACCCCCAACGCGAAAGGCATGAAGCACTAGCTTTTTTTTCAAATCGACAGTGGAAAAAAAAACACTACCCATACGAGAGTTAGGTTTAAAAACCTGTAAAATGCTTATTGGGAAACATGACATACTGGTTTACGTTTGAAAGTCTGACAGTACAGCAGACACCATAAAGTTTGGAAGTGAGGAGGTGGTAACAGCACGACTATCCTAGAAGAAAATACATATTTTGAACGCCGCCACTTAGCTCCCTTAAAACTTATATATTTGGGTTCCTTAGGACTTGCTGACAAAGAATATGTTAAGTGTTACGCAAATAGTCTAGGAATTAACAAATTATAGCCAAAAGAAAATAGTGAGGGTGTCAGACAACACCAAATAATAATCGCACAGTGGCATGTTTTGAAACCACCATTTTACGGGAAATAGGCCACCATGTTAAATCCTATTTGATTGGATAGAAGTAAATGTAAGGCGAAACACGATTAGTCGGACTACAAATACTAATTTTTTGTTAGGGGAAACGGTAGTAAGGGTACTTTTTTTTGAAAAGCTGTGTAAACATGGCCCGATTGGTTAGACCCACCAATATAGTCAATTAGGAGCGTCAGTTCAGTGCCACATTTTAAAATAAACTTACTCAGAAACAGTGCGTTGAGAACCAGCTTATATTTTTTCTAAATAAAAGCCTGGGACAGAGGCAGATCGGAATTTGTGCCATATTCATCGCCAGTCAACGTATTTGTGTATTATTTCCATGAATTGTGGTAAGCTTGACATATTTGATATCTTTTTAATGAAAATTGAATGTAAATTAATAATTTATGTCTGTATATGTGCGTGGTTCAGTAGCAAACATGAGGCAAGGCCTAGATAGTGCTCCAACCTGAACAGGATGTGTCGGAGAAAAGTAAAACTGCATGGAATTGCCAAACAGTACACTGACACCTATCTTATTGACTAGATAGAACTAATGCTGGAATTGCAGAGGCGTAGTAACCATTAGGGAGGAGTATACTGGTGTAAATTGTTTCAGATGAAGCTAGCAGTTGGCCTACCGCTCTGAACTCAGTGTTTGTTATGTATTGTGTTCAGTGTGGAAATAGATTATAAATTAGTTCTGAAGTAGGAGGTACAACCTTCTTGTTTCAGGGACCGTGGTCCTAAGTTATTGAAGCAGCACCTGGTCTGAGTTTTGCTGAATCCAGAGGCTGACAGCATACTCCTTGGTCCAGATAGCGACCAGTGAGGTGTCTCCAGAACACAGTGAAGCAATCGAGCAGAGGAGTCTTTTCCTGCCGCCATCACGAAAGATAAGCTTCTGTGGCCAGAGCAGCTCAACATTATGTGCCCCCCCCCCCCCCCTCAAAACTTGACATTATATTAAACACAGAGGGACAATAAATTGTTTCAAATGACAGGAACTGTGAACTTTTCCCAATACTATTTCCACGATAATCAAACACTTGAAGTCATGATGACAAACAACAATCTAGCTTGAAAAACAAAACCAGTATTACCTCATAGTACTACTTCACAACTTACACACATAGGATAATACTAATAAAATATGTCAATACCAAGATCATATTTATAAATTGTGATGACATTTGATTGTGATTCCTGGTTCACTGTGTAGTTGAATCAGGATATCTATTGTTGAAAGTAATTATTACATATATATTTGAAACTTTACACTTGACTCATTTAAGATAGTCTTATAGAGTGTTATATGTGTGTGAGTGTCACAGTGTTGTAAAGTGTTGTGGAATAAATTAAATTGTTTATCTGTCTGTTGTTGTTGTGACTTACACTTCATCATTTTCATAACCCTAGACATTCAACGTAGTCATCACAATATTCCAGAATAATTCTGACTGAGGTATAAATGTGGTAGCAAGTCTTCTTCTTCTTCTTCTCGTTCGCTGTTGTTTAGAAATGTCTACACAAGAAGTCCGGTTTTCTGGATGTATGTTGCTGTGGTTGAAAGTTCTTCAAGACTCCCAAACAGCTTTGTGTGGATGTGCGTCTCTGTGGGCCAATGTTCAGTTCGCAATTGACTAAGCATGTGGCAGTCTTGCAGGATGTGTTCGGCTGTCTGTGCTGCCTGTCCACACGTACATAGGGGTGATGGGACCAATCTCAGTCTGTATAAGTGACTGTTCAGTCTGTTATGTCCTGTTCTCATACAGAACAGGATCACCTGTTTTGCTCGATCAAGATATTGATAGTTGTCTCTTTGTTGATCAATTTTCCTGATGGCCTTGATAAGGGTCTTCTTTTCCTGGAATGTGATTGTTTGTTCTTTTTGTTCCTGTGTTGCTCCCTCTTTTGCTAACATATCTGCTCTCTCATTTCCTGGTATGCCACAGTGTGATGGTATCCACTGTAGCACTACCCTTCTTTTGATATTTACTTCGCATAGGACTTTGTTTAATTCTGGCAGTTTATCACTGTTGAGGGCTTGCAGAACTGACATTGCATCGGTAAGGAATACAACCTGCTGACATTGGCTTATTGTGTTATTTATTATTCCTGCAGCAATGCTTATGGCCTGTACTTCAGCAGCATAGTTTGAACAGAATATTCCAGTAGGTGAACAGGTGGATTCATTTTCTTTGTCTGGATAGACCACATAAACTCCTGCGCCTCCGTTCTTCACTGCTCTGGTTGCAGATCCATCAGTATATACTTGGATCCATGCTTCTCTGGGGTATAGTTCTTCAATCATGTCACATGCTGCTATTTTCCTTTGGAGAGTATTTAGCTCTCCCATGGGGCAGGTGGTAGTTATGGAGGTCTTAATACTGAAATTTTGATGTTGTTCCCATGGGGTTGGGAGGAGTGTGGGAGTTATTTCCTTAGTGATGTCTGGTAGTTCATCCTTGTATGTTCTAATTAGTTTTTTGGACCGATGCACAAAACTGCTTCTCTTCAACCTCCCACTGGCTAAATCTCCAAATCTAGTTTTCATTGGATGTGCAGGCATGTTCTTGTACTTTTCTGCTTGGATCAGGGTCTTAGTGTCTCGTCTGTATAATAAAGGTGGAATGCCTGTGATTTTTTCCATTTCATTTATTGGTGTGGTCTTCATGGCACCCGTGATCAACCGAAGCGCTTGATTTTGTACTTTATCTAAGGCTTGTAGGTGTGATTTGGCTGCTGTAGACCATGCTGCTGATCCGTACTCTAATATAGGTCTTATTGCACCTGTATACACTTTCTTTAGTGTTGTTTCGTTAGCTCCCCAACTTGATCCAGCTATTTTCCTCAGTATGGAAAGTTTTCTTCTCGCTTTAGCCTCTGTTCTCTCGATGTGGTGCCTCCATGTCATTCTCTTATCTAATGTAATGCCCAAGTACACCGGTTCCTCATCTGTTTGGACATGTATATTTCCAAGTCGTATCTCTCCTGCTTTGTCTTTGTTGGAGAGCGTGAAAAGTGTTGTTGATGATTTTTCAGCGTTGATCTGCACCATCCATTTCTCTGCCCATGCTGCTATGTTGTCTGCTGCCCTTTGTATTCGCTTATTAGCGATAGTTAGATGTTCTTCTACACACCACACCACCAAGTCGTCAGCGTATAGGGCAGCTCTCACACCTTGTGGCAGATCGTGGATGAGGTCATTGATGAATACAAGGAACAGGGTGGGAGACAATACTGAGCCTTGAGGAACTCCATGTTTTAGGAGGATTTTCTTGCTGTAGTGATCTTCCATAGTGACTCTTGCTTTCCGATTGTGTAGGAACGACTGGATCCATTTTCTCATATTACCCTTGATTCCGTTCCTTTGCAGTTTTACTATTAACCCGTCTTTCCATACTTTGTCAAAAGCTTTTTGGAGATCTATCCATAGGGTAAAGACTTTTCTCTTTTCTTGGAAGGCATCTTCAACGATCTGTGACAGGTATGTGATTTGGTCTTCTGTGCTGCTGCACTCTCTAAACCCTGCTTGTTCTGGCACTAAAATTTTCTCGGATTCCAAGTACCATTTCAATCTTCTGTTGATCATCCTCTCCATTGTCTTACATACACAGCTTGTTAGGCTTATTGGTCTGTAGCTGGTGGCCTTCCTGTTGTCTTTTCCTTTCTTTATGATGGGACACATGAGCGCCTCTCTCCATATCTGTGGCACACTGCCTGTCATCCAACTGTAGTTGTATATTTGCAACAGTTTGCTCATTGCTGTATATCCTAGGTGTTTTAGCATTTCGTTGGTTATACCATCCGGGCCTGGTGATTTCCTGTCTTTAAGTTTCCACACGGCTGTTTTTAACTCGTCCATATTGAAAGGTTTGGACATAACGTCCGGACTGTTTCCATTAGTTCTAGTGTGGATTATTTCTTGACGAATGTCTCGTTGTCTGCGTAAATTGACGGAGATGTTACTTTCATTTCTGTAGGATTCCGCAAATATGTCTGCTGCTTGTTTGCCGGTATATAGTTTCCCTGCATCGTCTAGTGTAATGGTTTGTCGTTGAGAATTGTTATCGTCATTCAATTGTTTAGTGAGTTTCCACAACTTTCTCCCTTCCTTTTCAAGGTTTAGTTTATATGTTTTTTCCCTCCAGCTTCTCCTCTGGGCTTCTAGCTTTCCTTTAATGAATTTTGCTTTTGCCTTTTGTAGCATGATATGGTTCTGTTGGGATGGTTGTACCTCTGCAGTGTGCCTTGCTTCATTCATATCTTCATGTAGGTTTTGTAGTGTGTTGGACCAATATGGTACATAGTTCTTCCTCGCTCCTCTCGGTATTGTCTCCTTTGCTGCCTTGAGTACTCCATTATTAAAATCCCAGATGACTCTGTTAATGTCTCTGTCTAGTACCTTAATATCTTTTGTAAGCAGATTTGCTCTGTGTTGATAAATGGACCAATTTGCTTTTTTATAATTCCATCTTGGCTGACTTGGACTTGTATTAATTGTTCTATTAATTTTGATGAATACAGGACGATGATCACTTCCACCGAGTTGTTCTCCTATTTCCCTTTCCACTATCCCAGCCAAATCAGGTGTGCAGAATGCCAGGTCTGGAGTAGAGGTGCTATGCCATCTTCTGGAGTAAAAGGTTGGAGGATCATTAGGGTTGTTTAGAAGGGTTAGGTTATTGTCGTCTTGCCAGTTTTCTATCTCTTCGCCCCTTCTATCTAGCTGGTTGTATCCCCAGCTTTGGGAATGGCTGTTGAAGTCTCCCACCGCTAGGAAGTTGCCAATGGGGACATCTATGCTAGTCATGTTCAGTGGTATGTCATTGGGGCAGTAGAAGTTTAGGAGATCCAGTTCCAGAGTGTTATGTTTTAGATGGATTACTTGGTATTCTGCACCTTCTTTATATGTCTTGGATTCTATAGCGTTGAGGTTATTCCTTATCAGTGTTAGTATGCCACCCTTCTTCCGATCTTTTCTGTCAACTCTGAAGCATTGATAGCCCCGTATCTTAAAATGTTTTCCTTCCTGTAGGTGGGTTTCTTGTATGCAGCATATGCTAATTTCTTTCCGAAATAGGGTATTCTCTAGTTCAGTCTTTTTGTTGTTGACTCCCTCTGCATTCCAATGCATGACATTCAGAGGGGCCGTCGTCTTATCTGGTTGGCCAGTTACTTTCTCCTTCCGCCTCCTGGCTCCATTTGGCGGACTAAGGAGACCTCCAGTAGCTGAGGGTGGATTCTGTCGAGGCTCAGAATCCGGCACTGCTCCTGCCTGGAGGGACTTCACAGGGCGAGCACCATAACGATAATTTTTTGACATCTGTTGTGTAGACATATTAAACCAAAGCGGGTTGCATGGTACCATGGTTGCTGGTGCGCCTCCTGGCCTGGTACATCTGACTTCAGCACCTGTTTCTTAAGGCAGAGTGTGCTCATGCCTCCCCCTCTGGCTGGGGGATTTGATTTTGCCTTTACCTCGTTTGCTGTCCCATCTTGCCTCCCGCTGGGGTTGATACCCAACCTTCAGCAAGATTACTGGGTATAACGGGGTCCACCACGAGTAGGTGAGGTAGACTTGGGCAGGAGAGGCTAAGAGACATGTTGAGTCTTGTATTGCGCATCACTGCCCCATTTGGACCCCGTGGTAGCAAGTAAGGTCATCTGTAATACACCACACTTATTAGATACAGATACCTTCACAGCTGATCTCAGTCAGTACACTAAATCCCCTATAAATATTAATATCATCCCACTTTACCACAATCTACAGCAGCAGAACATTGTGACGATTGATTGGCCTGCCCTATCACCAGACATGTCCCCTATAGAACATCTGTGGGACGAGCTTGGACGCAGAGTCTACAGGCAAGGTTCTCCAGCTAATCTGCAACAGCTTGAAGCTGCTCTTACATGTGAATGGGACTTGATTCCCGGAATTTCCTTCAGAGACTTGTGCGTTCCATGTGGAGCCGCTGCCAAGCTTGTTTGCAAGCACATGGTGGACATACCAGATACTGAGGATAGTGTGTGTAGCGAAATTTGGTTCCTCTTGCTTTGTTGTGAAAAAAAAAATGTGTAGCGCGACTCCCAGACACACACACCAGCGCAAGATCAGCGCTGCGGTCTTTCTTTGAAGTTTGTAGTAGACGGGAAATGTGAATTACGGTTAAAAGCCATACAGTATTACTGAAGAATGGGGAAATAGCTAATAGGAATGAATGGCGGACTTTCAAAGTTTGCATTTACTGGACATTAAATTATTCACTACAGGAGAACGCCTGGTTGGAATAATATTAAATAAAAATAATTCAACAAAGGAGATAGACTAGGAATTATATCCAAAAGGATATTATTCAAATATAAATAGTTTTAAAGATAATTAATATTTTTCACCTTCATCACATCGGCTAAAAGTTAACTAATAATCTTTAAAAATTTATTACACTAACAAGCCTCAACGGATTTATATAAAACTTATATGTAATGAAAGCCTCATATGGGGAAAATATTAACGCCGTCTGCTAAAGGTTACCAGACGTGCAATTATAAAGGTTAAGACATTTAATATATTGCGATAGATGTTTCAATTAATGAACGCTTTATACACGATCGATTATGACGTGTATAGCGTTGTTTAGGACACAGTCGGTAACTAAGAAACGCTACCCTTTTCACATTGACCGTCAAGCTGTTAAGACGCGTCTGACTCTCCTTCCAATGTTGGGCATGGTATTGCCATACAGATATATTTTATGCAAGTACGGACATGGGTCAGTCCATTGCTATTACGAAGATTTGAAATGATTAAAGGTCAGTACGAAGTGAAAATTAAGGAAGGATGAATTACAGTCCATAGTATTTGATTTTGCCAGACTCATAGACTCACTGTCGGCCGTTGGAAACCCCAACCGCGCGTGCATACAGCTATGACAATCTGCATACAGTAATTTGATTATTGGACAAGGACTGATAGGATATCTACATATCTATGCCATATATTTTCAAGTTATAATATGTACCTTTGTGATCAACATGCATGAATCGTCTTGACGTGTAATCTGTATTAAATAATTGTGGACTCAATGGAACCGACTTGTCACATCAATCGTATTCCAAGGTTCAATTATTGTTCAGAATCTTCCACCCCTGCATTCGCGTAATCTTACATAGAAGGCACGATACACGATCACTCAAGAATATCAAGAAGATAAAACAATGGCCAGAATTTATAACTACTTTATTGACATTACATGGAACATTGTTCAGAGCTAACCAAACCACTCCTTGCAACAGACCACTTGCAACAGTGGTGGCCAGTGTGGGGATCGACAAAAAAATTTCTGAATGACTTTCGAATGAAATGTTTACGATCAAGTTACGATCACATGATGTGCTGAATTATGACCTATGACGCAGTACTCAGTCTAATGCCTAACAACGCGACGTCACTGAAATTCGTGTAGGTGAAACTATCGGAGAAAAACTGAAGTCGTTCTTTTAAGCCTAACCAAGGGAAAAATAAGTCATTTGAAGCAGACACAAGAAATGGACTACAGGAGCAGGCAGTCAAGGGCATTAGCCTAGCTGTTGACGACCTATAGCACTGACCGAAGCAACGGGAAAGATAAGTCTAGCTGTTTAAATTGTCGTCATTGCAAAACCGTAATACTGAGTCCATTTCGCTTTGATTAGGCATGTCTATGTATTTTCATGTATATATGTTAAATTTGTTTTCCATCGTATGTATTTGTTGTTAATTCGTGGGCCGGTTGGAGAGGGAACTGAAATCTCTGGGAATGTCGCGAACAGCTGACCACCTAGATTTCAGTCGTTCTTAGGGAACTTAAACGATCGCACTTTTGGAAGCCCATTGAGGTTGCCATTGGACAGTCTGTCCAAATTTGCTACCGTTTGACAATTTGCGTTAGCTGTACTGTCCCGTAGATAATTGGTGTATTTTATTCGTATTCAGTTAATAATTTTATTCAGTTCTGTACCATGTTCGTCACTATTTCGTCCATTCTCCTCTGACTATCATTTATTTTATGATTGTTAATTTTCGTCCGTTATGAGTCCTGTGACGTCATCATTTTTCGCAGTCATTTTTATTTTTGTGTACTTTGAATATTAAGTTGACCTCGGGTCAGACCATGACCTTTCATTTGGTCTGTGACATTTCCGCTTATTTTATTTAGTTCATAAATTCATTTTTAATTGTGAAAATGTCTTGTTTGCGTCTTGACATTGTTTGTACCCTTTAGTTGCATCATTGCTTGTCTGTCCTCATGATATATATTTATATTACATTAATAATATGCTATTATATGCAATAATACACTTGTAATCTAATTTAATTAATTTTTTCTGAAATTTAAGGGTAATATGGGACATTGCATAATTATGCAGTGATAGTCCAAGAAAGTAGCACTACAATTTATCATAGATGCCTAGGGCATAATAATATAATATATATATTGACAAAATAAATAATCTTATAGCTACCTTTGAGGTAATAGACCCATTGTATATTATTTAATATACTTTTCTGGTACTAAGAGAGTGACTTAGTACATTGAACAATATCATTACTAGGAATTATACCCAACATTATTGGACATTGAAATTAATTGTGTGATATAATTACATTATATTTAACAGATATCATAACTATTTATGATATAGTATTATTTAGAGACAATATTGTTACAAAATATTGTCTATTAGTTGAACTTAGACATTAAGTTCAGTACTATTGTGATTATCTATATTGAATATTCCTAAGTTGAGTAAGTATAATAATTACTCTGAAGCTACTATTGACTAATTTAATCAGTAATTATCAATAATTACTTACAGATAAAAGTCAAAATGCTTACTATAGACCATTTCGTTAAGATTGGTCGTGAATATGGTTATAAATCTCAAGAACTTCGTCAGTTTGCTGAATCAGAACTCGAAAAATATGAAAGAAAGGAAGAAGAGAAAAAGGCTGCATTAAAGAAAGAGGAAGAGGAACAAAAGGCAGCATTAAAGAAAGAGGAAGAGGAACAAAAGGCAGCATTAAAGAAAGAGGAAGCAGAACTTGAGATGAAGCAAATTGCCAAGGAAAATAGGTTGAGAGAGATTGCTCAACGTGAAAGAGAAGAGCAAAGAGCAATCTCCAGGCAGGAAGAAGAGAATAAATTGAAACGAGAGGAAATTATTTTACAACAAGAAATGGAATTGGCGCGTATTAAATTGGAGACAGCAAGATTACAAGCACAAAATGCTGATGCAAACCAGAATAATAACGCACAAAATGGATCATCATCCAGCCAGCCTAAACACTTCTACAACTTTAACTACCCATTTTCAACTTGAACGTCGACGACCTTTCATCGTTCCTGGCACGTTTTGAACAGACTTGCAAAACAAACCATTTGCCTGAAGAGTCATGGGTACTCAAGTTAAATGAATTCTTGGTTGGAGAACCACTGACAGCTTCTCAAAATGCTGACCCATCAATAGCTAATAACTACGGTGCTATTAAGTCCTTGCTTCTACGAAGATTTCACCTGGACGAGGAACACTGTAGGTTGAAATTTAAGGGAATTTTACCTGAATCTCCAAGGGATTTTGCAGGATTCATTGCGAATATACGCAATACATTTAACAGATGGGTTGAACTGGCAGAAGTCAACAAATCATACGACAAATTAGTTGATTTACTACTACGAGATAAGGTATTATCTTCGGTTAGCCAGCCATTTTTTGCATATTTGCAGGAGCGTAAACCAGGTACTATGGATGAGTTAGAAAAAATTTCTTTAAACTACTGTTCGGCACACCCGAATGCAACCATTTCTAACTCCTCATTAAGAGAACCTCTACCTGTGGCGTCTAATATGGCCTACAATCACAATAACAAACAAAGACATCACAGTGTAGACAGAAGCAGGTTCCAAAGAAATCACAATGTTAACTTTCAGAAGGGACATAATAATGATTTCAACAATAAAAATGAGTTCAACAGAGGTAGATCACGAGATAGAAATTATTCACCTCAAACAAACTACCACAATGGTCAACATAACACTCATTATAATCGATCACATACTCCCAATGATAATAGTAACTGGAAGGGTAATAATCATGGCTCGAGACATCGAGATAATAGTTACTATAGAGGACGACGAGATAATTCTAACAATTATACTCGGAATCGATCTCATTCTCGGGGATCATCTCATTACAACCATAATACAGGGGCGGCAGTTACAAATAATACTACCCCTATAGCTCAGGTTCCACTTGACAATAATACAACACAGTCTTCTGCTGCATGTTTTGCTATTAATTATAATGTGGCAAATAGTTGCCAGCAATGCAATCTTATTTTTCAGAAGGCGAAAGAAACAGTGCTTAACTGCGGACATATTATACCACAGGTAGGTCTTGCAGTCAACGATGGAACAGGCCTACTAATTTTTAACAGAGGATTAGTTAATGGAACCGTCGTCTCAGTATTGAGGGATTCGGGATCCACAACGATTGGTGTACGACAGTCGCTGGTACATCCCAGCTGTGCAACGGGGGAATATGTTCGTTGCATGACGTTTGGTGGAACAATAGAGTTTTACCCCACAGCTATTATTCATGTCAACACTCCTTTCTTCACAGGAAACGTAAAAGTATGTATGCTAAAAAAGCCTATAGCTGATTTGATGGTTGGTCGTATACACGGCAGTAAAGATTGTACTCCAGATGAGATTATAGAATGGGAGAAACATAACCTATGCACTGGAAACGCCGTGACGACTAGAGCACAGACTCAACTCATGGAGAAAGTTGATGATAATAATAAAATGGATGCAGACAACCAAGAGGAATTTGTAGTCAATTCACCTATTGACAGGGAAACATTTGCAACCAAACAAAAAGAGGATAAATCTTTTAAAAAAATTTTTTACGTTGGTTGATAAAGTTGACAATCTATCCTCAGGTAATAATAACAAACATTGTTTTGTTATTAAAAATGGCATATTGATTAGATGTTTTCATGACAAATCACAAATGAAACAACAAGTTATGGTCCCATATACTTTCAGACGGTACATTCTTCAACATGCACATGACTCACATTGTGCTGGACATATGGGATATACTCGAACACGATCTCGAGTACTGTCTTCATTCTTTTGGCCAGGGGTGTCAAGAGATATTTCGCAGTATGTACGTTCCTGTACTACATGCCAAGAAGTGAAAGCACGTGGAGCTTTTCACACGGCGCCTATTCAGGCTTGCGATATCTCAGTGAGACCTTTTGACAAGATGGCAATAGACATTATTGGTCCATTGCTACCATCGGCCAGAGGACATAGATTCGTCCTTACGTGCATTGATTTGTGCACACGATGGCCGGAAGCTATCCCATTAAAGACCACCACTACCACAGATGTAGCTGATGCACTACATCTCATCTTTTCTAGAATAGGGTTTCCTAGAAAACTTTTATCAGACCATGGGTCACAGTTTATATCTGACACCATGAAGGAAGTCATGAAAACTTGGGACATTGATAGGAATTTAAGTAGTATTTATCATCCGATGAGTAATGGTGCGGTTGAAAGACTTAACCGTACACTTAAACAACTACTACATAAGGTTACTGCTAAGCACCCTCATGACTGGGACAGAGCACTCCCAGCTGTTCTATTTGCTTATCGGGAGGTACCGCATGAACAAACTGGCTTCTCTCCCTTTGAATTAGTTTTTGGTGCTCCCCCAAGAGGTCCTATGGGACTAATAAAAGACTTATTAATTGACGACGAGATGACTCAGGACACTCAGTCATCTTACGAGTACGTGATTAATCTTCGGAAGAACATTATTGAGTCTTGCCAGTTGGCAACAGCTTCTTCTGAGGCTGCAAAAGCTAAGGCTCGATCTCTACAAAATAAGTCTCGACGATTACGCCAATTATTCCCAGGCGACGAGGCTTATGTGTTACTTCCTCACAATAACAATAAATTATTGATATCTTGGAATGGTCCTTACAAAGTCATTGATAAAATTTCCGACGTCGATTACGTCTTAGATATCAAGGGACACAAAAAGATATTTCATATTAACATGCTCAAGCAATTTCATACACGTCCTGAACACTTACAGTCAATTTTTCATGAACTAGATGACAACACAGTATCCACTTGTCATTATACTAACTTATCTGTCATCCAGGAAGAAGAATCTTCTTTTCCTGAGGTACAGTTACCGTTACCTGTACCAGTAGTTCAACCTACTGAATCTTGGCGGGATGTAACCATCTCTTCAACGGTTACACCGCAACAGCGTCTACAGATTGCTAATTTATTACAATCTTATCCAGATGTGTTGACCGACGTTCCGGGTCGCACATCGGCTATCAGTCATGACATTACTCTCAATGACGATACACCTATTCGTGTACATCCCTATTCTGTTCCTTTACATTTCCTTGCTAAAACTACTAAAGAACTTGAACAGATGTTGTCTCTGGGAATCATTGAGACTAGTAATTCGCCATTCTCTTCTCCATTAGTGATTGTCCGGAAGAAGGACAATAACATTAGACTATGTGTTGATTATAGAAAATTAAATGCTAAGACTATAGTTGACAGCGAACCACATCCACTCATTGACGACTTACTGCCACGTCTATCTAACGCAACTATATTTAGTAAGATAGACTTAACAAAAGGTTATTGGCAGATACCACTGACCGAAAAGGCTAAGTACTACACCGCATTTTCCACGCCACAAGGTCTATACCAGTGGAACGTGATGCCTTTTGGGCTTGTTAATGCGCCAGCTACCTTCATTCGCCTGATGCGACAAATTTTATCAGGTAGACCAGACGTTATTACATATATTGACGACATATGCTTGTTTAGTTCGTCGTTTGAGGAACATGTTTCGGGACTTAGACATGTTTTTGACACTCTAAGGAATTATCATCTAACTGCTAAACCTACAAAGGTGCAAATCGCGTGTAATGAGATAACCTTTTTGGGACATATCATTGGATCGGGATATATCCGAACGTTACCTAGTACAGTCTCAAAAATTCTAAACATAGCAGTTCCTCAGACGAAGAAACAGGTCAGGAGTTTGTTAGGACTTGTTCAATATTACAGTAGATTCATACCAAACTTGTCATCCATCACGGCTGTATTGTCTTCATTGTTAAAAAAAGATATGCCGGTGAAGGTGACATGGACTGGTACATGCAATGAAACTTTCAACAAAATTATAAATTTGTTCTCACATGAACCAATTTTAAGACTTCCCGATGCTTCCAAAAGATTTTTCTTACGAACAGATGCTAGTAACTACGGCATTGGTGCATGCCTGCTCCAGAACCATGACGGCATTCTACACCCCACCTTATATATATCAAGAAAGCTGAAGCCGGCTGAAACAAAGTATTCCACAGTCGACAAGGAACTTTTGTCTGTGATCTGGGCAATAACGAAGCTGGAGAAATTCTTACTCGGTGCCCCCTTTACCATACAGACGGACCAACGTGCGGTCGCATCCTTGCGTCGATCCAACCACAAAAGCCAAAAACTTGCCAGATATTCAATCATCCTACAGCCATTCGAGTTCTCCATTGAACACATACCTGGCACTGAAAATTGTGTGGCAGATGCGTTGTCACGTAATCCTATTGACGACGAATAATCAACACTGACACTCTTAAACTACATCAATCAGAACTACATTGGATTGAACGAAGTATCAACTATAAAGGAACTAACCTTGCCTTCAATTTAGACTTTATAAACACTATATGCATCACAGAATTGAATTAAAAGACAATCAAGGTATATATAGACATTCAAACTTCGTCTAACGTCCATACACGAGATATGAATACTCTTTGAACAATCATGGATTTATATCTGACGACAAGTCGAACTTATTATCCTATGGACTCTTAATTCTTCGATGCAGTTATAAATGACATTTCTTTCCGACGTGGACATTTGAACACTTTTGCCTAAAAGAATTCATCAGGATCAAGACTACGGATGGATCATCATATCCTATACTAATTAATTAGTTAACTTAACTTCTTAATTGAATTATTATCAATAAAATGAAAGGTGAGAAAAAAATTAAATGAAAAAAAAAAAAAAAAAGAGAACGAAATACTAAAAAGAAGAAATTATGAAAAGAGAAAATAAATCTCACACAAGTATTAGATTAATAATTTTTTTTTAATGTACCTATACAGTATTTAGTTAGTTAAGTTAGATAGTTATTATTCACTAACACTTAACACACACAATTAAGTTAAAACTTATATTCGAATTTCTTTCTATTTCTTCTCACTTAGTTTGTCTTTTCTTCTCTCATAACATCGCATTACATTAGAACCTTAATAATTTAACTCTTAGTTTAATTAATTAATTTAATTTTAATTAGTCAAATTAATTCCTATATGACATACTAATACGACAGACCTTACTTTAATTTAATTTTATCATTCACTATTAACATTGGACATTTATTTAGTTGATATAATGACATGTATAATATTGATATATAATGTGATTTATGATTAGATGACTATGACAAATAGTTAGTTGACACGACCGCAACACGGTTCTACTCAGAACATCGTCGGCCATATGTCACAATTGTGTTAAATTTTTTTTTGAAAAATTGTTAAGTCGGATAGATATTGAAAAAAAATCTATCGATTTTTTTTTTCCCCGGTGTACAGGGAATTGTTACGGTATATGATATTAACGCCGTCTGCTAAAGGTTACCAGACGTGCAATTATAAAGGTTAAGACATTTAATATATTGCGATAGATGTTTCAATTAATGAACGCTTTATACACGATCGATTATGACGTGTATAGCGTTGTTTAGGACACAGTCGGTAACTAAGAAACGCTACCCTTTTCACATTGACCGTCAAGCTGTTAAGACGCGTCTGACTCTCCTTCCAATGTTGGGCATGGTATTGCCATACAGATATATTTTATGCAAGTACGGACATGGGTCAGTCCATTGCTATTACGAAGATTTGAAATGATTAAAGGTCAGTACGAAGTGAAAATTAAGGAAGGATGAATTACAGTCCATAGTATTTGATTTTGCCAGACTCATAGACTCACTGTCGGCCGTTGGAAACCCCAACCGCGCGTGCATACAGCTATGACAATCTGCATACAGTAATTTGATTATTGGACAAGGACTGATAGGATATCTACATATCTATGCCATATATTTTCAAGTTATAATATGTACCTTTGTGATCAACATGCATGAATCGTCTTGACGTGTAATCTGTATTAAATAATTGTGGACTCAATGGAACCGACTTGTCACATCAATCGTATTCCAAGGTTCAATTATTGTTCAGAATCTTCCACCCCTGCATTCGCGTAATCTTACATAGAAGGCACGATACACGATCACTCAAGAATATCAAGAAGATAAAACAATGGCCAGAATTTATAACTACTTTATTGACATTACATGGAACATTGTTCAGAGCTAACCAAACCACTCCTTGCAACAGACCACTTGCAACACTTTCTCGTACGCGCGAGAGACTGAAATATAAGGATTGTATCAGATATAATAAAAAAGAGAATGACGCTAACCAGAGATAACCTTCACCGGTATTGTCAGGAAGCATAACCATTAATTGGTTAGCCAAATATATCATGGCTAATTCTTGCCTGGAAGCTTACGACATACCAGCAAGTAATTAAGTGACTTGACATCCATAAGTGGAAGGCAAAGGTTATATCGTACCCATGTATCATAACATGATTTATTCATGTATTTTGTTAATTCTGCACAGTATACATTATCTTATCATGCTATCTCTGTAACATACTACCATGATTCATTCATTTATATACAAACACTGAAGACATGGTCGCATCATGAACAGTAATTGGTGGTGAGATTGTTGGAACAACATGGCCACCTATTACTTCTTGTTCCAGGTTTTTATGATCAATGTTTATGATCATTCCTGATCGAGAAACTAAAGACTTGAAGAAGTTGATCCAGCTCACTGAAGCCTAGAGGTCAACCAAACTTCAACACCTTAGTCCCCCGTAGTTATAGGGCGGGCTGAAGGAAAGTCTTCCGTACTCCAGTGTGTCGGAGGAACCTCGAGCAGACGTGGCTAAAGTTGAGTTTCTTTGTATCCATCCAACAAATCCTGTGAGCAGTTTCTAAACGACTGTCTAATGATGACAACTAGATGGCAAGAGATAATGTGACAATCCTTTTGTTGTAAATTCAGTGGAAGATAAATCCAAGACTTTTTCTATTAGTTATTTTAATTTGTAACTGTAAATAATCATACATTTTACCATCTTCCAACACCCATTTATCATTACAAGAATATATAGATGTACATAATAAATTGGATAATTGTACTCATTTGACTTGTTAAATTTTTAACTGTTAAATTTTGAGTTACCTTTTCAAATTTAATTATATTATCACATAGGGTTACGATAGCAAAAGTAGCAACTTATACTTCTGAAGCCTAAATTTATTGTCCAGCTCAGAGTATTCACAGCTGTAACTCACTTGTGATACCAGTGTACTTCTCGGGCACTGGAACTTCATACTTTCTGGAGAGAGATTCTACTTCTGCTCTACCACTATTATCATAATAGGAAAACCTTTCGCTACATTGGGGGCTCTTTCGCGGGATATTATTTGTATCCTGAGCCACTATCTATGTATTCTTCTATCTTGAGCCACAAATAGTTTGTAAAAATAAATTTTTTTGAAAAAATTCTAAAACTTAGAAATTTTTTTTTCGTAATAGTAGTACCATTGAGTACGAAGGAAATAGGAAACGCTCACAAGGTTTTAAGGATTTGTCTTGTTCAAAGTAATTAATTGATTTTAATTAAGTTAGTTGGTTAGTGAAGATAAAATTATATACCCTCTGGTAAGTAAGCATCATGGCTGAATTGGTGAAGTTTAGAGCTGCGATTATGCAGGAAGGAAAAGACTTGGGTATGACAGGAGATGCTCTAATTCGACATATCACAACTGAAGTGGATAAATATTTAGATAGAGAGACTAAAAGAATGGAAGCTGAAGCTGAAAGAGAGACTAAAAGAATGGAAGTTGAGGCTGAAGCTAAGAAATTAGAGGCAGAAAGAAGCCAAAAGAATGGAAGCAGAGAGAGAAGCCAAAAGATTTGAAGTTGAGGCTGAAGCTGAAGAAAGAAGGTTACAAAGAGCTCATGAGTTAAGTTTAAAGGAACTTGAACTCCAGGGAGCAGCTAGCAATCATGGTGCTAGCTCACCTCACTCTGAGAGCTCCAACCACAGCACAGCAAATGGAGCCATGAGTTTCCACCTGGATCCATTTATTGAGGAGGACGCCATTGAGTCGTACCTGGATAGATTCTACCTATGGATTAGAAAATGAAAAATGGAGCCTTAAACTATCTCAGGGGTTGAGGGGAGTTTCATACGATGTTTATTTAAAACTCTCAAAAGAAGACCAGTAAGATTATGAAATTTTAAAACAAGCTTTATTGGTCAGGTACGAAAAGAATTCTGAATCTTATAGAAAGAGATTCCGAACTGCTAGGCTACTTCCAGGAGAAAACTATCACCAGTTTTCTGCCAGATTGGAAACATATCTGACAAAATGGATTAGCTTAGGAAAATGTCAAGATATAAAAGAAATGGTCATGATGGAACAACTGAGAGAATCCATGCCTCAGGAAATGAGAAAATTTCTTATGGAGCAAGGAGCTGAGAGATTGGACGATATTTTAACCATGGCTGAAAGATATCAAGCAGCTCAGTCAGAAGTGTCAGGAAATAAGAAGAAGCAGGGTGAGAACTTCAAACCTTCACAAAACTTTACCAACTATGAACACAGGGACAATTCCAACAAGAACAAACACAGAACTGATTATAAAGACAAAAACCCTCTAGGATCGAAAAGAAACCTCCAAGAAAGGAAGGAAAGTGGTGTAAATCTTGCCAAATGAGTAACCACAATACTGCGGAATGCAGACGGAAAAACCCTCCTCATCACGCTGCATGCCTTACAACAGAGAACAAGGGAAGGAAGGACCTGGCAGATAGTCAGAAGGACCTCCATCATCCCCCTGTCTGTGAGGAAGTGACCTTGAATGGCACCCAAGTACTGTGCTTATATGATACAGGCTTGGACTTTGACTCGGTAGTGTGCTCTTCTCTGGTGAGTCCGGAACAGATAACCACAGAAACAGTGGAAATCAGAGGACCAGTCAAGGGAGCAGGAACCATGACACTGCCCATAGCCCGTATCAACATAAGATCTCGCTATGTGGAAGGAGAGATCAAAGCAGCAGTGATGGACAACCCTATCTACCCATTAATACTGGGATGTAGATATGTCTTTCTAGGAGAACCTATAAGACCCATAGTGATGGCAACAGTCCAGACCAGGGCAAGCTCTAAGAAAGAGGAGGACACAATCATCAATACTCATCCAGAAGAGATGAGAAAGGCTCAAACTGCTGACAGTACATTGAAGCCTTGCTTTGGCAAATTACCTAAAAACCATAACCCTCCAGAGAAAGGAGACTTATATATGAAAAATGGCCTACTATATAGAAAAGCTGGAACAGGACCAAAAGGACATGGACAGCTTGTAGTGCCAAAATCATACAGGGAGCAGGTTATGAAGCTAGGACATGCTATACCCTTCAGTGGACATATGTGAATAGGGGCCACTGGACAACGGATAGCCTGTCACTACTTTTGGCCAGGGATCACAGAGGACATAAAGAGGTATGTGAGATCCTGTCCAGAATGCCAAAGAGTAGCTCCTAAACATAGGACTGCACCAGCAACACTGGGAGAAATGCCCATCATGGGAATGCCTTCGAACGTGTTGCGGTGGATATTGTTGGACCCCTCAGTAGGACCAAGAAGAGAAATGCATATATCTTAACCTTGGTCGATACTTGCTCTATGTGGGGAGAGGCAGTAGCAATGTCATCGATAGATTCGAAACATGTGTTAACAATATTCACCCGATTAGGTTTCCCACATCAAATATTGACTGACAATGGTTCTCAGTTTAGGGGAAAGCTAACACAAGAAGTATTCAGGTTATTTCAAGCTAGACATTATCACTGTAGCCCGTACCACGCCCAAGGGAATGGTCAAGTAGAGCGGTTCAATGGCACGCTCATTTCAATCCTTAGAAAGTTGGCTAGTGATAAACCTGAAACTTGGGACACATACTTACCCTCAGCACTATTTGCCTATAGGGAAGTCCCACATAACTCCACAGGATTGGCTCCAGCTACATTGTTGTTTGGACGACCAATCAAAGGTCCACTGGAAGCATTGTTGCGGACATGGATTGATGAAAAAGCAGAAGAAACCGTGACTTCTTCATACCAATACGTCAACGAGTTGACATCTCAATTGAAAACAAGTTGGAAACTGGCAAATGATAACTTGAGACAGGCCAGGAGGAAGCAGGCTGCTTACTACAATAAAACAGCAAAAGATAGGGAACTTGAGGTGGGAGAAAAGGTTCTGTTACTGTTGCCCAGCAGCAATAATAAATTGCAAATTGGATGGCAGGGACCCTACGTCATATTGGAAAAACTTTCCCAGACCAACTATAAGATTGACAAGAAAGGAAAGGAGAAGGTGTATCATGTCAACCTTCTTAAAAAGTATTATGACAGGGAAGCATCAGAAGTTGCCCATATCATGACCCTGGCCATTGCAACAGAAATGCAGGATGAACCAATTTCCTCCATGGAATACCCCCTAACAACTACGGAAAGCTATGCTCAGGTTAATGTCAGTGAACATTTAACTCTTGAGCAGAGGAAAAAGGTTCAGGAGGTGTTAGAAATCCATGCTGATGTACTCACAGATAAGCCGGGGTGTACTAATCTGTTAGAGTATGACATGACGATTACTGACCCTACACCAGTTTGTATGCGGACATACCCTATACCTTATGCTAAAGGACAGGCACTCAAGGATGAGATTGACTATCTCTTAAAAGAGAAAATTTTTTTCAAAGTCTGAATCTCCCTACAGCTCAAGTGTGGTGCTATTAAGGAAACCTAGTGGTGAACACAGGTTATGCATTGATTATAGGAAACTAAATGCTATCACTGAATCTCAGGTAGACCCATTACCTGACACCAATCAGTTGTTTGCTACATTGAGTAAGGCTCGGTATTTTTCAAAAGTAGATCTAAGCAAGGGATACTACCAAATACCAGTGAAACCAGAAGTTAGGAAACTGTTAGCCTTTAGTACACCGGATGGACATTACGAGTTCAATGTACTCCCATTTGGTTTAAAGAATGCTCCAAGTATCTTCACTAGAATGATGAGGAAATTGTTGGAACCATTACAAAATCCTCATATCACCAACTTCATGGATGATATTCTGATTGCTACCACTACCTTCGAGGAACACGTAGTAGCACTCTCCATGTTGTTGGATAGACTGAGAGAAACGGGATTGACAGCACGTCCAACTAAGTGTCATATTGGATGTGAGACATTGGAATTTTTAGGTCACACTATCTCTACAGGGCAAATGTCTCCCGACCCAAAGAATGTAGAGAAAATGAGAAAAGCACCAAGACCACAAACTAAGAAGGATGTAAGATCCTTTGTGTCACTGTGCGGGTTTTATCAGAAATATATACCCCATTTTAACTCATTGTGCGCGCCATTAACCGACTTAACCAAAAAAGGTCAGCCGGATAAAATACAATGGACTGCGGAGTGTGAACAGGCTTATACAGAGTTGAAAAATAAGCTGACAAATAAACCTATCCTTGCCCTTCCCGATCTCACACAAGAATTCGTACTAAGAACGGATGCTAGCAATGTAGGCATAGGAGCAACATTACTACAGCGGGCAGACACACCGCCACATATGCTATTACCAGTAGCTTTTGCCAGTAGAAAGTTAAATACAGCTGAAAGAAATTATTCTACCGTTGAACATGAATGCCTCGCTTTGGTCTGGTCGATCAACAAATTCGCCCCTTTTCTTTACGGGAAACACTTCATTGTGGAAAGTGATCACCAGCCTTTGATGTTTTTAGCAGTGTCTAAAAAATTTAATTCACGACTTTTAAGGTGGAGTTTACTGTTATCTCCATATTCGTTCAATGTGAGATACATTCCAGGACGGGACAATCTTGGACCCGATTTTTTAAGTCGTCATCCTATCAAAGGAGATATAGAAAAACAGAAAAGTAAGGAGAAACTGCAGCATGAGTTACCAAAAAGTTAACTGTGCATGCACTGTTTTAAAGAAGAGGGCTCTGTAGCGAAATTTGGTTCCTCTTGCTTTGTTGTGAAAAAAAAAAATGTGTAGCGCGACTCCCACACACACACACCAGCGCAAGGTCAGCGCGGCGGTCTTTCTTTGAAGTTTGTAGTAGACGGGAAATGTGAATTACGGTTAAAAGCCATACAGTATTACTGAAGAATGGGGAAATAGCTAATAGGAATGAATGGCGGACTTTCAAAGTTTGCATTTACTGGACATTAAATTATTCACTACAGGAGAACGCCTGGTTGGAATAATATTAAATAAAAATAATTCAACAAAGGAGATAGACTAGGAATTATATCCAAAAGGATATTATTCAAATATAAATAGTTTTAAAGATAATTAATATTTTTCACCTTCATCACATCTAACTAATAATCTTTAAAAATTTATTACACTAACAAGCCTCAACGGATTTGTATAAAACTTATATGTAATGAAAGCCTCATATGGGGAAAAGGAAATGATACATGGAAAGGACGGAAGAATATAAGTGTGTAGTGAACAGAAGAAAAAAACAAGTACAGGAAAAACACAGATTGCTTCAAGTAGCCTCAAACCAGGAGATGAAACGAAAATCTTTTGGGACTTTTAGAGGTGCTTTCTCGTACGCGCGAGAGACTGAAATATAAGGACAGAGGGACGCGTTGAAAATCACACACACCAAATCCAGAAGCCAAAGTGAGAAACTGGAAGACAGTATCTGCAAGAAAAGTTATTTTTTCATGCTGCATGCAGGGCAGATTAACTTCAACCAAAATAATCTCACCGTGAGCTTATAGATCCTAAGAGGGTATGTAAGTTTATTAAAGATATATGTATGAATAATATCATTTTATTTCAGATTTTATTTCTGATTGATTGTATCAGATATAATAAAAAAGAGAATGACGCTAACCAGAGATAACCTTCACCGGTATTGTCAGGAAGCATAACCATTAATTGGTTAGCCAAATATATCATGGCTAATTCTTGCCTGGAAGCTTACGACATACCAGCAAGTAATTAAGTGACTTGACATCCATAAGTGGAAGGCAAAGGTTATATCGTACCCATGTATCATAACATATGATTTATTCATGTATTTTGTTAATTCTGCACAGTATACATTATCTTATCATGCTATCTCTGTAACATACTACCATGATTCATTCATTTATATACAAACACTGAAGACATGGTCGCATCATGAACAGTAGTTGGTGGTGAGATTGTTGGAACAACATGGCCACCTATTACTTCTTGTTCCAGGTTTTTTATGATCAATGTTTATGATCATTCCTGATCGAGAAACTAAAGACTTGAAGAAGTTGATCCAGCTCACTGAAGCCTAGAGGTCAACCAAACTTCAACACCTTAGTCCCCCGTAGTTATAGGGCGGGCTGAAGGAAAGTCTTCCGTACTCCAGTGTGTCGGAGGAACCTCGAGCAGACGTGGCTAAAGTTGAGTTTCTTTGTATCCATCCAACAAATCCTGTGAGCAGTTTCTAAACGACTGTCTAATGATGACAACTAGATGGCAAGAGATAATGTGACAATCCTTTTGTTGTAAATTCAGTGGAAGATAAATCCAAGACTTTTTCTATTAGTTATTTTAATTTGTAACTGTAAATAATCATACATTTTACCATCTTCCAACACCCATTTATCATTACAAGAATATATAGATGTACATAATAAATTGGATAATTGTACTCATTTGACTTGTTAAATTTTTAACTGTTAAATTTTGAGTTACCTTTTCAAATTTAATTATATTATCACATAGGGTTACGATAGCGAAAGTAGCAACTTATACTTCTGAAGCCTAAATCTATTGTCCAGCTCAGAGTATTCACAGCTGTAACTCACTTGTGATACCAGTGTACTTCTCGGGCACTGGAACTTCATACTTTCTGGAGAGAGATTCTACTTCTGCTCTACCACTATTATCATAATAGGAAAACCTTTCGCTACAGTGTGAATGAATTTTTTTATTGGTTGCATTTTTGGTTTTCTCCCTTGCCTGCACAGAATGCAATGAATTTCATAACAATCAAATGTACAAATTAATGACCAGCATGGATTCATAGGAAAATGAATAAAGATTCCTAATATGTAAACTTGTAAACACTTATATTTACATTTCACACTCTGTTCCTGGATTATACAGGTGGTGCATTTTTAATGTGCTTCAGTATATATCCCTAATTTAATTTTTTAAAATCTTGTCACATGCTGGATTTCAAAGCATGTATACACACTGCTTAGACAGCGCAGACTACGCTGGCTTGGCCATGTCTGCCGCATGAAAGATATCTTCTGCGGACAACTGGCAGAAGAACAGTTTGGCGACCGCAGCTGAGGTTCAAAGATGTGTGCAAGAGAGACATAAATCCAGCAACCTGGGAGGATGAAGATGACGATAGTACCAAGTGGTGATGCTATCTACGGTGCCATCTCAGATTGGGCGAAAAGAAGCTCACACAACAAGCAGAAGACAGGAGAAAAGGTCGAAAGGAACACCAGGAAAATAAGCAGCTGAGGGCTGTCACCTCAGGGGCGCATTCCCATAGTCAGTTGTGACTGAAGGGGCTATTATTATAATTTAATTTTAACCACCTTTTTTCCACTTGCATATTATTGAACATTATGTCAATGTTCTCTTTCTTTCGTTATTTTTGTTATAGAATCCCTGAAAGACTTCAAGAACTTCCTTACTGAAGACAGTGAAACCCAGCACCAATTGTCTGCTGTGAAGGAGGAAGTTATCACTTTTGCTAAGACGTTCCCTATGCCAGGATTTGAGGAAAGATAGAATCTGGTCACATTTTATGTTGAACAGTAAATGTTTCAAAACCAAACTGGCAGCAGAGGAGTGAAAATGTTTCCCTCGTGTGTTTTCAGAGCAATAGCCATATCTAGATTTGTCATGTTAAACTGAAGAGTTGTGTGCAGGAATTGCCAAAAGAGCTCTGGCTCTTTTGTTAGAAGTCTTGTAACATTTTCTAGAATAATTAAAATCATTCCACCCTGGAGGTCTGGCACATTTTTGTTCTCCAACCCTAACCAAGGGGACGTAACTCTGTTTTCCACATGACTGACGTAATCTTTGAAAGCATATTTGAGCATGCAAAAATTCACCAATTTCAATGAAAGAAAAATTAACAAACTTTCAAGAAATGTATACAATTATATGACTTTAATGGTAATTTATTTTTAGAAAAAAAAAAAAAAACAGATTTCCAGTAGGACTCTTACTACTACTAGGAGTCTTGCACACCTTTAGTTTCCTGCCGCTGCTCAGCATATTTGTTTGTCAGTTCCACAAATAGTTTGATTATTGTAACTGGAAAGAAGAGGCTAGAATAGTCAAATGGTGAGCTACTTGGGTCCTGATATTATGAAGGGTGCCTTGTGTTTCAGTTAATGCACCCATTTTGAGTGTTCAGCGGTGTCAGACCACTCCAGGTCTGCTTCTGTTTCACCAATGCTGTCACTGTTGATTGTTATCATCAAATAAATCCACTGTCTCATCCTCTTGGTTGTTATTGTCGAGATCATCATTATCAATCAATGACTGAATAAATTGAAAGGCCATTATGCCATGGATTGTTGATAAAAAAAGCCCTCAACACACTGTTCTGACTTCAATCGTCTATATAATCCGAACGAAACCACATAAAAACATCCGGTTTTCAAAGAATCAAGTCAAACTCTCTAGTTTTTTTCCTGTTCTCGCTCAATACGAGAGTTCCGTTACTAGACGCTTACAAAAAGAGCCAGTCGCTTTATGTCTAATCAGGGCGGAATTGGTAATGTCGCATTTAGTCGCAACAAGGCGGAATGAGTTAAGATGTCAGAATATAGGATGCTCATCATCTTCCTGTTCACATGGAGCTTCCACTGAAGCTGGTGCTCTTGTAGCAATGATGTCTGTAGCAATGATGTCTGTAGCAATGAGTTTGAAATGATGAGGTTGCCAGCCACATGCACAATCTCAGTTTAGTTGCCTTGTATGACATGCTTGAGGGATAAGCAGTCCTAGTCTATCTTTGTCTCATCAGTGACCCCTGGGAACTACAAGAAGTAATATAGGTTGTTATTATGGATGATGATGATGATATAACCCCTTAGCTGTGAGCAGGTAGCTCTTGACAGCCCATTGCCTCTCTGATAAGTCCTCCTCAGTTGTTGTGATGATGTGTAGAGTGTGTTGTGGATGGTTGGGTGTAGCTGGTGTCGCAGGCAGGTCAGTTAGTCTTGGGCGCTGTAAACAGTACGTGTTCAACTGATTCCTCATGGTGGTGGCAGTGGAATAAATTTTGTTACCATAACATAGGTTGTTACCTGGTTAGTTTAGGATAGCCATCTTGACTGTAACCAATATTGTGTTTTAACACATTAACCACCGAATTGAAAAACACACTGTGGCCGAATTAAATTTTTTTCCCATTTTCATCCTGTAGGTGTTTACACAAAGTAAGCTGTAGTTTTCGTAATTGTTTACATATTTTTATGAATTACACGTCATTTTAAAGATAAGTGAATGTACTATTACAATAAACACCAGTTGTAACTCTAATAGAGGTTGTTGCTATTTAACGGCCCTCCGATGGCCGAGGACTTGCAGTATTTTCACAATTATAACTTCTTGCGCCCCATCTCTATCAAAATCACAATTTCAATCAATGTTCACACCGTTTTCACTCTTGTCCTCATCGCTAGATCTATCAGTCAATTGTTGAAACACGTTTCTATCCTATTCAGCTGTTAGACGAGAGGTACACGCATTTTTTGTAGTCCTATCACTTGTTGCCATGGTAAACAGTTTTACACGATTTGGTAACTAACCCAAAACGCTGAAAAATATGAACATAATATCAATTTTCCAGTGTTCTACAACAACTGTGCTTTGGGAATTTGTTTTCCGGTGGCAACTTAAAATCTCGAACCAGATCAGAGAGTGTTTCAGTACATTTTTCATTCGTTTTATTACTAAAATTAGATTGGCGCTCTGAGCGGCTTGCGGTCCAAATGTGATTATTTTGTGAGCCGCTGACAGCGGCTTGCGGTAGTTAATGTGTTAAGAGGTGACTAGTACGAGGTTGTGCATGGGGCAGGCAAAATGTTACATGGACCACCACTGACAGATCACATAGATGCTTGGGGCAGGCTCCCTGCTCCATGAAAAGCAAATATGGAGACGTATGTAACCCGTATCCGCTGTGGACTTTATTCATGTGTTTTTTAATTTTTGGCCAAAGATCTTACAAATGCTGTAAAGTTTATGCTCAGATTAATTTTTATTTGGCCCACTATTGTACTGTAACATTTATACTCAGAATAATTTTTTTTCTTATTTCGGCACAAGATCTTACTGTAAAATTTACTCAAAATAAATTTTCTTATTTTTGCCAAAGATCTTACTACAAGTTGTGTAAAATTTATGCTCAGCATACATTTTTTCTTATTTTGGCCCAGAATCTTACTGTGAAATTTATACACAGAATAATTTTGTTCATAGTTTGGTCCAAGATCTTACTGTAACATTTATACTCACATTCCTTCTGTATTGGGATTGTTATATCAGTATTCTCAAATAATGTTATAATATGCTTTTACTAATACATTGTTCTATGAATGATTTTACACATACTACGAGGGAAGGTCAAAAAGTAATGCCTCCTATTTTTTATGTATGTAAATACTGCATCGGTATGCAATTTGTAAATTTAGCAGGATTCCTCAAACACTCTTCTGCACTGTATAGCATTACCAACCTGTTTCAGTAACAGGTGGCACCACTGTAACAGTTTAAAAATGGCTGCCAAAGACGTTCGGTTAAAACAGCGTTTTGTCATAGAATTTCTCAATGCTGAAGGCGAGACCCCAATTCGCATCCACGAACGTTTGAAGAATGTTTATGGAGATTCAACAGTGGATGTTAGCACTGTCCGACGTTGGGTACATCGTTGTGACGAAGCTGAAGTAGGTCAATCCTCAATGGCTGATGCAAAACGGACTGGCCGTCCGTCTACCGCAGTGACTCCACACAACATTCATCGAATTGATGGCATCATTCGTGGTGACCGTCGGGTAACACTGGATGAACTTTCTTCCATGTTGTCCATTAGTAAAGGCAGTGTCCAGAACATCATTAAAGACCTGCGTTATTCACAAGTTTGTGCACGTTGGGTACCCAGAATGTTGACAGACAGACATAAAGAAACAAGGAAAACCATAGCCATCAACCTCCTGCACCATTACGAAACTGGAGGAGAAGAGTTTTTATCGAATATTGTGACAGGTGATGAGACTTGGGTTCATTTTTTTTAACCAGAATCCAAGAGGCAGTCAATGGAATGGCATCACACAACATCGCCGACAAGAAAGAAGTTCAAAAGTTCACCATCTGTAGGGAAAGTTATGGCCTCCGTGTTTTGGGATGAGAAGGGTGTGATTCTTCTCGACTTCTTGGAACAGGGAAACACGGTGAATGCAGATCTTTACATTGAAACTTTGAAGAAGCTTAGAGGTCGTCTTCGGCGACTTTACCCATTAAAAGATCAGAGAACTGCACTACTGTTGCACGATAATGCCACGCCACACACCGCTAAACGCACCATTGATGCGATTGCAGAATTTGGCTGGACATTATTACCACATCCCCCTTACAGTCCCGATCTTGCACCTTCTGACTTCCATCTGTTTGGACCACTGAAAGAAGATCTTCGCGGACATCACTTTGAGGACACCGAGATCCTTAAACGCTCCGTACGCCAGTGGTTTAGGAAAAAGGACACACATTTTTACCGTGCGGGGATACGTGCCCTTGTGAGAAGATGGACAAAAACTGTAACAAATAACGGAGACTACATTGAGAAATAAATTTGTGAAGTTCAGACTTGTGGCTACATTTCAATGTGAATTTTATCTGTTTTCTTGCCTTTTGAATGAAATTAAAAATTACGAGGCATTACTTTTTGACCGTCCCTCGTATTTCTGCAAGGGTTTATGTTTATAGTAATTCCATGGATGCATTAGTCCCCCTTTTAAGATCATTTAACCTAACAAGGAAAAGGAGATGAAATGCAGAATTTGTCATGAAGGATAACTTGTAAACCCAGTGAGATAAGAACTGGAGTGTGGTAAGGATGCCATTTACTTTTTTATTGGCAATGACTGACTTTTCAGATTCCCTAGGTTACGAGATTTCACTCTTTTTTCCTTGTGTCAGGTACATCTTTTTTTCAGTTGCATTGTATCTGCATACAGGGTGTTGGTGATGGAGGAGTTTGGTGGTAGCAATTGCTTCTGCAGGTCTGCCAGTGCCAGGCATTCTAGGAGGTGGTCTTCCACTGTTTTTTCCTTCTGTCTGTTACAATGGCTGCAGTATGGTGCATGGTCTGAGGTCACTGCGCAAATGCTTGTTGAGAGATACTTGTCTTTATCTCAACCTGAAGATTGTACTCTGCAGCTTAAGTTGATGCTGTCTCTGGCTGAGACATTTCTGCATATAGTGCTCTTGCAGTTGAGCTGAGCGGGTAATAAATATTGAATCAATTGATTTGGGGGAATTTATAAATACAGTTAATGTTATACTTGGTTACTGCACTCTTGACTTTATCTTACTAACCACTAACTTAGTGGCAAGAAGAGGCCACATATCTACATTACCAGTATTACTATTTGTTGTGTGTGTAATGGCTGGAGATTTTTGTTATCTTTCTTGTTTATCTAAAGCAGGGTTTCTTAACCTTTTTTCGTGCCAACAATGCTTTGATTGTTGGATGATGGCTATGGATCTCTTCTTGAATTAAAAAAAAATACAAGCATCTATAAAAAATCTTGCATTTTAAGTTTTCGGGAAACCATGAAGAGCAACTAAATCAGCAACCAAAATTACCGACTTTCATAAAAAGTTCTTTGTGCTGATGAGAATTAACTCTTTCTCTCCCAGGCAGTATTTAGGTTGTACTGTACCCTGACACTATAATTTTTCCTGCCAAGTTTTAAACAAGCGGTAATAATTTATTTATGAGAAAATATATTCTAATGTATATCATTGTGTTTCAAAATATAATTTAATTCAAAAAATTTATGATATTAATTGTGGAAAATAATATCACGCTAATGTTATAATTCTTCAATGTGCTCGTTGAGTACAGCAAGAAGTACAGGGCGTTCATGTGAATAATAAAATTCAGTAATTTTGACTCGTCGTTGTGTAGTGTACTTAATGAAATCTATTGTACCGCTTCATATCTGGAAAGAAGAAACAATATGAATTTTTTATACCTGGTTGTGATTCTTGGCCCACCGTGTATACTGGCTGAAGTATACCAGAAAGTCTTGATTGCAATAAATTTCATTTTTGTTGTGAAAACTGTGGACGAGAAAATCTAACCAAATGGGCGTACCAGATGGCACGGAGAATTATGTACCACATTATGGCACACTGTGCGGCTCATGGGATATAAAGGGTTAAAGTAGTTATTTTATGCATGCCGGGGAGAAAACCACAGTATATGTTTTTAATGATGCAATAATTTGTCTCAGGGAGTTAATGATAGATTGTATAAGAATGATCCTGTTTGTACATGTTGTATCTCTCTGGAAGCAGAGGATAATCCTAGTTTGTAATTAGCAGGGTTTGTTCTAGTCATGAAAATGTTACATTTTTTAATGTTTTGTTCAGCTAGTCTTTGGCTGTCAACATATAAGTGTTGAATTTACAACAGGGCAGATTGGCCTTTTATTTTTTAATTTGGGCCATCATTCTTTTTTTATGCTCATTAACTCTTTCAGTCCCAAGCAAAAATGGCCACCCCAGTGCGTTTTTATTGTTGTTTGGAAATAATTTTTTAAAATGTTCATATGCATAAATAACTTTGTTGTTGTATATGAAACTGAAGGTAATTGGATGTACTTTACTCTTGTGCTACAAGTATAAAAGCTTTCATTGAAAAATGATTAGTTATTCAAGGTAAAATGGAGGATATGCGCTTAAAAAAAAATGATTAGTTATTCAAGGTAAAATGGAGGATATGCGCTTAAAAAAATCGCTTTAAAAATCTAAAATAAATATCTCAAAACAGAAACACGTTCACTCTTAAACACGTGCGGTATTTAAAAGAATGTACTTGCAGTCGGAAATGACGTTTTGGGTGGTTTGTGGGTAGTTATAATTAGAAACAGTCTCAAACAGAGGCACATATACTAAAGCCTTTTTAAAGTCGATTGGGCCAAGCGCGTCTAACCCCTGAGACTCTTTAAAGTCGATTGGGGCTTAAAGAGTTAAGGATTGAGAGAAGACTGCCTATAAAACTCTTAAATGATTTCTGCACAAAAGCATGTCATTTCCTCTTGCAGTGGTCAACTTTGAATTGAATAATATGGAACAACCATATACTTTAAATCAGAACTAAAGGTCTTTTATATTTGGAGATACACCCTAATATAACCGGCTAGGCGCTTTGTCAAAACTTGCAGTGATGATTTTTGTAACTAAATGTTTTACACAATGTGGTTCCAAGTTCAATCCGCCCCACAGTTGTGGTTGTAGTCTTTCATCAGAAGCTACAATCCATAGGTCAACGCCTGTATCTCAAACAAAGTATATCCACCACTTCTTTCAGGGTTTCTTGATCATCCTCCATTACTTTATGATTCCTTCAAGTATTTATTGCTTTACACCAGAAGTTAGTTTGCATATTCCAAGCCTTTGTCGCCACTGTTTTTTCTGATCAGTTTGCACAATATTAAGACTATGCTGTCTCCACTTTTCTTATATATAGTTAGGTGAGACTATTTTTAACTTTAAGCATTTGTTTGTGAACTTCACATGCAACACTACTACAACAAAACTCCCCTACTAATGTTGAATTTGGTACTTGATATTTATGACCACAGCACATATGATTGCATTGCCAGAGATTAATAATCTGTAGCCTCTGCAGTGATAACTAGGGCTCCTGGGCTTGCCGCTCTTTTGCGGCCTGTGCCAGTTAGGTTTTGAATGTGTTCTGTTGCTGTCGAGCAGTGCTGTATAGTGTTTGTGAACCAATTGATTTTTTTTCTTTCTGTGGAGAATCTCGGGCAAGCAAGCAGCACACTCAAGATTGTCTTATGTGGATGGGCAATTTTTGTGGCAGTTAGGATCATGTGAGGGGGGTTCAATGTGCTGTGCTACACACATCATAGGTTGTAATTTTTTTTTTAAGTCTTGTGTACATGACTAGATGCACGTAATGATAATGTAAGCATCTGTAATTATTTTGGGGTAAAATTTTTCATAACTTTGAAACACATGTATATTATTGATGCAAATAAACTGTTTGGCAAGTTCCTTGTATAGCCTTTGATGGATTCTAAAGGTCTGGTGGCAAACATGGAGAAGTTATTACAGAAATCAGATTCCTATTAGCTATTGTAAAAGTGTACTCTGTATTTTGAAATAAAAGTATACATGTCTGTTTTCTGAGTTTGTATCATCATTGCTGAAAAGTAACTATTGTTACACACAGTTAACATCCCCTAATGGAAAGACTGTTAAAATGGCAGAAAGAATGCTTGTGCAAGAAACAGTGCAACTTTTATGCAAGGATTGAGACCCATAACTGAACATCAGTTTTCTCAAAGGAGCTACTTTTTTTTTGTTTTTAATAATTTTATTATCATCATACTGAGACAGTGGATAGACACTGGAACTGGGTTGTCCATATCCTCAAAAAAGACCATGCAATGATATGGACTTCACAAGGAAAGCGAAGCTGATCAATAGCCACCTGGTGGAGAACTGTGGAGGCAGAGATGCAAAACATGAACCAGAGCCGGTGAACAACACAAAGGATGGCTGCCGACCTAGCAAGGTGGAGGCAGTTTGCTTCTGCCCTACAAGACACCTTCAAAACTGAAGGGACAGGAGATGCAACAGGCAGTAAATATGATGTTTGAAGGCTGGCCTGATTCAATTAACATTTTGCTGAAACAAAAACAAACCAGTGTGGCCTGAGATTTTGTCTAATTTTTTTTCCCCCTCCCAGGATTTTGTATTATTTCAGATTTTGTGCAGAAAGTGAGCAGTCTTTATGTATTTTAAACTCGCATAAAATTTTACCACACTATTAACCTTTCCACCCCCTAGCATTTAAGGAATGTGACAAATTCACTGCTCTAATGGTAACAGGCCCTGTGGACATGCCTTTAAATGAATAATTATTCTTAAGATATTGAGCAGTCATTTGGTTGGTGGTACAACTCATATAAAATGTTACGTGATCACATTTAGACAAATATAAACTATACAACTCAAGAGATGTTTCTGTCTGTGTATATCATAATTTTATTGAACGTAATTTACAAAATGGGAGATTTGCACAACACTATGCTATGGAACCTGCATTCGAAGCAATACGAGGCCACAGATCTGCACACTCTTTAGCAACAGGTCCTGTGATTGCTGATCCTGAAACAAAAATTAGTTCTTTATATAATACAGTAAATGGTGCCTCAAATCTTGAACATATGACAACCTCATTGGGAACAAAGTTTGATGTTACATCTTTAGAAAAACCGAGTTAGTCCACTAAGCACATTAAACTAGGTACCACAAACTGATTTTTCATTTTGTATTTACAGTGTCTTTGTTTATAGATCTTAATTGATCTCCTTAAGCCATGAAATTTCCTTTTTAAATTTTAAAAATCGGACATCAAACAACCAAGTTACAGCATTTCAAAATTGTGGGGAATTACAAAATTTTTCAAACATATTCGCACCGAACAAATTGCCCGACTTTGTACAATCATAACTACAGGCAACAAACATTTACCAAGTCAATAATGCTTTTTGTACAAAGTCATACAAGTCCTTATTGCAGAAAAGAAACATGGGAAGTACAACAAATCAATTAAATGAATTATGGTCCATCAAAATTGACAAAAAATGCAATTTCACGTCTCACTGTTGTGCTCACAAAGTGCAAATATGCATTTTCATGCACTCATAACTCAAAAACTACAAATAGGAAAGCTATAAGATTTATTGAGCTTAAAGGGAGCATTATATACTTGATGCTTATTTTTTTTTGGAGCCACATGAAATATTGTATACTATAAAACTGCATTATGTGAAAATGGATCAAAGGCTAAATTTGCAGTTCGGAAGAAAAATCTCACGAAATTGCAAATGTTGTCATAAAATCAAAAATATTGCAGCTATAGAGCTGAAAACTTCCATATTTATGTAATTTTAGGTGTACAATTCAAATCAATGGTTATTTTCTTGATTGAAACAACCTTTACTGCTTAAAATTTGATTTTTAGAAACAAAGAAACATTACATATTAGTCCGTGTCCAACTCTCTGTCACTTGAGGTCAGCTACATCATTTCATGACTTCTTCTGAGGTGGTGGTGAAGTTGAATCTTCATCAATATCTTGTAAAAGGGTTGAATACAGTATCTTGACTGAACCAGAGAGATGAAGATGCTTTTTCTCCAAGAAAGTTTTTCTATATCGTATCTGCATCTTGAGGTCGTTGGCATTGCCTTTCTTGAACAGAGCATCCACATCCGCCTTTGTTTTACAAGGTCCACCTTGGGCTATGATGGCATCAAGGATAGCTGTCTTCATCTCAATAAATTTTATATCCTTTGCCTTCTTTTGTCGATCATTTTCTTTTAATTTCTCCTTTATCTTCTCCCTACCTAACCTCTCTGACTCCTTGTGTTTCTTTCTTAATAACGACGCATTCTTTGTAGCTGCTGTCATGATTTTTGTTCTCTCCTCACCCTTTTGTTTCCCCAACCACTTGGCTGTCTTGTTGTGTTTCCACATGCTAATTGTGGATCTGTGGTGCGTTGTAGCATTTCTCCTTTTTAACATGTCGTAGTCTAAGTCTCCAAACAGCCTCTCTCCAACTAAATTTGTCAGTGGACATGTGTCGAGTACTTTCTGCGCTTCCTCTTCTATCTCACCGCCAAACACACCTCCCTCAAGAAAATCATTAAGCTGGCGCCTAAGGACATCACAGCTCTTCTTGGCAATGTTGTGAAATGCGAGCGTGGAGACATCTGCTGAACACATAGAAGATTGCAGAAAGTCTACAGTGGAGGCATCTTCAACAGTAAAATCCTCAAAGACACTCACTGAGCAATCAGATAACACTGTTTCATCATCTGCAAACCTTTCTAATGTAGAAAGAAGCTTTTTTACATATTTAGGAAAAGATCCATATGGAAGGGTACTATTCATAAGTTTCCAGTACGGTCCAGTCACAGCCAGATTAAACAGGGCAAGAGCACCTACAATGGAGATGATAGCATTGTCTTTGATGTCTGCGAGGATGCTGAGCAACTTCAAGTTGGAGTTTGATGCAAAGTGTTCCAAAAAGATTTTAATGTGGTCGAGATGGAAAATCAGCGCAGAGGCATTTTCAAACAGATTGTTGAATCGATTACCCCTAAAACTTGTAAATTTTGAAATGGTCCCAATCATTTCACAATAAGCAAGCCATTCTGCCCTGCATCCGCTCTGCTCATCACCCCTTGGCCCCAAAACTTCTGCCGCTAGCCTCACCAGTCTGCAAGCTGCATTCTCATTTGAAGTACAGAATCTATTGAATGCTTTTTGAGTGTCCCTGCCTAGTGATGAGTTTGTCATGTTCTTTATCTTGTCCTCAGTGACTTGCACAGCTTCATCAGCAGCCCTGCTAAGTCCCAACAAAAAATGGGCATTGCAGAAAAGGAAGTGGGTTGAGCAGCCAGCCTCATCCTCTCCCAGAAATCCCTTCTTAAAATCTGCCACTTTCTTGTCAAATAATTTCATGTTAGCAGCGCGGTCTGACATCAGGCATTTCATTTTGGAAATTAATTCCTTCATTGTATCTTCCTTAAAATTCCATTGTCAGTGTAAACTTCTGCAAGTTCCTCCGTCATTTCAATAGTCTGCTCTAACAATGTTTTGGCATCATCCACTGCGACTTTAAAAAAGCCCATGCTCATCATTTTCCCACAGTTGAGGATGATATGCTGTTCAATGTAGTGCTGCTTTTGCCTGCTGGTCCCATCAGTCGCAAGTGTGAAATGACTGCTATTCTTTATTTCTTGAACAATATGATGTTTTGTGACATGGTGCCCTTCGTCAGCCATTGTTGCGTGATAAATTCTCGCAACATCGTTTTATTTCAATATCTGTTTTATAACGCAAGGGCAACAACTGCTTGTAATTTATAGTCACTTTTCTCGGTAAGCATTTGTCTTCTCGCGTTCGTATCGAATGCAGTTAACTTTTGAGCTGTGGTCATTTTTGCGCTGGACTGCGCATGACTTGTCTTGTTTTTGTCGATCGGTTTCCGCCCACCACTAGTGGGAGTGAGCGATTTGGAATGGCGAAAGAGATGCCTCGTTGAAGAGGGGATCTCCGCTTTCTTTTGTTCTGTCAGGGATGTGTAGTCCTCTTATGGATATTTCGTTTATTCGGGATAATACCTCTAGTGTATTTGCACATGCCGGGAGGCGTGATATTTCTGTGTATTTCATGAAAGCAAGGTAAATTGACTTTTTCATTAACTCTATCGATTTTGGGTCGTGTGCGATTTCGATTCATAGCCTGTCTCCGAAAGTCGTCGTCACGAGATGTTCTTTCCCAGCTCACATGTCGCTGCATTGTACTGCATCGGTTGATGCATGTACCAAGGACCATTACTTGCTACTTTGTTAAATGAACTAGGTTTAGAAAACCTTTATTATCTAGAGGATATTCTTGAGGACATTATTTATACTTCGGCGACGTGTCTGTCTCGCTGAAGTCAAACTAAGGAGAGTGAACTGATCTCATACATCTGGTTATCTCCTGGCTGTTATAGAAAAGGATGGAGTTTTCCACCTGACTACATTTACAGCACTATGAAATATAACATGCATCTGACTCATCATTGTAATGCTGTCTACCGTTTATTGCTGTATTGAATGTTGCTGTGATAATGACTGTTTGATGTGCCTACACATTTGCGTAACCATTTTGTCACTGTGGCGTCCACAATAAATAATGAAGAAAAACGTCAACGGCTGTTTCAAGACTCATTGACTTTATACGTCGTGAGTTTACTGACGTCCTATGTGGATTGCCCTGTTATTGTTGCATGAACATTGTTTTTGACTGAACACATCTACACACTACACAAAACCAGACATGCGGATGCCATCCATCATCATATGGCATCACGCATCATTTGGTGGCCATAAGCTGGTTTGATTCTGGTACTAGCAAACACGGGGTCCCTTACCCACTTCATTTTCAACAAGAATTCATCAGCATCCTTCAAGAAATTAACATTCTTCAATACAGTCAACATCTTCAAAATTTTCAAAGTACTCGGCGTTGCCCGGTAAAAGTCAAAATTTCAACTTTTTGACGGAAACAAGAATTTGACAGTACCCGGCGTTGTTACATGTTGCCGGATAACTCGGACTGCTGTTATCTTTTTACGCAAGTCAAGCAAGTTGCTGCTGTCAAGGTTCCAGTGCTGTCGTTTTTGAGAAGGTCAAGTGCCGGTTGAAACGGGTTGTTTTCTGAAGAAGGCCAAGTACCGATTTCCATCAACTTACTTTTGGATTAGAAGGTCAAGTGCCGAAACAACTCAACACACAGTATTTCAGAAGCTCTTGTACCATCGTGTTAGCAGTGGAAGCAGTTCAGATGTGCCATCATCGTTGGAGCTTCGCTCTTTAGGACGTTGATTGACATCCGTTTTTCTGCTGTTCGACGATTGGAAGCCTTTAAGTTAAGTGGCCTGTTTGTATGTAAACTGTGCCCTTATACTTCTGCTGAGTCTTCTGTGTATCATCTCATTCTATATGTTATATGTCTATATGTTATTCGTATATTTATATGTTTATATTTCAGCGGGTTCTCGGTTGGGTGGTGTCTCCGTTAGATTATGCCACGTCATAGAGGTCGTCTATTGTGAGCGTTTTCTGTAGGGTTTGCAAATTTCCGATACTGGAATTTGCTAAGCGACTTCTGTTGCTATTTATGTTAGCTGTGATGACATGTTTTAATATTGTTTTCGTTATTATTTCACATTCTTTAGTTTTGTTGTGATTTGTTTGTATTTGTTAGCCTACTCTTGTCTATAATTTAGTTTCATACAACATTTTTGTTTATACACTGTGGTGTCATGTATTTTGTTTAATTCTATCGCAGATATCGTCACATTTTTTGTGATATTTCATTAATTTCTGCTTTATTTTTAGTTGATTTCTGCGAAAGTTTTTGTATTGTTGCTGATCTTTGTTATTGTTTACATTGTTATTGTTTACATTGTTTGTATTGTTTACATTTTCAATGTTTACATTCTGCATGTGTTTACATAGTCATTGTTTACAGTTATAGTAATTAGTTAATGGGCTATGCTAATGCACTGTTACTACTACACTGATGATAAATGAATGATGAATAGTGTCGTGCACTATTGAATGAGAAGTGCACTTATGATCAAGAATTGAGTGCTGATATTTCATATACAAGTTCTTTGATTGGAGACTTGTTTCCCACAGAGACTGGGATAATATAATGTGATGTGAATATACAAGTGCTTAATTAAGACTTGTTACACTTAGGTTTGAAATAAATTAGTTAATTATTTCAGGTTTTGGACTCATATGTTAGACAACATGTCTACATTTGAGCACTTTATTGAGCAGGGTAAATTGCTTGGGAAGACTGGTGATAAGTTAGAAGAATTTGCAACTGCTCGATATGATAAAGCAATGGAAGCTGAACAAAAGAAACTGCATATGGAAGCTGAACAAAAGAAACTGCAGATGCAGGTGGATGAAAAGAGATTCCAAATGGAAATGGAAAAACAAAAAAGGGAATCAGAAGCTGAGGAAAGAAAGCTACAGCTAGAGGCTGAGAATAAAAGACTTGAAAAAGAAGCTGAAAATAAAAGACTTGAAAAAGAAGCTGAAAATGAAAGACTTCAAATGCAGGCTCAAGCTGAAGAAAGGAAGTTACAAAGAGAGTCTGATGAGAGGAAAGCAAAAAAAATGGAACATGAAGAAAAACTCTTAGCTTTAGAGTTGGAGAAATTGAAATTGACGAGCATGAGTAATGGTAATGATTCAAACAAGGGTTCATCTTCTGGGAAGGCTAATAATGATACTTTTAAGATTAAGTTACCAACATTTAGTCCTTCCAGTGATGACATAATGTTCTATCTGGACAGATTTGAACAAGCATGTACAGCTCATAACATAGACAAAGCAAAATATGTTTATCAGTTATCAGGGATACTGACAGGTAAAGCTCTAAGTGTATTAAATATGGTGGATGAACCTGACAAGAGCAATTATGAGGTTGTCAGGGCCGCTTTGTTAAAGAAATATCAGCTTAACGAAGACGGCTATCGTCTACAATTTAAAAACATGTTACCTGAAAATGGAGTTGAATTCTCCGAGTTTATTGCAAGAATACGCATTACTTTCTCACGATGGGTTGAACTATCTAAGACGGAAAAAACTTATGAAGGACTTATGGACTTAATACTTAGAGACAAAGTCATGTCGTCTGTCAATGAGTCTTTCCTTGCTTTCCTTCATGAACGTAAACCTAAAACAATAAAAGAAATGGAAGATATCTGTTGCCAATACGTAACTGCGCACCCACACATAACCATGGGTAACTCTAAGGTGAAAGAAGGTTTACCAGTTGCTTCGGCAGCTCCGTATGGTCAAAACTTTGCTCGTAGATCCCAACAAAATTTTGATAGAAAGGGCAGCGGTAATTTCTGTCAAAATCATGGAAACCAATTTCATGGTGATTCTTCTTCGAAGAATTGGAGACAACCTGATAGTGGTCGTTACTATCACCCTAATAATTATAGGCATTTCAAAAGAGGATATGGTAATAGAGGTTATTCCTGCCGAAGACCTCAGAACCAAACAAATAGATGTTCGCATCAATGTGAACATGATAGTAATCGTGGAAACTGGAATTCGAACCAGTATAACAATTACAATAGAGACAATAATAACTGCAGAGATAATAATAACTCTGATAACTTCAGAGGTAATAATAGTCGGGGTAGATCTCAACACAAAAAAAGAGATATCAGCAGGCTAATGCTGTACAACAGGAAACTGAGGGAGCCTGTAATCATGTTGTTGATAGTAAAAACTTTGACGCTGTCACTAGTTCTGCTTTTGACTTTGAGAGAGCAAACAAATGCCCCCAATGCAGTACTTTATTCGAACCGGGTACCATAACTACTTTGAGTTGTGGTCACCCACTTCCCGCTCTTCCTGCTGCTGTTGCGCATGACGGAAGGGGTTCTTTAATTCTACATAAGGGTCTTGTTAATGATACTCCGGTCTCACTACTTTTCGATTCCGGATGCACCACTATTGGTGTTAGACAATCGCTTGTAGATCCATCTTGTGCTACAGGAAGGGTTATTAAATGTGTCACATTTGGCGGCACTCTAGAAAAATATCCTACTGCTGTAATTCGCATTGCCACTCCTTTCTTTACTGGAGATGTGCATGCTTGTCTCTTACCTAATCCTATTGCGGACCTTATTATTGGTCGTATTCACGGAGTTAGGGAGTGTACCCCACAGCAGATTGCTGCTTGGGAAGATAATAACATGCAAGCGACAAATGCAGTAGTTACAAGAGCACAAGCTCTACAAACACCCGAAACTTCACTGAATAGTGATAATGAAGTTGATAGCCAAGATAGTCACTTAGTAATCACTCGTGACTCTTTCATAAAATTGCAAGAAGAAGATCCTTCTTTAAAAAAATTCTTCGTTCTTGCGAAGAAAGGTGATCCGAATCAGGATACAAATAGAAAATCTTGGATTGCAATGAGAAACGGCGTACTGTACGTATGGTACAAGATTCGACTACGTCGGCACATTCGCAAATTCTTGTTCCCAAGAGCATGAGAGTCCAAATATTACAACATGCTCATGACTCGCAATGTGCTGGACATATGGGTTTTGCCCGTACGAAGTCGAGAGTCCTTGCGGCTTTCTTTTGGCCTTTTGTCAATAAGGACATTCGTATTTACTGCCGATCATGCAAGGTAAGTCAGGAGGTCAAATCTAGAGGACCACGACATGCTGCGCCTATCCAGGCTGCTGACATTCCTATTCGGCCGTTTCAGAAAATGGCCATAGATATTATTGGCCCTTTTAAGGTCACGTCGGCCAGAGGACATCAGTTTATCCTTACATGTGTCGATATGTGCACACGTTGGCCAGAGGCTATTCCTCTTAAGAGCATATCTACTACAGATATCGCAGATGCTCTTTGGTTTGAATATTTTTCCTCAGCTTGGGGTTCCCCAGAGAAATATTGTCAGACCATGGCACTCAACTCATATCTGACACTATGTCACAGGTAATGTCTACCTTACATATTGAACGATCTCTCAGTAGTATCTACCATCCTATGTCTAATGGGTTAGTTGAGCGTCTGAATAGAACGCTCAAGACTTTGCTGGTAAGATAACTGAAGATCATCCTCAAGATTGGGACAGGGTTTTACCCGCGGCTCTCTTTGCCTATAGAGAAGTCCCTAATGAACACACAGGATTTTCTCCCTTCGAACTTGTCTTTGGCGCGCGTCCACGCGGCCCTATGTCTTTATTACACGATCTCATCACTGCCGATGATATTAGCGATGAAACTCAATCCTCATATGAGTATGTCCTTGCTCTTAGACAAAAGATCATTGAGGCATGTAAGCTAGCAACTGCTTCATCAGAAATTGCTAAAGAGAAGGCAAGACAGTTTGCTAACAAGAATAGATGTCTACGACAACTTTGTCCAGGTGACAAAGCATTCGTCCCTACTCCCCAGTAGGGAAAATAGACTTCTTATTGCATGGAAAGGTCCGTATGCAATAGTCTCTCGGATTTCCGATGTTGACTATGTGGTCGATATTGATGGAAAGCATAAAACTTTCCACATAAACATGCTTTCGGAATTTCACGAACGTCCGGACTATTTGCTGCCTATTTTCCAGGCAACGGATGATGCTCCTGCACCTCACGGGCATTATTCATCCCTGTCTGTCATTCAGGATGAGGAAGCTACCTTCTCTGATGTCAACCTTCCCCTTCCAGTGGTTCCATTACATTCCACGGAATCTTGGAAAAACGTTTCTGTTTCTCCTAATCTTTCTGGTGACGAACATCGACAAGTCTCGTCGATGTTACAAACATTTCAGGATGTTCTCACTGACATTCCTGGACACACAGATGTCATAGAACATGACATAATTCTTACCGACAATAATCCAATTAGGGTTAGGCCGTATCCTATTCCTGTACACTTTCAGTCGCAAGTGGAAAAGGAATTGGATGAAATGATTCAATTAAATATAATTGAACCATCGACTTCACCATATTCTTCTTCCATGGTTATTGTCCGGAAGAAGGATAAGAACATACGAATTTGCGTTGATTATCGCAAATTGAATCAGGTCACAAAGTTCGACGCTGAACCGATGCCTTTGTTAGAAGATCTACTGATTAGACTTTCTAATTCTAGATTCTTCACTAAACTTGACTTGTCTAAAGGTTATTGGCAAGTGCCTTTAGCAGAGCATGCCAAACCTCTTACTGCTTTTTCTACCCCTAGGGGTCTATTTCAATGGAATGTTATGCCTTTTGGTCTCATGAACGCCCCTGCCACTTTCGTTCGCATGATGCGTCGAATTCTGTCACATCGTTCGGATGTCATCGCATACTTAGATGACATCTGTCTCTTCAGTGATACCTGGGGAAGATCACTATTTAGGGTTATATGACTTACTGTCCACTCTACGTGAGAATAAATTTGACAGCAAAACCTTCTAAAAAAGCTTTTGTTGGTTTTTTGGTGAAATCTCTTTCCTGGGTCATCGTGTTGGTCATGGTCTCTTGAAGACAGAAGACCACAATACTTCCAAAATACTGAACATCTCTGTTCCTAAAACGAAGAAACAAGTTAGGAGTCTCTTAGGTTTAATTCAATTTTATGGGAGATTTATTCCAAATTTATCTTCGATCATGGCACCTCATCAACATTGTTGAAGAAAGGTTCGCCTAATCTGGTCCGTTGGTCTGAAGAATGCCAATCTTAACTAGACCAAATCAAGAATATATTTTCTTCTCCTCCCATCTTAAGATTACCTACTCTTGATAGGACTGTTGTTCTTCGGAGTGATGCTTCATCCACTGGGATTGGAGCAGCACTGATGCAAGAATATGCAAATACTCTGCATCCTGTTATGTACATTTCTAGAAAACTAAATGCGGCAGAGAGGAACTACTCGGTTTTAGACCGTGAGTTTTTAGCGATGGTTTGGTCAATTCTAAAGCTACAAAGATTCCTCCTGGGCGCACATTTCATTCTAGAGACTGATCAGAAAGCTCTTACAGCTATTCAGACTAAGAATTTGAAGAGTTCGAGATCCACTCGATATGCTATAGCTCTTCAACCTTTTCACTTCACGGTACGAGCTATCCGTGGTGCTGATAATGTGATGGCTGACATTTTGTCTAGATGCCCACATGACTCCAACTAATACTTCTGTCCTATATTCCTATATATTACAGAGTCATAACACACCTATATTACTACAATAGATTAGCACATCTGTACTTACTTTATATGTACACACTATCGTGCTTTGTTGTCATCTTCTTCTGTTCGTTTTTAAGATGATAGAGGAGGACTGAGTAGTTAATATAAGGGCCGTTAGTTTACTAAACAGCCACAATTATTAATAATGTATTGTACCTTATGAAGCATATTAGTTATTAATTAGCATTATATTGCTTGTACTTTCTCAGAATGTCATTGTTGAGCTGAGGACTTACCTACGAGTTCTAGATTGTGTACTTACCCTCGGAATACCAGAGCATATGTCCTGGATCGTCATGTAGTTTAACTTTACTATGTACTTATGTCATTTCATGTCAAAGAATGTACTATTTAAATTTTCCTATCAGATTTGTACATCCATTTTTAAAGACAATATTAGAGTATGCTGTTTAATGATGATTATAGTAACTTGCATACGTATATTGTGTTTACATGCTAACGTGATGTGTGTTGGTGACACCTCCCCGATGTGAATATTTTTTGAGACATATTTATTTTTTTCTGTTGAGGTATATCCTCACCAGACACTCTATAATTAGCCTATTGTTTGGCAATTTAGTTAATTATCAGCGCATAATTCGTGCGTTTTGAGCCGCTTATCGCATGCTCTTTGATATTGAAAAAAAAAATATGTTCCACATTTTTTTTTTATCGGGAGGAGGTGGTGATATGTTGCGTGATAAATTCTCGCAACATCGTTTTATTTCAATATCTGTTTTATAACGCAAGGGCAACAACTGCTTGTAATTTATAGTCACTTTTCTCGGTAAGCATTTGTCTTCTCGCGTTAGTATCGAATGCAGTTAACTTTTGAGCTGTGGTCATTTTTGCGCTGGACTGCGCATGACTTGTCTTGTTTTTTGTCGATCGGTTTCCGCCCACCACTAGTGGGGAGTGAGCGATTTGGAATGGCGAAAGAGATGCCTCGTTGAAGAGGGGATCTCCGCTATTTTTTGTTCTGTCAGGGATGTGTAGTCCTCTTATGGATATTTCGTTTATTCGGGATAATACCCCTAGTGTATTTGCACATGCCGGGAGGCGTGATATTTCTGTGTATTTCATGAAAGCAAGGTAAATTGACTTTTTCATTAACTCTATCGATTTTGGGTCGTGAGCGATTTCGATTCATAGCCTGTCTCCGAAAGTCGTCGTCACGAGATGTTCTTTCCCAGCTCACATGTCGCTGCATTGTACTGCATCGGTTGATGCATGTACCAAGGACCATTACTTGCTACTTTGTTAAATGAACTAGGTTTAGAAAACCTTTATTATCTAGAGGATATTTTTGAGGACATTATTTATACTTCGGCAGACGTGTCTGTCTTGCTGAAGTCAAACTAAGGAGAGTGAACTGATCTCATACATCTGGTTATCTCCTGGCTGTTATAGAAAAGGATGGAGTTTTCCACCGACTACATTTACAGCACTATGAAATATAACATGCATCTGACTCATCATTGTAATGCTGTCTACCGTTTATTGCTGTATTGAATGTTGCTGTGATAATGACTGTTTGATGTGCCTACACATTTGCGTAACCATTTTGTCACTGTGGCGTCCACAATAAATAATGAAGAAAAACGTCAACGGCTGTTTCAAGACTCATTGACTTTATACGTCGTGAGTTTACTGACGTCCTATGTGGATTGCCCTGTTATTGTTGCATGAACATTGTTTTGACTGAACACATCTACACACTACACAAAACCAGACATGCGGATGCCATCCATCATCATATGGCATCACGCATCAGCCATATTCAATGCAGTTGACGTGGATGGTAGGTCTTCTTCTTTAAACTCTGCCGAATATGTGCTTGCTCACAATCGCAACAACTCTGGAGCACTTGCAAGCAGGAATGTCAGTCTCTCCTTGTAACGACATGTAGGCAAGTTTTATGTTCTGTTTAAATTTATTATGGGTACACTCTCTCAGTTCATTCTTCTCTTTTTCGTAATGGTTCCAAAAGTGATTGACGAAACAGATCTTTCTTCTTCAACATTTCTTTTTCCATCTTGATTTGAGGGCTTGCTCTGTGTTCAATTGTATTTTAGCTTGGAAAATTTATACTTTGAAGTTTCATCTTTTTCATAGCAGACTTTTAACATCATCTTCCATCTCCACATTCTTTGCATTTGCTTTGCCAAATTCTTTCTCAAGTTGAGTGATTCTCTTAGTCCAGTTGTTCTATGTCAGCACTTGAACTGTCAAAATCTATTTTCAGAGTTCTTGTATTCACTGCATTTCTTCTTCGAGGTCATGTTTAAGTTGGTGGTTCTTCTTATAAATTTTTGAGGCTTTTATTTCATCTAGTTCCATTCTCAATTCTTTATTACTTTCTGTCAATTCTCTGATTTGTTTTTGTAGCGAAGCTATTTTCCGGTCCTTTTCAGTAATTTCTTCATTTCTCCTCTGCAAATAATCTCTTTCATCTCTTAAAATATCTATCCTCATCTTCAAGCTTTCAATTTCTTTTGTTGTTCCATCCAGCACACCTTGGAGTTTCACAACTGCTTTGTGTTGTCTGACCTCATTTTGGTTTTTGCTTGTTGTGAGAACATGAGGTTGATTTGGGTAACGATTTCTTCATTAAGAAAGTTTTCTAGGACATCTCCCTTTCCCTTTTTAAGCTTTTCATATTTACTAAAAATCCCAATTACCTTATTTCTTATCTGAGACTCACAAAGGTCAAGATCACCCAGTTTTTGTACCCATTTATATACAAAAGTTGTTGGCAAGCTTTCCTTTATGCGGAATGAATTTAAAGCTATCACAACATTGCTTGACAAATTAACTTTTTCCTGTACACAAAATTCATGAGGCTTCTTTTGGAGTAGAATTGTCCTTGTTAGACCAAGTTTTGAAAGTGGCTCTGGTATCACATCAAAAGATATGTGTGTGTTCAGAAAGTCCTCAAGTGAATCTCCTCTCAGGGCACTGGCTTGTTGTACTGACATCCGGCACCTGTACTGTAGCTGTCCTTTACTCACATTCTGTTCGGGTAGCAGTCAGAAACCAAGAGGTCACCTGAGAGAAATTTGTTGGGAGGGACGGGAAGAGGACAAATTGCATGATTGTGTTATTTTATTATTAATACAAAAAATGTCGGCCAAATTATTTTCTTCCTTCCCTTTGTTAATCATTAAGCATTTATTGCGGCATTAATTTTTACTGCATTTACCATTTAAATCATTATATTAATTATACAGTAGATTGTAAGTCACTCTTTTACATGGATTATGTCATTTGTCTTTTACGTTTTTAATTGTGAAATAAACTCAAAACCTGTAGAGGCTTCTAGGAAAGCTTCAACTACATAGTAGCCTACCGGTACTGATTTTTAACATCAGAGATTGAGAGGAAATAATATGATATATATTATATAATATAAACTTTACACAACAAGACGTACTAGCTCCCATGTTGCATTTTCCGAGTCCTTCAGAAGACAGAACTGTGCCAATAGTCTGTTTGTCACAGTAGAAATCGGTGGTAGAGCCGGACGTCTGCCTCTTCCCGTCAATGAAAAATATGCTCGCAGTGCATCATAACGATCGTCTCCTGAAATAATTGAGAAAAAAAAAGGTTAATTAAGAGAGAGGCAAATTTTTTTTTTTTTTAATTAACGTTCACAAATGTGTAGCAAGCTAAATTCTAAACATGACCTTTGACATCCATAACTTTATCGAAAGGAGGTCAACGACTTTACAAACTGTTAGACCTTAATTCTGATACCGAATGTTTAGAAAATGGTGATGGTCCGATAAAACAACCAAATAGCTACATTAACAACAATACCCCACTCCCAAAATTGCTTACAAAACGAAAAAATCGCTGTCTAAATGTGTGAATCGAGGAGTCAAATTCGGCTGTTCTTTTACTAATACATCCACCCTCCGTTACTTGCCGTTGCTGTATTGCAAATAAAGAAAATAGGTCTGAAATGAATAGAAATAAAACAAAGTTCAAAACTTACTCAGAACACATATTGCGTCGACTTCCATTAGTGAAACTTTCAGTTCAGCGCCTGAGTCATTTCGTGCTGTGTTTCGTACAGCCGGCCCATCGTGTTCGGGATTGTCAGATGGAACATCCGCCATTGTGTTTCCACGCCAAAATGTGTTGGAGGTGCTTTATTTTAACGTTATTTCGCTCTTTGCTCAAATAACGACGGTGTTTAAAACTTTGATACGATTTTAGCAGTTTGGCTGCTCGTTTGTTTGATGTAACACAAGTGTAGGTAGGCCTCCCAGATGTGTATTAAAATTCAAACTTTCTCATTCACTTCGAATTTACGATATCTTCCTATACAAAATCTGTACCTTGTGTTACATATGCGTAAACCTCAGTTTCCGCTCTTCTCAATGGTGAAAACCGTATTAGTGTAGCATTTTTGAGGACATAGCGCAGACGCTATGAATGAGGTGGGGGTCCTTTCAAGAAATTTCGCTTTCGTGAGCGCCGGTCAGCCAGCGCACGGTAAAAGCGGTTTCATGGTGTTTTCTTTTTTTGTCTCACTCAATTTCAATGACACGCAGAAAGTTACAATTGACATATTATGAAAGAAGAAAGATCAAGAAACCAGAAGATATAATTTTTATTTAGAAAAGGCAAATTAATTACTAGACAGAGTGAGGTTGAAAAGGGCCCAAACTGGGCCTCGCTTGCGCGTTACAGAATTTTCCGACCGCCGTGCAAGAGGCAGTTTGTTGTACCTAATTAAACACATATCAAAGAAGGTGTAGAAATTACAATTATATTTGAAAGCGCATTTGTCTCCAAGAAAATTAAGCATAAAAACAGGCAATCATTTGTGTCAGTTTCAATATTTAAAATTCAGTTTTCTCACATTTCATTTTTTCCCCCAATGAGGTGTTCATATAAAGTAATTACCACTGTCAGGTGCTTCAATGAATGAATGGTGCATGTTATGTTTCTTTAACACTTTGAGTACCAAGGCTCCTAGGTAGCAATTACCTTCAAGTACCAAGTGTTTTTAGGAATAATTTCCTCTTTATCTCATATCCTGACAACCACTATGAGACTAGGCACATTCCCACTGGTAAATTCTGTTCCAACTATACAGCTGAGGTTCAAGCTCTAGAGCAAGCTGCAAATATGATTTATAACACCAACTCTGACTGCCACCAGGTAGTCATCCTCACAGATGCACTGTCTGTCCTGCAAGCTCTCAAGGGTGGTAAACTCCCGCATCTGAGAAATGAACTAAACAAGGTAGCTGCCAAAAAGAGAACCATACTTCAGTGGGTACCATCTCATTGTGGTGTACCCGGAAATGAAAAGGCAGATAAACTTGCAAAAAAGGGAGGAGAATGTGAACAAGAAGATAATGAAGTCACATACTTTGAGAAAAAAGAGAGCTATCCAGACTATCAGAAGAGAACAGAACCAACCCAAAGACGACTATCACACTCTCGACCGGCAGGGACAGACAACTATTTTTCGACTCAGGACAGGGCATAACAAACTGAATAAACACATGCACAAGCTACGATTGTCTGCTTCACCACTGTGCACATGTGGATTAAACGAACAAACTGCTGAGCATGTTCTACAGGACTGTCCTCTGTTTGACCAGTTAAGAAAGATATACTGGCCCAATGACTCAACACTAAACTCAAAGCTATATAGAGTTAAAGAGGAACTTCAAACAACAGTCGAATTCATCATGAGAACTCGTCTGACGGTGTAATCATCAAAGATGCGATCGCAAGAAGAAGAAGGAATAATTTCCCATTTGGGGTGATGAAATTTAAAAAATCACTGAGACCGAATGAGTCAACAGATTGACATGAAACTTTCAGGATATGGGAAGTGGATAAGGTGTCACGTGGTGGCCTAGTTTTGTGTTCAGGTCATGTGATCATGGCCGCCATTTTGAATATTAATGAGGCAATAGACAAATATTGGCATGCACTATTGAAAAATGTATAAAAAATATTATAATCAACTCAAAAGTCATAAGACTTTCCAAGGTATAATATTATTGTACATTCTTTCTAAAAAAAAAAAAAGCAAGTATAATATGCTCTTAAAATGATATTGGGGTTAAAAAGCTATTTGAAATGGACACAAAATTTCCAGGGTCTGTAATGGCAAAATAGAAATATTCATGGAGGTACTGACATGATTTCATGCAAAAAGAATGTTTAAAAATACATACTTATCAGTTTGCTTTAGCTGGGTGTGATAGTCTAACATAAAATATGGTCACAGATGGCTTTAGCTGGGTGTGATAGTTTAACATAAAATATGGTCACAGATGGCTTTAGCTGGGTGTGATAGTCTAACATAAAATATGGTCACAGATGGCTTTAGCTGGGTGTGATAGTCTGACATAAAATATGGTCACAGATGGCTTTAGCTGGGTGTGATAGTCTAACATAAAATATGGTCACAGATGGCTTTAGCTGGGTGTGATAGTCTAACATAAAATATGGTCACAGATGGCTTTAGCTGGGTGTGATAGTCTAACATAAAATATGGTCACAGATGGCTTTAGCTGGGTGTGATAGTCTAACATAAAATATGGTCACGGATGGCTTTAGCTGGGTGTGATAGTCTAACATAAAATATGGTCACAGATGGCTTTAGCTGGGTGTGATAGTCTAACATAAAATATGGTCATGGATGGCTTTAGCTGGGTGTGATAGTCTAACATAAAATATGGTCACAGATGGCTTTAGCTGGGTGTGATAGTCTAACATAAAATATGGTCACAGATGGCTTTAGCTGGGTGTGATAGTCTGACATAAAATATGGTCACAGATGGCTTTAGCTGGGTGTGATAGTCTAACATAAAATATGGTCACAGATGGCTTTAGCTGGGTGTGATAGTCTGACATAAAATATGGTCACAGATGGCTTTAGCTGGGTGTCTTCTTCTTCTTCTGCGTTCAGTTTGTAGTCATGCTAAATCTGCAGGCCTGTCGCCAGGATGAAGTCCAGTCTTTACCAGGTCGGCGCGGCAGCCCCATAGCTTCTGCTGGAGCTCAAGCACCCCTTGGCCAGGTCGCACGTCGCGGTTCATCGTGGGTTGGACAGTTCTGGAGAATGTGTTCTGGGGTCTGGATTCCTGTTCCGCATGGGCATTCATTTGTGTGGGATATCTTGAGGCGATAGAGATGTCCTAGTAATCTGCAGTGGCCGGTTCTCAGGCGGAACATTGTGGTCTGTTGGTATCTGTTTAGATGGTGTATTGGGTCATCTCTGCTGTACATATCCCCTTCCTCCTTCCACTGATTTTTGTACTTGTTGTGGATTATGGTTTTTGCTTCCTGATACGGCAATGGATGGCTGTATTGTTCCATTTTACTGCCACTTCTTGATAGAGCATCTGCTTTCTCATTACCAGCAATTCCACAATGGGAGGGTAACCACTGAAGGGCAATGGTTGATGACCTTTGGATGTTGTTAAGCTCAGATCTGATCTCATTCATCATGTTATCATTTCTGGTGTTTTGTATTGATTCCAGTAATGATCTGCAGTCGGTGAAGATTACTATCTTAGCTGGTGGTTGTTGTTCGGGTCTGGTGAAGATTTTCAGGGCTTGCAGTAGTGCCATAGCTTCTGCCCTGAAATTGGAGATCTTTCCAGTTGGGAAGGCCTTTCGGATGATCTTTCCATTTAGGAATCTTATAAAAAAGCTCCCACCACCGTTCTTTACTGCCCCCTCAGCGGATCCATCTGTGTATGCGTGTGTCCACTCTTTCGGGTTGAACTTTTCTTCAATCATTTAGCTGGGTGTGATAGTCTAACATAAAATATGGTCACAGGTGGCTTTAGCTGGGTGTGATAGTCTGACATAAAATATGGTCACAGATGGCTTTAGCTGGGTGTGATAGTCTAACATAAAATATGGTCACAGATGCAATTATGGTTGCTTTTTTCTCTGGCCTTGGGGGCCTATTTCCTTCCTAGCGGCAGCATTGTCCTCATACTTATAAAAAAATTGAAAAGCAGGGCACAACGCAGAGTGGTTTTTCACATCCAATACAAAAGAATTTTTTCTGGACTCTTAGTCCAGCAGAATTACAAACAATGCATCTTGGTCGATGTCAATGGTCTTCATACTGCTGTTAGTAACATTGTTTGCGTGGACTGTGCTGAACAAATTCTATAATGCCACGTACAAGCAACCATGTTTCCCGACCTAGCAAAAACAGATGAACGGCCACGCTTCATGTTGTTTTGCTCAAAATTACAGGAAACCCTCTTCTACTGTCTGTAACAGTCCAACCCTAATCATAACGCTCACATAGGGGTCATCAAAGCCATACAAGTACCACTGAAACTAATCAGCTGCTTCTCTGCCACACCCCTTCCTAGTAGCAGGTCTTTTTCTACGCCCCTGATAATCGCTATTAACACCTCTGACAGCTTCACGAATGCTGGAACTATGGCTGTTGCTGTCTGTTTCAGTAATTTCAGGCTGCCCTGCATCAAAACTAGACCAACTGTTGACACTTTCAAAGGTCAGCTGAGAGCCAGAATCCAAATCATTGCAACATTCACTAGTTTCACTCATTTTTAAAGAAATTTCCACCTAAAGATTAATCAAAACACGTGAAAAAAAATTTCGGCCGCCATTGATTATTCCTCAATAAAAATGAGTTACTTCCCTTGAGTTGCTTGTCTTCAGACGGCTGCCGTGCTCACTTTTTATACTAATGCTATGTTTACGCCAAAAGGGCGACATTGGTACTCTAGGACAAAATAGAGCCTGTCGCCAATAGGCACCCGTGGTACTCAAAGTATTAACCACCATCACAACAGCAAATAAACTGGTCACCTCACAAATATAAGCATCAATTTAACCAGTTTCATACAGTAAACTGACTCTGGTAATCATAACATGACTCACCACCATCACCTCCACAAGGAGCATTATAGCCATTTCTGCATACCCCACACACACCCGCCCCCCACCCCCCCCCCCCCCCCCCACGCCTACATCAAGCTTTTACTTGCCCATGCAGTGATGGTTTCTGTAGTAATAAGTCTGACATGACACCCCACACGCATAATCTCATGTAATTTGACTCGTACGACAGTAGTCCTATCGTCTCATCAGCGACGCCCCCCGAGACACAGGATGCCATGAGCACTGGCTTTAAACTATGCCACGTAGTCCAGTGCCATCAGCTTAAGGTCTCTGCATATCTTCCTAGTCTCCAGTTCTCTTCACGTTTTTTTGGTCTCCCCCCTGCGGTTTTCCAGAACAAGTATTGCCAACAAGTTTTATCCATCACCCATGCCATCTTATCTCTTCCACTGATGTATGTATTGTTCTCGTCATCAGTTCCATATCTGTGACCATTGCCATACCATTTCAATCCTTCTGCTCTATGCAAGCACCCATTTATCAAAGTGTAACTTCTCGGCGGTTGTTATATTACTCCCCATGTTTCAGAACCATACATACAATATGGCTGATGTAACGTCTTAACTGAATATTCTGATTATCACGTTGGACTTGATTTTCATACACTGTCCAACAGTGAAAGCTCTTCTTGCCTTCTGTATTCTTATTTTGATATCGACGTGTGTCCCTCCAACACTGCTGCAACAACAAAGTTGGAAAGACAGACAGTGATATCAAAATAAAAATGACACTCTAAGCTTCTGTCACCACCATCACAGCAAATAAACTGAACTAGACTAGTATATGCATACATTTCAACAATGTTTAATAAAGTACGCCAACTGAGGTAATCATTATAGCATGGAACCTTTTACAATATACTGACATCTACATCCTTTGTTTGTTAAACTTATTCAGCGAGTTATTCAGCCGGAGTTAATTATAGGGCTCAAGTCATTCTATCTCTTCCCCCCCCCCCCCCCCCCACTTTTTCTTATTTGATATCGTCGTGTCTTTCCCCCCCCCCCCCCCCCCCCCCCCCCCCCCCCCCCCCCCCGCCCCGAACTTTGAGCGCAACACTGGGTATTCAACATCTTTCATCACAGAGGGAATTGCTAGAAATGTGTGGATGATTTCAAGAGTCCATGAAGTTGTGATTCGCCTCACAGACAGAGGTTCACATCCACATCTGTATACTATAGCACAATGTTTACCTGGAGGTCATATAAAGATGAGTCCAGATATGCTCATGTGCATCAAAATTTCAATGTAAAAATACTATTAGTAAATAATAACGTACTGATTACCTTTCATTTCTCCTTTGGGATTGACAATAACACCAGCGTTATCTTCAAAATAGAGGAACAGTCCATCTTTTCTTCTTAAGGGCTTCCTCTGACGTATGACAACAGCCGGCATGACTGACATGGGGAGACAGAAACAGTTTGTTAAACAAGCCAAATATTAATAACTGCATGTAGCAACATTTGACGATTGAAACTACCAATAGCAACAAACACGGATGAACGAACCACCAATATGGACTAATCAGATACAGTAAATAGAAGTCCCATTTGGTGATAGCCCTCAGCAGCTTTTCTTCCTCGTGTTCCGTTTGTCAGATAAAGTAGAACTATTTTCCTAATTTTCGATTAACCGAATCAACAAAACCATAGAACACAGGCATGTAGCAACATAAGCACACCTCTACTTGCTGGTTATTTCAGTCCATTCCATCTGTTCCTAGCTGTAGTGTAATCAGTTTAGTGTTTTTAGTTTACTTTTCAAAATAAATTTTTGTGAATGCTACAAAATTTAGTCATGTAAATGAAAATGTATATTTCGGACAATGTTGAAAAGTTAAAATACATCAATTTTTTTTTAAAATGGGGAATCGGGGAAAAGAAAACTGATGAGAAATATGGTATCGGGGTGGCCACAATTTCTGACATTAAAAATAGTGAATGAAGTCTTTATTTGTGTATAGAAAGTGAGGACGTTCTAGCAGAAAAAAACAATGAACAAGTCTAACCAGCCTGATTCTAAAGGCGACGAACTGGAACGGACTAACTTGGGAGACAAGAAGTATAAATGGGAAAGAAGAGGAGCTGGCGGAAGAAGAGATGACGAAAGCAAAACTAGAGAATGGAACCAGGCCAGGAGGAAGACAGCTGACAGGATAGTCTGGCACTCTCCCAAACCTCTACACCTCACGGTAGAAGGGGAACGACTAAGTAAGTAATTTGGATAATTGGAGTTCAGTACATTTAATGGCATTTGTTTTGTATTACACAAAAACTGTTTCATACGTTCCAGGATTAAATTCCAATAAAGGGTCCGTGTCTATGGTGCCATTTTTTAAAAAACCATCTCATTCATTATTCTTTAGCCAAGGAACACAGGCCTTCAACAAACTCGGGCCATCAGCTCAGGGTCTCCACATTTTCCTGATCTCTTTCATTTCTGTTTCAAGTTCCCTGCACACTTTTTTTTTTAGTCTAACCGTACCTCTTACCTTGGTGATACCAGAACATGGATAGCCTTGCAATATTATCAACAGATTTCCTTAGTCTGCATCCTATCCATAGCTAGTGTCTTCTTTTCATCTCCCGTTCCACTTGCATGGTTCTTGTCATCAGTTCCACATTTTGTCATACCATGTCAGTGCTATTCTACGAAGCACCCATTTATGAAAGTCTGTAGCTTCTGGGTGGCTGACTTTGTTATTCTCCATATTTATAAATTTGCTGGTCGTATTTCAATCTATCAATGTGCTACAAGTAGTTAGTTGTTACTATGTACAGAAACATATGAAATGATACCCACACTGCAGCGATATTCCGTCAGTGGGAATGACAGTAGAAAGGTAATGGTAGTCTGAGAATTGGAGACGTGAAAATGATGCGGAAAACATGGAAAGAGCAGTTGGAGATCAACCCATATGGCTGTCATCAGTAGCCTACCATTTTCAGAAAAACTCTACGGAGATGCAAATAGCCATAAGCTGACCACTTCCTTCTTTGAAAATATAAGCAGGCGTCTGAGAGTGTATGAAGAAGAAGAATCGTAGTACCATAGGGGAGTGAAGTATTAGAGACTTCATTGCTCTAGATTGCTTTATAAAGTGGATGACTGGTTCCCTTCCTCACAGCTTTTGCCTTCCCTACCTCCAGAGCAGTCAGGTACCCATTAACAGCTGGGTAGACTGGAGTGTAAAGCCACATGTTACGAGCCCACTAATTCTGCCTTGGTCACCACCATGTAGTTCCCAGGGGTCTATTTGACGCAAATGAATGGGACCACTGCTACCTCAGGCAGGTCGTAAGAGGCAGCTAATATGAGGTGTGAATTTTTCTTAGGCATGTTGTGTGAACAGAGGACAATTTCGACATTTCCTTCTCTGTAACTCTCCAGCTTTCCGCACCATAGAGAAGCACAGAAAGCACACAGCTCTGATATAATCTTAATTTTGTGCTTGTGCTGTATTGAGAGGACTTCCAGATGTTGTTTCGGCTAAAAAAGGCTGTTCTTGCTTTGTTCATTCTGTTGTTGATATCTTTGCTTGCCCTGCCGTCTGGTGTTACTATGCATCCTAGGTATGTGAAGGTGTCTGTCTGTTCCAGTTGCTGATTCCTTACTGATATGGGCTCAGGGTTGCTCACATTGAGCGTCATGACCTCTGACTTCTTGAAATTGATGTTCAAGCCCACCTGCTGGCTAAACTTATTAAGTCTATCCGTTTTTTCCTGGATGTGTTGATGTGAATATGTTAGTAGTGCAATGTCATCTGCATATTCCAGATCTTCCAATGTAGAAAATGCAGTCCATCTTATTCCTCTTGGATTGCCCTCTGTTGTCTGGCGCATCACCCAGGCTATGACTGTTAAAAATAGAGTGGTTGATAAGGGACATCCCTGTCGTACTCCTGTCTTCACCTCAAAGGTTAGGTTGCTCTGCCCAACACTACACGTAAAGTTGGCATAGAAGAAAGAAGAAAGGATTGCGCTGGCAACCTCATCATGTAAATCAAATAGCTACAGATTCCCTCACTTCACGAGTACAAGGGAACGGTGGTAGCACAGTGGTTAGTGCACTGGCTTCCTAGATCAGTGGTCCATGGTTTGATCCCCAGTTGAGGTGGCATCACAAATGGCTCCGGGGGTCGACCCAGCTTCTTGAATTGGGTACCAGAGTTGATTGATCTCCCACTCAACGTTCAGACATTGATTGTGGACTGCCAATTTTAATGTTTTCACATAGACCTACTAGGATTATTCCCATCATAGTGCTATTTGGCACATGTTAAAAGTGCTAACTTTTATTACAATAACAAGCAAAATCATTTTAATTAAAATTCACAGCAATTTACAATTTTTGCAGAAGTGAACAACTGAAACGTATTCTTCAATGTCATCCAAATCTTCTTCTTAGATCCTTAACCACCGACCGTCAAAGCAGTCAGTGGCCATCACGCCTAGTGGTGTCTTGTAGGGCAACAACAAATTGATTCCACTTTGCTCGGTCGGTGGCCATCCTTCGTACAGTGCCCCAACTCTGGTTCATTCTTTGCATCTCAGCCTCCACAGTCCTCCGCCAAGTTGTTTTTGGTCGGCTTCTCTTTCGTTTTCCTTCAGGGGTCCAAAGCATAGCTGTTCTTGTGATGGCATCGGGGTCTCTTCTGAGGACATGACCAACCCAGCTCCAGCGTCTGCCAGCTATGATGGTGTGCATGTCCTCTTGCTTGCTACGAGTAAGCAGATCTTGGTTGGTGATGGTATTCGGCCAAAAGATACGATGAATTTTTCTTAGGCATGTTGTGTGAAAAGAGGACAATTTTGACATTTCCTTCTCTGTAACTCTCCAGCATTCTGCACCATAGAGAAGCACAGAAAGCATACAGCTCTGATATAATCTTAATTTTGTGCTTGTGCTGTATTGGGAGGACTTCCAGATGTTGTTTAGGCTAAAGAAGGCTGTTCTTGCCTTATTCATTCTGATGTTGATGTCTTTGCCTGCCCCACCGTCTGGTGTTACTATGCTTCCTAGGTAGCCTATGTGGTCATCCAAATAAGTCGCCCATATTAGGGTTAGGATTAAGATTAGGTCTAAGATCCCTAAATCTAACCCATCTACTCCTGAGTTACGTTGCGCACAAATCCAGCTCTTCGTGAGTGCAGGATCTGAAGCCCCGCCTTTAAAATACAGCGTACCGCAGTATGTGGGTGTCTGGGACTACTAGGCCTATGTCATGTTTACATCAATGGTGTATCAGTGCGCAGAAATGTAACGGTCGAACGAAGAATGGTTAGGGTAACTATGAAGATGAACAAAAAAAAAATGTAGGCCTAATGGCTGAGCCCAGAAGCTTATACATGGAGAATTTGAGAAAACTGATAGGCTACCATAGTGTTTTTATTTTTTATTAAATTAGTTTTACTCGCCACGCAGTTTCGCAACACTGCATAATATACGACGTGTGCTGTTATTTTTCTTACGCCAGGAGCTACAGCTATAACCTCGTCTTCCATGATAAAGATATCACAAACCCATGTAGGCCTATTAAATATCATCGTGCATATTCTCATCAAGAAGTCATGCAGTATTTTTAACTTGGCATATTATGTAAAATTGATTCTCACTATTTGTGATGAACAAACAAACAACCCGTCATCGCATCAGTAACCATGAACTAGCCATTTTTGTTTACGAGCCGTATCACGTCCCTACCATGTCGCTACCTCACCCGTTAACTAGAAAGTGGAGGGAGCCGCAGTCAATGCTCTTTTGCAACAGTGGGATGTGTTCAATGCTATCCAAATAAGTTTAGAATTCCTAAACCTAACCTTATTAGGCCTACTGTGTCTATGAATTATTTATTTAAGACCCTATAGAAGAGTCCCTCTCATCTTCATTGGAACCGAGGTGGAGTGATATGATTGCTAGTCAGTCAAGCCGGCATGAAATTTGAGTGAACAATTAACAATCCACTACCTTAAGTGTAAACATGTGCTCATCTCCAGACATACAGTTAGGCCTAGTTACAAAACTCTAGTATAAAAATAATATTTAGCCTACCCTTTTTCCTCAGTTCTGGCTTTCCTTTTTTGACTGTTGCCACGAACATATCTCCAATACCAGCTGCTGGAAGTCTGTTCAGACGGCCCTTGATGCCACTCACGGCAATCACAAATAAATTTTTACCTCCTGTATTGTCTGCACAGTTTATAACAGCGCCCACTGGCAGACCCAAGGAGATGCGAAACTTTCCACCGGCTGAACCACCTCTTCCTGCAGAAAGTTAACGAAAATATGATGGTGCAATGTAGGTTTGCTGGCCTTACTGGTCCGACAAATACAAAATATCTGGTACACATTTGATAGCCTACATATCATATATAGAATCAATGTAATTTACATAAAGATAAAACATGTTAGAAACTGAATTTTTAAAACTGGGCTTAACAGCAAGATTACTTGAGATTTACACAGGCTTATACAATATAAACAACACATACCTCTCTTAGACATTTTGGATAAAGGAAGTAACTTTTGTGCGCAGTGCAGGAAGTTGACCTGGCCGCTATTTAAAAACAAAACTCATCGAAAGATTAACGAAACAATGTCCACATAATCGTCTATCTGCATGAAGAAGTTCAAATGGGTCTCTGAAGAAACGAAAGATTTTGTAAAAATTCAAAGCATTTAATTTTTTTCTCCGTTCTAAAATAAATAAGTAACGTTCCGTAATAATCAACTAGTTTTTACAAAGGTTCGAAAACATTTTTAGTGCTTTTTTGTTTCCCTAAAACGTTCTATCCAAAACGTTCAAGTTGGCAATACTGTCCAAAATATTAGTTGTTGACGATCTGATTTCTTCTTCTTCTTTCGTTCGCTTGAAATATATTGTCTATATCTGCAATGTTGTTTCTTGTATAAACTTCACTACCGATCTGATAAATGCCAAAGTGTGCATTTGTACAAATGTTTTTTTTTTTTTAAATAATGTGATAGATTTGAATTTTAACTTTGCATTCTTTAATTACAACACATCCATAGTTTTAATTTCTTTAAAAACCCTCTTAGGTCAAACATGACTCGGGAAAAACCAAATTCGCTTTCTTTACTTTGTGTGAAAGCGGGCATGCTTCGTCGTATCTATTTTGAAAACATTATCGAAGATTTTGCAGTTTAAAAAAAAACCCAAGAAAACGGTTGTTCTAATTATGTCTCTATGATTTTTTTCTGATGTTTGTACTTATTTCTGAATTTTTTAAACATATTATTATTAATTAATAAATACGTGTATCAGATTCACATTCCATTCTTCGAATGGTTGGCTACGGCATGAATGGAAAACATTCATAAAAGCTTCGAGTCTGCTTGAGCTGGTGTGGATCTACTGTCCTGGTCATGCGTGGGGTATGCAGTAATGAGAGAGCTGACAAACTAGCATCAAGAGCACCTAAAGTGGGGACGCTGAATATGGATATTTATTTATTAGAGATACTGAGAACAATTAATGATCGCCTGTTAGAGGATGACACTGCAATAGATGAATCATCAAGGTAAAGACTGTTGGAATGTGGCATCAAACGTCAGGCTTGCAGAGATGGGCGTATGAGAGAATGCATCCGACATGTATACAACCAGCGAGCTACAGGAACAGTTAGCATTCACACTCTTCGACATATACTGAGTGAGACTGAGCACCTATGGGTTTCCCCAGAGTGTAATGATGTCGATTCTGTTCAACAATAAGAATAAAAATATTTATCTGAAATCCATTAGTTTTTTTCTATTTTTACCTTTTAGAAGATTGGAGTTCTTAATCCGGCCCCGCACAGAAACCACCGCTGCATTGAGTGTATGAATGCATGGTGCAGGGAAATAAGATATAAACTGACATAAACTTACAGGGGCAACAAATTAGTACCGCACCGCCCAAACCATATGATACATAGGAATGACACTATACCAACAACTGAACTGGAACAAACACATAGATAGACTGGTAGAGTCTTACAGAGGACTAACATGATAAGATATTTGAAAGGTCATGGATGGGGTGCAAGCACTAAGACAATGATCGTGTTCTATAAATCTTTCATTAGAGGCAAAATTGATTATGGGAGCATAGTATATGACTCTACAGCACACAGTCACAACATTACGTTAGATAGAATTTAGCACCAAGCATTATGTACAATGGCAGGTGCGAGCAGATCAACATCTACTTCATGATAGAGGAACCACGCTGCCAAGAATGTCAGGAAGAAAATGACACAGACCACTACCTGATCCACTGTATAAAATATGATCAACAGAGGCTTGAATTAAAAACATACTTTAGAAATAACAATATAGACATGGCAGGGGATAAGGTGTTAAGTATAGATGCCCCAGGGGAAGCACAATCAATCCTTAAACGATATATACATAAAACAAAGGAAAACATATAAGGTTAGTAACAGTGGCAATATCAAACAACAATAACAAAAATGATACTTCAGAAAAGACATTCAACAAAATAGAAATTAAGCAACAAAAACTAACAAATCATTAAAAAATAAATAAAACCTGAAAAATTAGCAAACATATTAACTTCTCATAGTACAAGGAAAGGCAATGAGATTTTAAAAAACGAAACAAACACTAATACGAATTAAAACCAAGTGCAAAGGACAATAGTTATTTATATACAATACAAAACTGACAATAAAATGACAAATACTAATATAAATTAAAACCAGCAACGGCAAAAGACAATAGTTATTTAAATTTAATACAAAATTAGTAAATAAAATGACACTAAATACCCCAATTATAACCAATTTTCAGGTTGAACAGGGTAGACCAAGATGGAACGAGAAGAGGCAATAATGGTCAGCTGTTAAGTGCCCGCTCTCTACCCATCACCTTTTCAAAACAACAGCAACAACAAGCAGATCAACATCGAGGGGTGCTCTGGAGGTGGTCTTAGGAGTTCTTCCTTTGGAACGTCGGAGAAAGGAACGAAGACTAAATTACACGACCAAAATTATGTTGGACAAGACTCATCCCGCTTTTCCAGCATTTGCTAGATATCGATTAACAACTCAGAACAGGTTCATGAATACCAGTAGATAGATAGATACCCGACAGGTTGGGAATGCATGGAGGAACTAGTACACTTGGATGCCCTAAATGCATCAATTAATAACAGCAGTATATACAAGCCGTTAGTACCACCCTGGGAGCTCAAGAAACCAGATACAGACTACCCCACCTGGCAGGCATAATTAATAAAGCAACTGATATGGAAACTATCAAAAACGAAGCCAGGAAATATATATTCATCAAATATCAAAGGACATTAATACAGTGTACGCAGAAAGATTTAAAGGAGAAGATCGTTGTACTGGCGACCAGGTGTTCATGGTTCAAACCCGGGCGTCGGCGTTTGAAGAAATGTTTACGGCCGGAAATTTGACTGAATAGCCTGAACGGCTCCTGTGATAAACCCTCTGTGGATGGGAAGGAGCGAAGCTCCTGACCGGGTTGGAAGGAAAGTCCTCAGGTTCCCCAGCCTCGCAATGACATGTCATTGGGCCGAAGGGCTGAAAGCCCAAGTGCCGCTGGTTAAGGAAAAAAAAAAAAAAAAAAAAAAGGAGAAGATAAATTAAGGAAATGAATTTATGTGGCAAATGGTGAAAGGATATAGTATAACAGATCATACATCTATTTTCACAGCATAGATGCTTGCGATTCTGAAAACTTTCGCAATCTTCTCCTCATGAATTGACAATATTAACAGGCTCACTTTCAGATATTCAAGCTATAAGAAACTTATGAGAATGAAGCAGACCTGATGTAGCAGAAGAGATATTACTGCCAAATACTTACGTATGCTCCAGAGGATGTTCTGCTATATTAGCTTGGGTACCTTCACATGTTGGCATAGAAGGAAATGAAAAAGCGGATAAAGACGCTAAGAAAAGTAGAAATAATAGAAACAAAATAAATAAGTAAAATAGAGATCAAAAGCCTAATTAAAAGAATAGTAACTGAGGAATGGGCAGTATAGTGGGATGGAAGTCTGAAGGGCAGACATGCATATAAATTGTTCAAGACTCCAACATGAACGTGTCCAGGTATCTAGAGGACTAACAATTCCTAGCAATAAGAAACTTCTTAGACTGCAACTAGGAGTTGGCTATTTTAGAATATAAGAACTTTACTGTGCAGAGTATCTACATAAAAATAACATAGAGCATTTCCTAATAAAATGTAAGAAGTATGAACAGCAGAGAAAATCAATATTAGACTACTTACAGGATGCAATTCATCCATAACTGTGGAACAAGTATTGAGAATAGATAGACCTAGAGAATTGCACAATATAGCAAAACAGTATATTCTGCTTCCTCTTCCTCGTTCGCCCTGAAAAGGACGGTGGTTGCGTTGTGTCTGTTTACGCCGTAGCTGTGATATCTGCACCTTTCGGTCGACACATCCGACTTCAGAACGGCATTTTTTGGGACCGGGTTTGCCTTCCCTCTTCGATCCGTACTCGCTCAGCCAGACTGCACTGCTGCAGACTGTTTCCAGGACCACCACGTGGAGGTGGAGTACGGTCTTGCTCAGCTCTGGTTCGCTGACCCTGATGCAAGCAGTCAAGCTATGGGTCGCTGACTGCATTCTCTATTGCTGCATCTTTTGGTCCCAAAACAGTATATAACGAGCTAAAATTAATATATAAGGATCAATGATGGTTGATAAAGGGTAGTCTGATGGAGTGCTTGTGTGGATGATGGCAGATAATTGGGGGATTGGGTGTCATCCCGGACACCGCCGGGCTTTCTCACCTCTTTTCACCTTGTTAACAACAGGGCAACCAACGGGCTGATCACCCGTTTGCCAGTCACTTCGATTACGGAAACAACAGCAGATGGATTGATTTGCCGTTGCCCTAAAGACGCCAATAGGCGTGATGGGAAACAATGGCAAAGAAAACCTATCTGCTGTTGCCCTAAGACGCCACTAGGCGTAATGGCCACTGACTGCTTTGACGGTCGGTGGCTAAGGACGGAAGAAGAAGAAGAACAACAACAGGGCAGTTTATGAGAGACGTTATTGTTTTTCTTTGTTTGTATTTGTTGTTTATTTTAATTGTTGTTTGTCAAGGGGAAGGCACACACATACATTCACACAAGTTTACAGTTTTGATTTACTGTATTTGCACTGCGTGGAGGGGGGAAAAGATGCCTACCTACCCTACCTATTGCCTACCTATAACATATAAGGAAGGGAAACCCGAGGCCTGTAAACGGTAAATTAATATGAAACAAACATAAAGGTATGTTTTCAGGCACTCGTAAGAAATAAAGAAGTAGAACACTAGACAACAGAAAAACAACAGATGTGAGTATCCTGGGTAAGCCACTCACGTCTGTTGTTTTTCTGTTGTCTAGTGTTCTACTTCTTTATTTCTTACGAGTGCCTGAAAACATACCTTTATGTTTGTTTCATATTGCCTACCTACCCTACCTATTGCCTACCTGTCTGTCTATATGGCCGGCCGTCCGTTTGTCTGTCTGTATATCTATCTGTCTGCCCACTATTTCTGTCTTTATAAAAAAAATACACACGTTCTAGATTGGAGGTAGGCCACCGAGGATCTGTGGGATTCTACTTTAGAAACACTGAGCTCTATAAAGATCTAACTCGATAGCTTCATAGCTGCACCAGAGTTCGGTGGAAAATCAGTATCAGCCTTGGAGTGAACAGTTTTAAAATGTTTCTCAAAACACCATTCTTGATAAAGGTGATGGCTACCTATGCACAGTAAACAAACACACACACACACATTTCTCGTTCACTTCAGTGGTTCTCACAGATCCTACAAATCTGTATCTACAAATATAACTTCTTGTTGTTGTTAAATAGGGCTGTTGAGCTTGTTACTCTTTCGCAGCTATTACCAACTTGAAGAATCCTTGGCACTATCTACACTGTTGATCTATGTTTTTCCTGTGGCTTTTATGTCGTCCTGAAAGTTTTTGACTTGGAGTCATAGCTCCAATTTCTTTCTCTGGCATTCTATCCCGGTCCGGTGTAGCAGCCAAGATTTGGTAGGTTGATTGTTTGGTTGGTTGGTTGTTTATGTCACGGATTGCCTCCCCTTAGCTCTGCAGTCAGTAGTGGTCCAACAGTGGCCAAAACTCAAGAGTAACTAATATGGGTCTTCAAATTTGTCTATCTTAGCACAAGATTACTCTTAGCAGAGTTGTAGATAGAAGGATAATGATGCTTCTATCTCAAGGGAGTTTTCACAAGATGTTTTCAGAAGTCAAGAACAATGCTGCATAGGGCAGAGCACTATTAACTTACGTCTGATCCGTCGCCTTTTGTGAAGAATTAAGCAATGGTTTTAGCATATATATATATATATATATATATATATATATATATATATATATATATATATATATATATATATATATATATATATATATATATAAACCCTCTGTGGATGGGAAGGAGCGAAGCTCCTGACCGGGTTGGAAGGAAAGTCCTCAGGTTCCCCAGCCTCGCAATGATATGTCATTGGGCCGAAGGGCTGAAAGCCCGAGTGCCGCTGGTTAAGAAAAAAAAAAAAAAAAAAAAAAAAAAAAAAAAATATATATAAATATATATAAATATATATATATATATATATATATATATATATATATATATATATATATATATATATATATATATATATATATATATATATATATATATATATATATATATATACGAGGGGAGTTCAGAAAGTAATGCACCACATCGTTTTTCTCAGAAGCTGTTTATTCAAAAAGCATGAAATTTATACACAATATACATGGATATGTCATGTAAACATGGGTATTATTCAACATAATCCCCATCAACTTGTACAGCTTTATGCCAGCGCGAAACAAGTGCATGTATTCCAAGCTCGTACCAGATTTTGTCTTGATCATGTAGCCATTTCTTCGCTGCATGAATACACCTTCATCATCTCCAAACCTTGTCCCACGGAGTGCATCTTTAAGTGGACCAAATAGATGAAAATCAGAGGGTGCCAAATCGGGACTAATGGGTGGATGGGGTAGTACAGTCCAACCCAATTTGGTGATTGCTTCCCGTGTTGCCAGATTTGTGTGAGGTCGCGCATTGTCGTGAAGGAGAAGCAGGTCTGCTGGATTCTTGTGCGGCCGAACTCTGCGAAAACGTTGATTGAGTTTTTTCAATGTCTTAATGTAAGCTTGCGAATTGATTGTCTCTCCTCTTGGCATAACGTCCACAAGAATCACACCTTCAATGTCCCAAAAGACAGTGATCATGACCTTTCCAGCTGAAGGAATTGTCTTGAATTTCTTTCTTCTTGGTGATTGCGGATGATGCCACTCCATTGACTGTCTTTTTGTCTCAGGTTCAAAATGATGTGCCCAGGTTTCGTCACCTGTAACGATCTTAGCCAAAATGTTCTCTCCATCAGCATTGAAACGCTCCAACAATTCAGAAGAAATTGCTTTCCTTTGCAATCGGTGGTCATTTGTGAGACTTCGAGGAACCCATCTTGCGCAATCCTTAGAAAATCCGAGTTTTTATAACTGCATTTGCACTACCAATGCTGACTGACAGCTGTAAGGCCAATTGTTGAGTAGTGATTCGCCTATCAGTAACAATAATGCCCTCAGCGCATTTCAACATTTCTGCTTTGGTGGCTGTGGCAGGACGTCCACAGCGCGGCCGATCAAGCAGCTCCGTATCTCCACTTCCTGATTCTTTGATTCTCTGAACTCAGCGACTGACTGTACTCCTGTCGACTGCAAAACTTCCATACCCATCACATAGACGCTTGTGAATGTTCAGAACAGTTTCCTTCTCTGCAACGAGAAATTCTATCACAATTCGCTGCTTCTAACGCAAGTTGCTAACACGCTCCATTTCAACGGTTTAGGGCAGCCGTATTATTTGGCCGGTTGCGGTGCAATTTAGTGCACACAATTGGCACATGCCATATTTGAAGTGTGCAAAATGTCATGCTTCTATCTTCATTATTAGCTGAGAAAAACGATGTGGTGCATTACTTTCTGAACGCCCCTCGTATATATATATATATATATATATATATATATATATATATATATATATATATATATATATATATATATATATATATATATATATATATATATATATATATATATATATATATATATATATATATATATATATATATATATATATATATATATATATATATATATGTATCATCATCTCATCTCAGCCAGTAACCCGTCATGGGTCGTAGGGGTGCCATGGTGGAAGCATCAGCAGACAGGGTCCTCCACTGCTCTCTATCCTCAGCAATGCGTATATATATATATATATATATATATATATATATATATATATATATATATATATATATATATATATATATATATATATATATATATATATAATAATAATAATAATTATAATAATATAATAATAATAATAATAGCCCCTTCAGTCATAACTGACTATGGGAATGCGCCCCTGAGGTGACAGCCCTCAGCTGCTTACTTTCCTGGTGCTCCTTTCGACGTTTTCTCCTCACCTCTGCTTCTTGTGTGAGCCTCTCTTCGCCCAATCTGAGGTGGCGCCGTAAATAGCATCGCCACTTAGTGCGATCGGCAGCTTCATCCTCCCATGTTGCTGGATCCATGTCCAGTGCCCTCATATCTCTCTTGCACACATCTTTGAACCTCAGCTGTGGTCGCCCAACTGTTCTCTTGCCATCTGCTAATTGTCCGTAGAAGATATCTTTTGGGATGCGACCATCTTCCATGCGGCGAACATGGCCAAGCCAGCGAAGTCTGCGCTGTCTAAGAAGCGTATACATACTTTGAAGGCCAGCACGTGACAACACCTCGACATTTGTCACTTTATCTTTCCACGAGATGCCGAGGATGCGGCGTAAACACCGCAAATGGAAGGTATTGAGCCTTCTTTCTTGCTTAGCATAGGTCGTCCAGGTCTCGCTGCCATATAGGAGTGTGCTGGTGACGCAGGCATTATATACCGCAGCTTTGGTCTTCATTGTGAGTTTAGAGTTTCCCCAAACACGCGATGTGAGGCGGGCAAAGGTAGCTGCAGCTTTGCCAATGCGGCTGTCGATTTCTGTATCCAGTAAGAGTTTGTCATTGATGATAGACCCTAGGTATGTGAAGTGGTGCACCACTGCCAATTCATAGTTATCGATAGTGATAACTGGTGCAGCACCCACATCCTGACTCAGCACATTCGTTTTCTTTAGACTTATTGTGAGGCCAAAGTCCTTGCTTGCTTTAGTGAAGCGATTCATCAAGCTCTGAAGCTCCTGTTGGCTTTGAGTGACGACTGCAGCATCATCAGCGAACAACAAGTCTCTTATAGTGACCCTTCTGATTTTTGTTTTTGCCTTCAGCCTTGAAAGATTAAACAGACGGCCATCTGACCTAGTGTGAAGGCATATTCCTTCAGTTGCATCTCTGAATGCATGTTTCAAGAGTAAGGCAAAGAAGATTCCGAAGAGGGTCGGAGCCAGAACACAGCCTTGTTTAACGCCACTTCGTATATCAAAGGGCTGTAACGTGCTTCCAGCATATTTGACTGTTCCCTTCATGTCGTCATGGAATGACTTTATCATTTCCAGCATTTTAGAAGGGCAGCCTATTTTCAGGAGGATTTTAAAGAGTCCATCCCTACTAACCAGGTCGAATGCTTTTGTGAGGTCTATAAAGGCGATATATAATGGTCTTTTCTGCTCTCTTGATTTTTCCTGAAGCTGGCGGAGAGAGAAGATCATGTCTGTTGTTGATCTGCCAGCTCGGAATCCACACTGTGACTCTGGATATATGCGCTCAGCTAACTTGTGTAGTCGCATTAAGATGACTTTGGCAAAAACCTTACCAACAATACTAAGAAGAGAGATGCCTCTGTAGTTATTGCAATCACTTCTGTCTCCTTTATTTTTATACAGTGTTACAATCTTGGCATCTCGCATGTCTTGAGGAATAGTTGTCTCTTCCCAGCACTGGCACAGCATCTTATGCAGGGGATGTAATAGCGTGCTCTTACAGCATTTGATTAAATCAGGAGGAATCCCATCACTGCCTGGTGCTTTGCCAGAGACCAAGCTATCAATGGCCTTGCTGAGTTCCTCTAATGTTGGTTCGGCATCCAGCTCCTCCATAGTTGGCAGACTGTTGACACCATCAAGGGCTGCAGGCGTAACGGTATTGTCTCTAGCGTAAAGCTCAGAGTAGTGCTCGACCCACCTTTCCATCTGCTTACCCTTATCGGTTAGCTTCTCTCCGCTGATGGTTTTTAGCGGTGCCGTCTTACTTTTATGGGGGCCAAGTGCTTTCTTTATACCGTCATACATTTGTCTAATGTTGCCTGTTTGCGCTGCAATCTGGATGCTCTCACTGAGCTGGAGCCAGTAGTCATTTGCACAGCGTCGAGCAGTTTGTTGAACTTTGCTTCTCGTAGCCCTCAGGATCTGTAGGGTTCTGGCACTCGGTGAACGTTTGTATTCATTCATAGCACTGCGCTTAGCTTCAATGACAGGTGCCATCACATCTGATGAAGCATCAAACCAGTCATTTGACTTTGTTATTTTCTTACCAAAGGTGGCAAGTGCAGTACTTTGAATGGTGTTCCGTAGATGCTCCCAGTTCTCTGTAATAGTATCACCATGCTGAGGGCTACTGAGCACTTTCTCGAAGGTCGCAGTGAATTGAGCGATCATGAAAGGGTCTGACATCTTGCTGGTATCAATGCGTGGTTTCCCTTCATGTCTGACACGATAGAGTTTTCTTGGTTGTGCTCTGATTTTGCAGCAAACCAAGGAGTGATCTGTATCACAGTCTGCACTATGGTACGAGCGCGTGGAGAGCACAGACCTGAGGAGTGGCCTTCTGACGAGAATCAGGTCAAGTTGGTGCCAGTGCTTGGATCGTGGGTGTCTCCATGACACCTTATGCTGGGGTTTTGTCTGAAAGTAGGTGTTGGTCACGCAGAGATCATGGTGGACGCACAACTCTAAGAGCCGTTGTCCATTTTCATTCATCTTGCCAATACCAAACCTGCCCAGACATGAAGGCCATGAAACATTATCGGCACCCACTCTAGCGTTAAAGTCACCAAGGAGAACAAGCTGTTCTTGCCTAGGTATGCTTTTGATAATTGCTGTTAGATTCTCGTAGAACTCATCTTTAGCTTCTGAGGCAGAGTACAGAGTAGGAGCATACACACTGACAAGGGTGATGGGACCTGTGCTAGTTTGCAGGCGGAGCGTTAACAGGCGTTCTGATCCATTCTCGCCTGGTTCAACCATTTTAGTTAGCGATTTTTTGACCGCAAAACCTACTCCGTATTCTCTAGCTTTATTAAGATCTTTCCCTTGCCAATAAAATGTGTAGTCCTTCTCGCTCACCGTTCCAGAGCCCACCAGGCGCGTTTCCTGAAGTGCAGCTATATCCACCTGAAGTCGTTTAAGCTCATCATTAATTATGGCTGTCTTCCTTACATCGTTTACCTCCTGTAGGTTTTCGGATAGTCCAGTCAACATAGTCCGGACGTTCCAGCATCCCAATCTGAGAGTTTGCTTATTTCTATTTTTTCGATAATTGCTTGGTGCAAAATTTTCTGTCCACAGTTCGGGTTTGACCCTAATCCCCATTCACCCAATGGGGAAAGCAGACAGTGGCGGGACAACACCTTATTGACTGGGGGCTGCCCAGCTTGAAGCGGGCGATAGCTGTCCAGTGAGATCCTAGAACCTCTCCCACTGTCGGAAGTAGCCCCTGGCGCCATGCCCTACGCCAATTGGGCAAAATGCTTATAACCGATAACTGCTACTTCCCGTGTTTTGCCGACACCTATAGGGTGAAGCTGGAGTGTCCTCTCCAGGGCGCGAGCTTGGGCACAGTTATATGGAGATCAAGCTGTTGCCCATGCAGCATGTTCCCCCTCTCCACACAGCCGGTAGATCCAAAGGAACGGCAGTAGCCGATACAGTTTGGTACCAGCCATGTCGCAGGAGTTGCCAGAATAATGTCGAATCGACATTAGACTGCCTTAGGGACTCCGACTCCGGATTTATCCTCAGGGTTTACTCCCGAAGCCAATTTCATAAATGGATATTCCCGCAAGGCAGCGGTGGTTTGAATTCAGAGTTCCTTCTCTTAGATAAGCTACCAACCAAGGATCACGAGCCCTATCTGCTCGAAGCTGCTGGTTTTAAGGCGCCAGTCACTCGCCTTTGCCCCTTCTCCCGTCAGTGGAAACAGTTCCGCCGGGCTCAAATTGAGCCACACGTGAAGGCCGGGAGCTGGACTTGGTTGTCAGAGGCTGTTTGAGGCGCGTGCCATAGAAGTATTTTATCTGCAGTGAGAGCTTATCCTCACTACAACTCCCGGCAATAACAACCTTTGGAACTATATATATATATATATATATATATATATATATATATATATATATATATATATATATATATATATACTTACTTACTTACTTAGTCGTTCCCCTTCTACCGTGAGGTGTAGAGGTTTGGAAGAGAGAGTGCCAGACCATTCTATCAGCTGTCTTCTTCCTGGCCTGGTTCCATTCTAGTCCTCGGTCCTTCAAAGATTGTCTAATGTTGTCCTCCCAGCGGACTCAGGGTCGTCCTGGAGGTCTGGATCCCTGGCTCTTTGTTTCCCATGCTTGTCGTGGTAGCCGATCTTCTCCCATTCTGCAGACATGGCCAAACCATCTTAGTTGGGACTGTTCTATTTGGGTCTGCAGCGGATGGGATTTTAGGCCTTGACGGATCGTCTGGTTGCGGACCATGTCTCTTCTTGTTACTTCAACCACTTTCCTCAGATACCTCATTTCTGAGGTTTGGATCTGGCTTTTGTGGGTTGTAGTCATTGCCCACGACTCGAATCCATATGTCAAGACTGGGACATAGGTGGAGCGGTATACAACCATCTTCGTTTTCTTACCAACCTCTTTCTTGCTGAGGAATCCACGATTTATGGCCTGAAAAAGTCTCCCAGCCGCTGCTTTTCGAGTGGCCAACTCTTCTTTGATGCCTCCCTTTCGGTCTATAATAGCTCCGAGATATTTAAAGTGGTCGACCTGCTCCAGGACCTGTTCTCCCACTTAATCTGATGTTTTCTTTCTTCTCGTGATATCACCATGGATTTTGTTTTAGAGCTGCTTATGACCATCCCTCTCTTCTCCAGCTCTTCCTTCCAGACTTGCAGGTTAGATTGGAGATGTGCCTCTGATTTAGCAATCAGGGCAACATCATCAGCAAATGCCAGCTCCGAAATATAGACCTCTCTCATCTTCCAGTACCCCACTGAATACTTTCTTGTTCTCTCCTTACATGCCTTGATGACATCGTCCATAAGGAGTATGAAGAGGTAAGGTGATAGGATATCACCTTGTCTTACACCACTGGTGGTCCTGAACTCTTCTGACTTATGGTTTGCTGTCCTCACATAATTTCTGCAAGACTTGTAGAAGCTCTGTATAGCATGAATCAGAGGTGCTGGAATATTCTTCCTTGCCAAACAGTCCCAAAGTTTGCTCCAGGGGACCCTGTCAAACGCCTTTTCCAGATCTATGAAACAAAGATGGATCTCACTCTTATACTCAAGGGCCTTTTCACTCAGCTGTCTGAGTGTGAAGATTAGGTCTTGAGTACTTCGGTTTGCTCGGAATCCGCACTGGACCTCATCCAATTGTGGCTCAGCTAGGCGTCGGAGTCTCTGCTCTAGGATTCTAGAGTAGATTTTACCAGGGACACTGAGAAGGGATATGCCTCTATGGTTTCCACATTGTCGATTGTCACCCTTTTTGAAAATTGGTGTTATGATGGCAATCTCCCAATCCTTTGGTATGGTCTTGTTGCACCATGCTGCCTGTAGGACCTTTAAGAGTAATAGGTCGCCTGATGCTCCCATGTACTTAACCATTTCTGGTGTTATACCATCATGCCCTGCTGCTTTGCCCATCTTGATTTTCTCTAGTGCTGCCCTCAGTTCTTCCATCTTTATGTCATCTTCACCATCATTGGTTTTCTCTTCTGTGCTAGTGGTTATCATTTCTGATGCTTCACCATGCTCACCATCCAGGAGTTCTGAGAAATATTCTTTCCATCTTTCCATTACTTCCTTCGGGGCAGTAAGCAATTTGCCTTGTTTGTCCTTTATAAATTTGAGAGGGCATTGTTTTTCCTTCCTCATGTTCTTTAGGGATCTTATAGAACAATTTCTGGTTTTCTTGTGCATCTTTTTCTAGCTTTTCTCCAAATTCTTCCCAGGACTTCTGTTTTGCTGCTAGCACTTTGTTCTTTGCTTCTGTTCTGAGTGTCACATATTCTCTATATTTTTCCATTTGTCCTGTTGTGTTTTTAGCTCCTAAGTATTGTTTCCATGCCATTTTCTTCTCTCTTATTTTCTCTTTGACTTCCTCTGTCCACCAAGGTGTCCTCTTTCTCTGGTTTCCAAGTCGGACTTCACCGCATGCTTCTGCAGCAGCTGTCTTTATGATATCCTTGAATTTATTCCAGAGGGTTTCCAAGTCATCAGGTCGTTCTTCTGTGTTGCTCACTGCTGTAGCAATAAGCCCCTGATATCTGGTCTTAATTTCTGGCTCTCTCAGCTTGTAGGTCCTAATGCTCATTTCTCCTGCTCGTTTTCTTGGTTTCTTGCGTGATGTTGGGCAGTTCCTAGGCTGAGCAACTCTTTCAGTTGTTCGTTTGATTGTTAGCAGGTAGTGATCACTTCCAATCTCTGGCCCCCTCCAGACTCTTGCATCTCGGACATATCTGAATGAGCTTCTCCGAACAATGGCATAGTCGATCACTGACTTCTCATTCTTGGTTGGTTCACATCTAGTGTATGCATGTATGCGCTTATGGGGGGGGAACTTTGTGTTTGTAATGATCAGATTCTGCTCACTGCAGAATCTAAGGAGTCGCTTTCCATTGTCATTGAGAGTATCTTCTCCATATCTTCCGATAACTCCACCCCATCTAGCATGGTCATTTCCAACTCTGGCATTAAAATCTCCGAGCATAATAACTTCATCTAGGCAGTCATCCACTGTCCTTTGAAGCAGCTCGAAGAATTCCTCCTTGACCTCTGCTCTCTCATCCTCATTTGGCCCATACACTATGACCAGGTTGACTATGGTTTCTCCTTCTTTTAGTTTTACAACCATAATGCGCTCTGAGACAAAGTTCCATCCCTTGATATTATCTTTTTGATTTTGGGCCACAATGCAACCCACGCCCCCTTTAGCTCTTTCAGATATGGGTACACCACTGTAGAGCAACGTGTTGCCATCGAGATCCATGACTCCTTGTCCTTTTTTCTTCGTTTCCGTTATAGCCAGGATTTCTAGTTTTGCTTTCCTCATCTCTTCCACCAGCTCCTCTTCCTTCCCATTTATACTTCTTGTGTTCCAAGTTCCATAAGTCGTAGTCCGTAGTCCGTTCCAGTTCGTCGCCTTTAGAATCAGTCCAGTTTTCTCTCTTGTGTTGCTAGTAATCATGATTTAAAGCAAACAGGTGATTGGCCTGTTGTGCCTTTGCATGGTGGAGGGGCTGCCTCCTTACGGCCTCCATGCAGGCCGCCCTCCTCCTTTTTCATCCGGGCTTGGGACCGGCATAGGCGGAGTTTATATATATATATATATATATATATATATATATATATATATATATATATATATATATATATATATATAGATAAATAGATATATATATATATATATAGATATATAGATATATAGATAGATAGATAGATAGATATAGATAGATATAGATTTATAGATATAAATCCGTCTTGCTCATACGAATGCTTTAATACCTATAATAACTGAATCAACAATAATTGTTTTGTTTTAAAATAACATGTAACATTGTTAATAGTCAATTAGTTTTAACAGGTTAAAATAACAATGGAATGGTGGTGAATTTTAGATGTACTGTAAATAAAATTGTCTTCACTGAGTCTTGATTTGAGGATTGCTAAAACAATTGTCCTTTTGCTGTTTCCTTATTAAACTTAGCTGGTCTAAGTGAGTCCTGCAGCCATGTTCTCGTCAATTCTTTTGTGATGAGGGCCCGTCTCCACACAACTCGTCCAATGTTGGCGGTTAGTGTTGATTCCCTGCTTGTAACTCACAACTAATGACGTCGAAACTTTAATCTTGCAGCTTCGTACCATGAACAGATTGATAGCTTCGTTCCACGAACTTTAGACAAAATAAAAAGAACAAATACCTCTGCTCAGTACATTTGTTGGCTGCAAATTAACAGGCTAATTGTTTCGCTGTGCACCCGCCAATGTTAGCCTCTATGTGCTTGGACAGCGCGAGGGCAATGGCGTGCCTGAATTACTATGTATTAACAAGGTACATATATCTCACAAAAGGATACTATATACTTGATGCACATGGGATGTCATCATCACTCATCACTGTTCCATTCGGAGTCTGGGGTTGCGGCTGCATTCGCGTTTCTGGGCGAATTAGCATAAACAAACACCAGCGCTTGCTGTAGTGGTTTATGAATATACTATTTTCATATGTTCAGGTTGCCAGACTCATATATATATAACCCCTTATAAAGGAAAACATGTCACATTCACGTGGTAAAATAAATGTTTACACTTACCCCAAAGTAAGTTTTGGGAACAATATCTCCTGGAACAGTTAGAATGAACGCAGCACGTTGCTTCTTTCGAATCACTTGGTCTGAGAAATTTTAGTATTTCTCTTATGACGGGTGATCTGATTTCTTAGGTCTCCAGTCTTTGTATTTAAAAATGCGGGTTTACTTATAAGTTTCAAAGTTGCCCAAATACTTCGATCTGTCACTTATAATTTTGGAATCCTTTGTCCGATTTTTCTCTCTGGCTCTGGTGAATTGCAAGCTTGACGTGGCGATGCAATATGATTTGTGACTCCGATTTTGCTAGATTATATTTCCATTTCTCAGTTCAAATCCCAGATTGTATTTCCGACGAATTTGCCAATGAATGTCAAAGTCTATTCCGGCTCTCAAATTAAGCCAATGGTAAGCTCTTTAGAACTAAATGGGTCAAGGTGTTAAATCATAATATCCCCCGCGTGTTTTAAAATATCAAATGTTAAAATTCCAACGCGTGACCTCTTTCTAATAAGGCGGTAATACTTCCGATTACATCTTTATGCAAACTCACAAAAAAATCTGTGAACTTATTTCCTGTCTAGATGCTTTCCCATTATATTGTCTCACCTGACAGATTATCGGTAATATTGATGCAAAGATGATTTAGGGGAAACGATTATCTAATTATCACCTGTGTCTTCGCACACCCCAGACTGCTTTCTCAGACAGACAGACCGCGAACCCAGGTGGTCACTTGCCTGTTTGTCTCTGGCCCCGGAAATGAGTTACGTCAAAGTCGCTATTTCTGTTCACGTTTACCGTCTGCATCAAAGGTGGCTAAACAACGTAGGTGATAAAAGTATTATCCGCTGACCTGTCTAATTAGCTTACGATGATTCCCAGGGCGAAACGTAAACAAGTCTGGGAGCGGCTCAGGGAAAAAAATGTAAGGGCATAAATATGTCAAAGAATAGGACGATGAATGCGGAAAATGAAGAAATACAGTGATAATGCAGGAGATAACGAAGGACATGCACAAATATCGTTACAGTTTGGTTTGTTGGTTGTTTGATTTGTTGGTTGTTTGGTTTGTTGCTTGTTTGGTTGGTTGGCTGGTTAGTTGGTTGTTTGGTTGGTTAGTTGTTTTATTGGTTAATTTGTTGTTTGATTGGTTTGTTGGTTGTCTAGCTAGTTGGATGGTTAGTTGGTTGTTACTTTGTTGGTTGAGTGGTTTGTTAGTTGGTTGTTTCGTTGGTTTGTTGGTTAAGTTAATTGGTTAGTTGTTTGGTTTGTTGGTTGTTTGGTTTGTTAGTTGGCTGTTTAGTTGGGTAGTTGGTTGTTTGGTTGGTTAGTTGGTTCTTTGTTTGGTTAATTGATTGTTTGGTTAGTTGGATGATTGATTGGTTGGTTTATTGGTTGATTGGTTGGTGAGTTATTTGGTAAGATGGTTGTTTGGTTGTTTGTTTGGTTTGTTGGTTGTTTGGTTCATTGTTTGGTTGGTTTGTTGGTTGGTTATTTGGTTGGTTAGTTGGTTGTTTTGTTGGTTGGTTGTTAGATTGTTTGGTCAGTTGTGTGATTTGTTGTTTGGTATGTTGGTTGTCTGCTTGGTTGGTTAGTTATTTGGTTATTTCCTTTGTTGGTTGTTTGATTGGTTGGTTAGTTGGTTGTTTGGTTGGTATTTGGTTGTTTGGTTGGTTAATTTATTGTTAGGTTAGTTAGTTAGTTGGTTAGTTGGTTATTTTGATGGTTAGTAGGTTGTTTGTTTTGTTGGTTAGTTGGTTGTTTGGTTGGTTGTTTGATTGGTCATGTGGTTGTTTCGTTGGTTGTTTGTTGGTTGGTTGGTTGTTTCGTTGGTTGGTTGGTTGTTTCGTTGGTTGTATGGTTGGTTGGGTGATTGAATGGTTTGTTGGTTGGGTGATTGTTGTTTGGTTGGTTGGTTGTTTTTTGGTTGGTTGTTAGGTTTGTTGGCTGTTTGGTTGGTTGTTTTGGTGATTGGTCGCTTGATTTGTTTGTTGGTTGGTTGTTTGGTTGGTGTGCTGGCTGGCTGGTTGGTTGGTGGAAGGAAAAAAATCAAAGATATGTGAAAAAGAGACATGAGGGCACTGAACATAAATCCAGCAACATGAGAGAATGAAGCTGCCGATCGCAGCAAGTGACAATGCTCCATATGGCGCCAGATTGGGAGAAAAGAAGCTCTCACAACAAGCACAAGAGAATAGTAAACGTCGAAATGAACACCGGGAAAATAAGCAGCTGAGGGCTGTCGCCTCAGGAGCGCTTTCCCATAGTCAGTTATGACTGAAGGGGTTATTAATATTAGTATTATTATTTAAACTGAAACTAAGGTGGAAAGAAAAGGTTAACCATTGCACGGTCTGTCCTGGTCATGCCGGGGTACGCCGCAATGAAAGAGCTGACAGACTAGCTTCAAGAGCACCCATAAAAGGTACATTGGCCATGGATAAGGAAGAAATACTGAGGGCAATTCGTGTTCGTCTATTAGAGAATGACACTGCAATCGATGAATCATCAAGGCTAAGACTGCTGGAATTTGGCATCAAACGTAAGACCAGCAGGGATGGACGTATGAGAGGACGCATCCGCCGTGTATTCAACCAGTGCGCAACAGGAACAATTAGCATTCACACCCTTCGACATTTGCTGAGGGAGACTGAGCACCTATAGGTTTGCCCGGAGTGCAATGACGTCGATTCTCATTAACATTAACGGTCTGTCCAAATTCGCAAAACATTTGTGGTCTTCAACCTTTCTTTTTTCATGAACAATAGCAATGCTGTCTGCTTTAATTTCTGAAAAAAATGTCCTCTACATAAAGCTATCTTCTGTGTTTCACGTGTTTAAGAATCACTTACTACTTACTTAGTCATTCCCCTTCTACCGTGAGGTGTAGAGGTTTGGAAGAGAGAGCGCCAGACTATAATCGCCTGTCTTCCTCCTGGCCTGGTTCCATTCTAGTCCTCGGTCCTTCAAAGATTGTCTAATGTTGTCCTCCCAGCGGACTCTGGGTCGTCCTGGAGGTCTCGATCCCTGGTTCTTAGTTTTCCATACTTGTCGTGGTAGCCAATCTTCTCTCATTCTGCAGACATAGCCAAGCAATCTTAGTTGGACTGTTCTACGTGGGTCTGCAGGGGCTGGGTTTTTAGGTCATGGCGTATCATCTGGTTGCAGATCATGTTTATGGATCGCACAGATAAGAACTCTCGTTTTGAATTTTACAAGTCTAAATTTTGTTCCCTTTAAAGCCTTTATATATATGAGGATGGGAGCCGCGCTGGTGTAATGGCTACGACGTTGTACTGGCGACCAGGTGTTCATGGTTCAAACCCGGCCGTCAGCGTTTGAAGAAATGTTTACGACCGGAAATTTGACTAAATAACCTGAAGGCTCCTGCACATAAATCCCGTGTGGATGGGAAGGAGCAAGGCTCCTGACCGGGTTGGAAGGAAAGTCCACTGACCCCCCAGCCTCGCAATGACATGTCATTGGGCCGAAAGAGCTGGAAAGCTCGAGTGCCGCTGGTTATAGAAAAAAAAATATATGAGGATATAAATATATATATCCTCAGTCTGTGGCCAGGCCACAAAATAGTACTATGGGTAGTCCACAGAAGAGCCAAGATCAGGAGTACAGATGCTTTGTATGCAATGGTATTAGCCACCCGCAATTTGATTGTCCAAATAGGAAGTATGAACGCACAAATGCAGTTGTGGTCATAGATACGTTTAACAGCGAGAGTAGTGAAGGGTGCAGATCACTTTTTGATAAAGATAAGAAACCTATCCTGATTTGTGGCCACCCACTTCCATGTTTATCAGCAGTACATGCAGATGGTAGTTTAGTCTTGCATACATGGTACATATGACATAAGGTTGCGTCAGTGGTAAGAGATTCAAGATATACGACGGTTGGTGTGTGTAGATCATGCATTGATGAGTCTTGTTTGTTGGGTTTACCTGCTCGGTGTATCACTTTTGGTGGTAGAGTTAAGTTCTATCCTCTAGCCGTGATAGATATTAATACGCCATTCTTGTGTGGCAGAGTGAAAGCATGTGTTCTGGGTGATAATGCGGTCGCCGATCTGATCATTGACAATGTGCAGGGGATTAAAGAATGTACTGATGAGGACATCAAGTTATGGACGCACGAACAGAGCGATGTTGCATATGTAGTAACTACGAGAGCGCAGAAAAAAGCTGATGACATGATACTGCAGCATCAGCCTGTGGTAACTATAGCGGATAGCACTTCATCTGGTGATGGCTTCGTTTCTGATACACACGTAGTGAATTTTGTTTCTCAGCAACATGATGATGTATCACTTCAAAAACTGTTTGACCATGCAGAAACTAAGATTGTCAAGCATACTAAATCAGCAAGGGTCTGGTTTGAATTTAAGAGGGACATTCTAACTAGATGTTTTGCTCGGCAACACACGCTAGTTCGCCAGGTAGTTGTACCTAGTTCCTTACGTGCAATGGTACTGAAAACGGCCCATGATTCACCATATGCCAGCCATATGGGTGTTGCTAGGATACGCCATCGAGTTTTGTCTAACATTTACTGGCCGGGTTACAGTAGAGACATCAAGTTATACTGTAGATCTTGCAAGACTTGTCAAGTGCTGAGTCCAAAAGGTAGAAACCAGAGAGCACAATTGATGACTGTCGATCTCTCAAGTCGACCTTTTCAGAAGGTAGCTATTGATAATGTTGGGCCACTTCCGGACATGTTTCAGAGAGGCAATCTCTTTATTTTGACATTGGTAGACTTATGCAGCCGGTGGCCAGAGGCAGTCTATTTAAGAACCATCACAGCAGAGGCTGTATCAGAAGCTTTAATGTCCATATTTAGTAGACTGGGCTTCCCTAGGGAAATCTTGTCAGACTTGGGTAGTCAGTTCACTTCTGACAGATAAAACATATTTGTGAGATGTTGAAAATTAAACAGCCTTTCACATCAGGATATCATTCTCAGTGTAACGGCGTGCGAACGTTTCAACGGTTCATTGAAGCAGATGTTGAGAAAATTAACGGCTGAGTTTCCCAGGGAGTGGGATGTGTATTTACCTGTAGTTCTGTTTGCTTATAAAGAGCACCATAAGAAACCACAGGGTTTCCCCGTTTGAATTGATGTATGGGGATAACCCCAGGGAGCCACTAGGCATTCTGACAGATTTGTGGACCGGTAATTACAAGGAGCATGAAACAAAGTCTAGTTACGAGAGCGGATTATAAACTCGTGCACAATAGCCCAAGATTCTTTACAACGTGCAAATGCGAAAAATAGGGTATATGGAAGTGGGAACAGTCGGCTTGTATCATTTCAGCCGGATGATGAGATATTGTTGCTACTTCCTTCTAAGACAATCATCTTTTAATTCAGTGGCAGGGTCCTTTTCGGATTTTAAACAGGTAACAGATGTGTATTATGTCATTCATATCAGGGGAAAGGACAAGACATTCCACGTGAATATGTTGAAATCATTTGTGGACCGCCCAACTGAATTGGAAGCAGTTGTTTTAGAGACTCAGGCTGCCGATATCAGCTTTGTCTGCTCAGCAGTTATTGACGAATTAGGTTCTGAGGAAGATGATGTCGATTTGCAAATACTACTGCTACCGCTAACCCCATCAGAGTCAT